>CM041805.1:40577367-40893276 GCA_023376895.1 Aspiorhynchus laticeps | reverse complement strand
CTTAAATAACGCTGAATAAAAATGTGTAAGGATCACGACCCGTTGGCCCAACGACAGAATCCAAAGGCCTGGGCGAAGGTATAATGCGTGTATGTCTTTTCAGCACCCTTGTGAAGTTCACTTAATTTTTAGAATTTAATATAAATTTTACTTCAGCTGCGAACTTAATCTGACTGCAATTTCAAATGATTATTACATTTAGATTGTTTCTAATTAGGAATTAATCCTAACTATTGGTTATGTATTAATTTAGATATTTGATTATTCTGGGTATCCCATATTTTCAATTATTCGTTCATTAGGGACCCGATGTTGCATATAGAGGACTGAAGTGTATGTGTTTTTGAGCATGTATGTGGTTCTCACTCAGTTGGCCTGGAATTTAAGATGAATATGTGGGTAGCATCATCCTCCCAAATTTCTTGACCCTCCTCCACTTCTATGAAAAAATAACAAACCAAAGATTGGTATGAAAGGATGGAATTATAAATATCATCAACTGTTGTTTATTCAGGGAAAATTGACTGCACATTTAGCTCTTTTACAGCAATACCATGAGTTCACATTCGTATGGGTGTATTTTCAGAAAAACATGGATATAGCAACCACAATAAATAGTGTGTGTGTGTGTGTGTGTGTGTGTGTGTGTGTGAGAGAGAGAGAGAGGTTTTCTAACTCAGTTGGCCTTGGAGTTTGGAGGGGGATATAGAAAGCATAATTTTCTCCAATTCTTCATCATCCTCCATTTCTGTGAAACAAAGCATAACAGCAAAGATGCGACTCATATGTCATCCCACATTTTCATATTTCAATTTGACCTAATATATACTCAACTGCAGGGGTGCCGCTATGGATTCTGGGCCCCCTGGACAGCATATTCACTGGGGCCCTCCTGCGGCGGGGGGTGGGGGGGTGTTGTTGGTTTCCCCCTCCGTACAGATCACGTTCAGGTAGAATCCCCCTCGGTAGAAATCACGATTGCGTTTGCCCGACACGTGTCTGACAGCTTAACAGAATTACCAGCCCGAGTCCGACCCGAGCCCGTCTTTTTTTTCCCTTCTCCCAAATCAGATTATACTGTTACAGCTATTAAAATTGTTCAGTTTTGTATGTAATGGCAAAGTGATAATATTTTGTTTAATTTTTTTAGAAAAACGTTTGGAGCATTTTTTTTTTCCGTTAAATACGTTTTTTCTTAAAGTAACGACCAAGCGGCCAGCGGCAGACCGGCAGGCTGATCATAGCCATGTTTGATCAATTTAGCCTTCTCAAATCATCACGACTTGCCTAAAATAAAATCTATAGATATACTAAAACAGTTCAAGCATATAACAATATTTAAACGTTAAACCTATAGATAAATGTGCGCTGCATCAGTAGTTTGTGCGGAGAGTGGAAGCTAAAGCGCAGGACATGGAGGCACCAGTGCAATCAATTGCATTTCTTTCAATGGAAACAACTTACGCCGTAATTTTTGCTCATAAAGGTAAGAGTAATACATCATTCGGAACTGTAAAGGGTCTACTTTTATTTGTGTGCACTCACAATATCAACAAAACTTTTTATAAAATATATTAAATCATTTTATAAAATAAAGAAAACAATGATGCGCCGTCTCGTCTTGAACAGGAGCGCTTCACAAAAATGAACCGAAAGTCAGCGAATACATGACTCACAGACATGATAAATGTATCTATAGAAATCTTTAAATTACTACTTAACGAAATAAATCAAATCGAAAACAAAAACTCTTTCATTATAACCCTGAAGATGCACTTCTCTCTAAAGGCGCGTCTAATGAGGTCCTACGACAGAATTTTGAACGCAAGTGCTGGGGGGGGGCTAGATCAATGACAGGGGGAGCCGGGCAATTAATAGTAAATATGACCAAAACAGGTTGTTATTATTATTATTATTTTATATGAATAATAAAATCGCTGTATAGGCGCATTTCAAATGTTTATGAGGAATGTGGGAGTATTATCGTGCTTAGCCTACTGCATGGGGCGCGCACGCAATTATTTTTATTTATTTATTTTTCCTGCGGAAAGAGCTTATACTCCTGTCATTTTTGGATGTGCTTTCAGTTGTCTCATGCAGTCTCCGTGAATGGAGCACGTCACAACAATGAACCAGCTCACAGACATAAGAAATAAATCTGCAGAAAGCTTGAAAACCAATTAAAATAATTTAAAAAAAAATCTTATCTGATTATGTAGTCCGTATAGGTGTATTTCTCTATTAAATGCACGTCCACTGTGGAGATGGCGAGTCTGAGAAAGCACTAGTTTATTAATAAATAATTAAAATGTCTTCTTTTTCCCTGATGCATTCATAATCATTACTTTAGCCGGTGCTTTGCGGCAAGCTTTATGCGTGCGTTTGACGGATGGTTTAGTAGGTTATTATACTATCAATTTAATATAAACATGTGAATAGTTGACTAGAAACATATTTAGTCGGGGCAGGCCAACAGTACTTGGCGCAAGGAACCGATCCATTTTTAAAATAAAATGCTGACATTACCTGCGACTGCAAATCACGTTATTGCGTTGCAGTATTTATGCATGTGTTTAATGAGGCAAATGTTTTTATTTAATTTTTTATGGGGGTGCTATGGTTTTTCTTGGGGGTGCTGGAGCACCTGCTAGCCCCTCCCTAGCGCCGCCCATGAATGAGGAGATGGCGAGTCAGGATCATCATCTTCATCTTTGCGACACTGACACAGAAAACACTAGTTTATTAGTAAATAATTAAAATATCTATTTACTATTTCCCCCTGACACATTCATGTTAATTACTTTTGTTGGGGCTTTATGGCAAGCTTTATTGTGTGTATTTGAATGCAGAACTCTTCAGCTGCGCTGACGGCTCTCTGCTGCTGCTGGACACTAAACACTGTCGAGCCGCTCTCGATAATCGCGACACGGTCTCGTGTTGTTTCCACCAGCGCGGCAATTTTTTTCATCACTAATTGATGGATGTCTAACTGTGCGTTCACACCGCAGGCGGTGAGAGCGTCAAAGTGGCCGGAAGTCATTAATTTTCAATGTGAGCCGGCGGCGAGCTCCCGCGAGAGCGGCGCGGCGCGTTTTGGACGGTGAGAGCGTCGAGGAGAGTTGAAATCAAGTCAACTTTATGGTAATGAGCTATGACGCGGTTCGGCGGCAACCAATCGGAATGTAGAAGTCCTCCGCTTGAGAGGAGTCCAGAGAACGCAGTCCTGTAAACTTTGGTTCCGACCACATTAGTTCCCAAGCATTTTAGTGCTAGAACTCTGTTTTTTTTCAGCGGGAATGCTATTAATTTCCTCAAAACAACATAGTTGACCAATTACATTGAGGCTACACTTCAACCAGGACAGTTTGGAATGTAGGCTGCGCACAAATTAACGTTAATGTTAATTAAAGACCTAGGCTAGTAAACGTCTCCTATAAACTGCATGTTGAAATTAGACTAGCACTTAACCATGAACACAAAAAACACACCACACAAATGGCATTTATTGGTTTATTTCGTTAGCAAACATGTAACTATAATTGTTGTAACTATAAAGCTCTTTCCATTGATCAATTTCTTACTTTCACAATTAAAATATTTAATGAGGTTAACTTATACCCTACTTGTGGTCAGTCTGCACAAGATCAACAAGCTTGTTTCCTTTTCGGCTCCTTTAAATACAAGACCAAGCGTTCGATCGTCAAGAGCGTCAACGAATCTTTCTACAGCGTCGTTGGCAGGGCGGCCAGAGCGAATTTTGACGCTCTCGCCGGCGGCGGTGTGAACGCACAGTAAAATATAAAAATAAGGAGAAGCCTAAAACAGGCCCGAGGCCCGGCCCGCGTCTGAACTATAACATGAAAATTTGCCCGATCGAAGCCCGGCCCTAGAGGCGTAAAAAAGTCAGGGCCCGTTGGGGCCGGGCTCAAATGCAGGGCTCTAGCGTTCCCCTTGGTAGAAATCACATTTCCCCCTCGGGGGCCCCCTCCCATCGTCGGGCCCTTAGAATCGTCCTAACTCCCCCCCCCCCCTTACGGCGCCCCTGCTCAACTGTACTGTCAACAAACCTGGAGGATGAGAGGCAGATGCTACAAGGCCAGCAGAAGCAAGTTCCGCTGAAACACTGTGAAGCCGGCTCTTTTTCTGAGTGAGGTACTGCTGCAGCCGATACATTTTGCTGCCTGGAACACACTGTTTCTGGAGGATGAATGCAGCATATCCATCTGCTCTGCTCTCCCAAATATCCCTCCAAGTCTTGTCTCTACTTTCAGAGAATGCACCCAAGTGCCATGCAGATTACATCAAGGAAAAGGATGTCATCAGTCAACGATGGTGGTGGTGAATGCAGTGCCACTGCGAACAACCCACGTGGTCCACCTGTAAAACAAGCAAAACTTGATGTAGCAGCCAGCACCACTCCCGAGGAAAGTGCTTTGTCAAAATGTGCTGCCATTTGGAACAAGGCCCATCGCTCCCCAATAGCAGCTGAGGTGTTAGAGGACATTGCCAACATGAAATGCACTGTCCCATCCGTTAGGGGTTAGTAATTAAATTAGCAGTAATTAAAGCAAAAGGAGCCCCTACTTTTATTGGTCTTATGAAGTATTCTAATTTGTTGAGATAGTGAATTGGTGGGTTTTTGTTAAATGTGAGCCTAAATCATCACAATTAAAAGAACCAAAGACTTAAACTACTTCAGTCTGTGTGCACTGAATTTATTTAATACACGAGTTTCACAATTTGAGTTGAATTACTGAAATAAATGAACTTTTCTAAAACATTCTAATTTATTGAGATGCACCTGTACTCTCCTGAAGGACATCCTCCAAAACAGAACATAAAAAAACCACAGAGGGATGAAACAAATTACATCCCAAGTTTCCTTTTGGGCAAGGACAAAATATCTCTTGAAAAAGATAGGGAACTGCTTGTTGAAGAAATGCGAAAAAGAGCACCAAACAAGACACTTGTTGCCCACAAGATGGACCAAACTTTTCCCTTACAAAGAAAAGAAATAGTGGAAACAGATCCACCAATCAAAACAATGTTGGAACGCTGGCCAGCACTTTTTACAGAGCGTGAGGTAAGAAATCTTAATGTAATTGGTTATTTCCATTTGTATCATTGATTTTGTATCAAATGATTTTGTGTGTAAACTAGACTTCATACTCATTATTTACTCAGCCTCATATCATCCCCATGTGTCTTCAGATAAACACATTCAAAGATTTTTAGGAAAATAATCCATCCCTATAAATTCATATAACGCCATTGAATGGCTGACGCGCATTTTATGCTTCAAAAAAACATAAAATGGCAATCATATGGATAATTCATATGATCCAAATGGATCAGTCATTATCTTAAGTGAAGCAATAAAATTGTAATATTTGGAACTTTTTTTAATGATAAATCAATGCTTCTGAGTTCAATGAGCAATCACCTGGGTCACATTGTTACGTAAGTGCATTGTGAAGCTTGTGCAAGAATTGACGGTCCTCCATGCTTCCATGTTACTTCTCACATAAAATCTGCATCGCACTTACATCATGGGTTCACAACATCCCCTGCATGATCACTTGTGTGACAGGAGACCAAAAGCATTGATTTATCGTTAAAAAGGTCCCAAATATTCCTGCTTTCTTACACACACATCTATAATTTTCCTTCAGAAGACTACGATTCATCCACTGGGCTCATATGAATTACCATCATGATTACTGTGTTATTTAAGCATCAAACGAGCAGCGCCCATTCAGTGGCATTATATAAACTCACAGAATTTCATTATTTTCCTTAAAAATCTTTGTTTTGTTGTTATCTGAAGAAATAAAGACAAATAAAGTGGCCATGGCATGAGGGTGAGTAAATGATTAAATAATTATAATTTTGGGGTGAACTGTCCCCTGGGTTTCTTCCATGGGTTATGAAACAGTATGTATACGTCATGTTATGTTAATGTATATATAATATATTACAAAATCCCAACTTGTAGACATTAGGCAGGGCTGTATGTCCGCTTCCGCTTCCGGCGCTGCTGTGTTCAGTCGACGTTAAAGGATGGCTCCGCTCAATTTGTGTTTTTATATACTCTTTTACGTATTTTTACTTTCTCTTTTTACACGTTTAACGTCTGCACTATTTATCTATGACAAAAGAACACTTTTGGACATTGGACACCGCTGCACTAACCTGCTTCTGGACACTTTATCCACGGATCCAGCGTGGCCAGCGGAGATTCTTCGGAACGCCGAGGTTAACAAAGGCCACCCGAATAATCCCAGGAGGCGAAAGAAACACCGCGGGCGACGCGCTGGAATTCGTGACAGACTGAGAAGCAAAGCTCACAGCCCCCCTCTCCCGAGTATTTTGCTCGCAAATGTCCAATCCTTGGAAAATAAGATGGACGATCTTAGAGCCAGGACAAGTTCCAACGGGACATTAGGGACTGTAACATCCTTTGTTTGTCTGAAACATGGCTCTCTCCCTCGGTCCCGGACACCGCTGTAACACCGTCTGATAACTTTTCTGTTTTACGGATGGACAGAACAGCCGAGGCCGGAAAAATCAAGGGTGGTGGAGTGTGTTTCATGATTAACAGGAAATGGTGCGACCCCAGGAATATCTCCATTCTGTCGCGTTCCTGCTCGCCTCATCTGGAACATCTCTCCATTATTTGCCGCCCATTCCATTTACCCCGCGAGTTCTCCGCGGTCATCGCTACTGCCGTTTACATTCCACCTCAGGCAGACACGAGCCTGGCTTTGTCCAAACTCCACGAGGAGATCAGCGGCTACATCAACAAACACCCTGACGTTTTTTGTCCAAAAAATTGTGTGTTGTCATTACAATTATTTATTTGCTCCAGATCGTGATGGAGCGTCCCAGAATTCAAATCGTAAATATCAAACATGTTTGATATTTACGACTCTTGATCGGGCTGCCTCTGACGTGATACCCACGATAGCCAATGAGAGCGAGCAAGCGCCACCTACCAGATGTTGTGTGCTTCTATAGCTGAAACTTGGCAGCCACAAACATGCCATGAAAGCAGAGAACATATTCTTTTCTATGTTTTGTTTTTCACTGTGAAACAGAACGCACGCCGGGAGAGCCAGCTGACAACGTTGAAAGTCCTCTATTTGTTGTTCTTCTCTAGTCACGTTTGATCTCGTGAGTGTCTGTGAGATCTTGTCACTGTGAAATCGTTCCTACAATCAACAAGTGTGCGGTCTCGCGGTCTGCTCGAATCGTCTAGTGTGTGCGTTCAGAGGATCATAAGGCTAAAATGTATGTCTACATGTATGTGATCTCCCATCATTTTTAAATTGTTTAAGATTTGAAAATCGTCTATTGTGCAGCCAGCCTTATATAGAGCAATCAAGGTCAAGCGCAAAGTGTGCACATTTGGATTGGTGACGAATGAGAACGGGAAGTGGGTTTGTTTTGCACATTTTCCTGCAACCACGCCCTTTGGCTTTAAATATTTAGGCTGGGTGTTTATAGTAAATGTTTATAGTGAATGCCACTATAATTGTGTTGTTTTTTTTACTTAAATTTTCGTTCCATTTTCTGTTCTGAACACAGCTGAATGTACAGGATTTTTTTTTTGTGGAAAGAGGGAAATATAAATAGCCTACATGTTTCTAATGTTTGTAAATTTTGTCTGTTTTGTTTATTTTACATTAGTTCTGAATAAAATAATAAAATGTGTCTTATACATCAGTCGACTTGCACACCAACGCAACTTATGTGTGATAAAATGCTCATAAAAATAAGGGAGAGATGGTACACAAATAGAACTTTTATCAAACACACATTATGCGGCTCCTCACTTGATGTGAAAAACTTGATGTGGCCCTTGAGTCAAAAAGTTTGCCCACCGCTGCACTATACCATTCAAAAGCTTGGAGTCGGTATATCCATATCTCACTGTAAGAGCAACTAAGGCACAGCACCTTGCTAGTTTAAAAATAATAATCTTTAAAATGTGTAGTGTTGCAACATTTAAAAGAAGTGAAAAGCTATCCCCGGGAGAAGCAACAGATTGAGAAAAAAACTGAGAAAAATCCATGACGGGCAGCCGTGTAAAGGGAGCAGGTGAGATAATGACAATATCTGGGCAGCCTAAAGACGGGGCTAATATCTGGGCGGCTCAGGATGAGAACACAACTGACCTGAGGATGAATAAAAAGACTGTCACGTCTGGCAGAGGCTGATCTGGTGTTATGTCCTCCTGAAGACATGCAAGTGAGCAGTTTAACATCCAACTGAGCTGAGAGTGAGTGCAGAGATCACGAGAAGCGAATGTCAACTGAGGAAAGGTAGAAGGGGTTTTATGTGCTCAGTTAAAGGTTGACCCCTTACCTGCTTTGGGCATGTGCTCCTGTCTGTCAAGACTGACTTGGTGCAATTTCAGTGCTTCTGCAGAGGTCAGGCATGGATGCCCTTCCCACAGGTGGATTTCGAACATGACATGATGGAAGAGAACAAGCAATGCATTCAAGAACAAGTGCCATGTGAAAACAAAAAGGACATCTTTGCAAAGAGGTTTCCTACCCTCTATTGTGAGCGACAGGAAAGTTGTGACTACACAGCCATCTTGGAGGTTTTGATAAAAAAAAATGATTTTTTTGGGTTGGTCACACCACAAGATGCTACTGTGGCCTCAGAGCGTCTCCCTTGCTGACAAAGAAAGGTCTAAATAAATATATGTTATAGTAAATAAATCTGGAAATTAATAAATGCCCACATGATGCATGACTAAATACGAAATTAAATAAATGTATAAATGAACATGGAAAGAAATCAATCAATTAATACATAAATAAGGAAAATACAATTATAAATATTATAATTTGTAAATATTTGTAAAAAATATTAATATACATTTCAATATGTATTTCACCAAGAATAAAACTTTGAATACCACTGACATATGTTTTATTATTCGTATATGTTTTCTTTATGTAAATATGCACTTTCGGGATTGTAGAGGCAGCAGCGCGTGAACAGGACTTTTATTATGATCTGGTGGCGTGACGTCACAAGGCAGCTTCGCGCTCCTGCGTCTGAGTTTCAGCTGAAGAAAGGTTTGTGCTCTTCATCTTTTAAAGTGTTTGAATAAATACAAACGCGTTCCGTCTTTTTTTTATGGTTTACAAGCGAGGTAAAGTTGATAATTATTGAGTGTAAGATTGTAATATTTTCTCTAATATATTAATGAGCGTCCACACATTAGTAACAGATAAGGTGCGTCTGATGCAGTGATGCTGATGATCGTAGACACTAATCCAGTCACTGCTGTTAGTGATGAGAGAAACGGATCTTTCGAAGCTCCGAGTCAATTGAATCAGTTCACAAAATGATTCAGTGATTCGAATCACCGAAACCTGCTGCTCAAAACAATGTAAATGCAACAAACTCAAACATGTAATGACAACATTTACAAACAACTGCAAATGTTTTTTGTTGTTGTTATAACAACCTTAAATTCAATAGTCATCTTAAAGTTTTAAATGCCTGTCTAATCGGATCATTTAAGTTCATTAACTATCACTGACTACTGAACTAGGGAGCTGATTGAGAGACAGATTTAATTTGCATTTATTTTTCTTTCTGTTAATTCTGATCTTAAACAGGACAAAGTGTCCAAACACTCCTGCTGAAGCAACAGATCCACGTGACACACTGTTATAAAGATGGCGTTTATTAAAGATGAGAGTAAAGACATGAAGATTGAAGAAGCATTCAGAGTCAAACATGAAGAAACTGGGGAACAAACAGGTTAGTTTTCATTATCAAAGCTGAACTGTCCTGTGAGCTGGGGTGAAAACTGTTTCCAACACTGGTAATAAATCAATATATAGCTGATGAATTCTGATTTGCATCACTGAATTAAATTATATTTTAAAGTATATTATATATATATATATATATATAACCTCTGACACTGAGAAGAGTGAAAACTCCTCACATGACCTCTACCGAACATAACAAAACAAATGCACATTGACGGATCTTCTTCCGTCTGTTCTGCTAAATGTAAAAAATTGTATATTTCTGCACGCGTAAATATTGTAAAAATAATTGTATCTAGGTTGCGCGCCGCTGTGCAGAGCTAACGCAGGTTTGGCGGGTGTTCATTTCATACTCTGTGACAGCTTATTTAATGTATAAATTATACATTGTATTTAATGTATAAGGTACATGTACAACAAACTGGTAATGTCATAGTGGTATCGTGTACTGTAATCGAATGTAGCTTATCTATACCTGTGGAACCGTAGACTGCACACGAGGTGTTCATCTAATAAAGATCTTCATTGCTAGCAAACAATTAGTCTCAGCCTCAGAAGTCATGCCCACGGACCGTTGGCTAAACGTCTGATGCATATGGCACACTTATCTGGAAACACTTCAGGAGTGCCGAAGTCGTCGTCGGATTGGTTGAATTATACAGGATTTCTGGGAGACGTGTGTGTCGCGTTCTTTAATGTGACGATGAGCGCTTGTCAGGATCAACTAAAAGCTGGATTTTCAAAAGTATGTGAAATAGTTCGCGGCATATAATCTTTAAAATACGTCCGAGAGTATTACACACCGGTCTGTTATTGTGGCGACATTTCCACGCCCCGAAACGTGACACTGAACGAAACAAACTGTGATTGGTTGTTTGACATGTCGGTCAAACGGCATCATGGGCGGGCCTTGGCCAATAAAACCTGCCATCTATTCCAGACCTTCAGCCGTCAGTCTGAAGGTCTGGCTACGCGAGACTAGCAAAGAATAGCCTTTGCAGATTTGCTTTCAATTGACTGTAGATCCAAAGCCACGTCTTCAATGCTCTTGATGTTCTTAAACTTTCTGTTACAACCACTTCAGACGACCAATTCACTGGTTTGCCAAATGGTTTGATCAAGCCTTTGAACAGACTTGAATCAAAATAATGAATCATTCACGAATGGGCATCGCTCATTGCCCAGAGAAAAGTAGACGGTGCGTTTGGAATAAATTGAAGCATGTTTTAACTTGTATTGAATTAAGATAAAGTAACAAGAGGAGCGTCGCCCACAGTAACGAAGTAAAAGTACTGTTTTTTTCACTAAAAATGTACTTGAGTAAGAGGAAAAGTACCCATCTTTAAATATACTCAAAGTATTAGGCCACGTTCACACAGCAGGAGAATATGGTTGTCAGTCCTGTATTTGAGTCCTTAATACGGTTATGTTCACACACAGTTCGGTTATTTACGGGTGTGACAACCGCATTCTTTAACTGAACTCACACCTGTAACTTTTCAGGACTCACAACCGCATTCTTTAACTGAACTCACACCTGTAACTTTTCAGGACTCACAACCGCATTCTTTAACTGAACTCACACCTGTAACTTTTCAGGACTCACAACCGCATTCTTTAACTGAACTCATACCTGTAACTTTTCAGGACTCACAAACGCATTCTTTAACTGAACTCACACCTGTAACTTTTCAGGACTCACAGCCGCATTCTTTAACTGAACTCACACCTGTAACTTTTCAGGACTCACAACCGCATTCTTTAACTGAACTCACACCTGTAACTTTTCAGGACTCACAACCGCATTCTTTAACTGAACTCACACCTGTAACTTTTCAGGACTCACAACCGCATTCTTTAACTGAACTCACACCTGTTAACTTTTCAGGACTCACAACCGCATTCTTTAACTGAACTCACACCTGTAACTTTTCAGGACTCACAACCGCATTCTTTAACTGAACTCACACCTGTAACTTTTCAGGACTCACAACCGCATTCTTTAACTGAACTCACACCTGTAACTTTTCAGGACTCACAACCGCATTCTTTAACTGAACTCACACCTGTAACTTTTCAGGACTCACAACCGCATTCTTTAACTGAACTCACACCTGTTAACTTTTCAGGACTCACAACCGCATTCTTTAACTGAACTCACACCTGTAACTTTTCAGGACTCACAAACGTATTCTTTAACTGAACTCACACCTGTAACTTTTCAGGACTCACAAACGTATTCTTTAACTGAACTCACACCTGTAACTTTTCAGGACTCACAACCGCATTCTTTAACTGAACTCACACCTGTAACTTTTCAGGACTCACAAACGCATTCTTTAACTGAACTCACACCTGTAACTTTTCAGGACTCACAACCGCATTCTTTAACTGAACTCACACCTGTTAACTTTTCAGGACTCACAACCGCATTCTTTAACTGAACTCACACCTGTTACTTTTCAGGACTCACAACCGCATTCTTTAACTGAACTCACACCTGTAACTTTTCAGGACTCACAACCGCATTCTTTAACTGAACTCACACCTGTAACTTTTCAGGACTCACAACCGCATTCTTTAACTGAACTCACACCTGTAACTTTTCAGGACTCACAACCGCATTCTTTAACTGAACTCACACCTGTTAACTTTTCAGGACTCACAACCGCATTCTTTAACTGAACTCACACCTGTAACTTTTCAGGACTCACAAACGTATTCTTTAACTGAACTCACACCTGTAACTTTTCAGGACTCACAAACGTATTCTTTAACTGAACTCACACCTGTAACTTTTCAGGACTCACAACCGCATTCTTTAACTGAACTCACACCTGTAACTTTTCAGGACTCACAAACGCATTCTTTAACTGAACTCACACCTGTAACTTTTCAGGACTCACAACCGCATTCTTTAACTGAACTCACACCTGTAACTTTTCAGGACTCACAACCGCATTCTTTAACTGAACTCACACCTGTAACTTTTCAGGACTCACAACCGCATTCTTTAACTGAACTCACACCTGTAACTTTTCAGGACTCACAACCGCATTCTTTAACTGAACTCACACCTGTTAACTTTTCAGGACTCACAACCGCATTCTTTAACTGAACTCACACCTGTAACTTTTCAGGACTCACAACCGCATTCTTTAACTGAACTCACACCTGTAACTTTTCAGGACTCACAACCGCATTCTTTAACTGAACTCACACCTGTAACTTTTCAGGACTCACAACCGTATTCTTTAACTGAACTCACACCTGTAACTTTTCAGGACTCACAACCGCATTCTTTAACTGAACTCACACCTGTAACTTTTCAGGACTCACAACCGCATTCTTTAACTGAACTCACACCTGTTAACTTTTCAGGACTCACAACCGCATTCTTTAACTGAACTCACACCTGTAACTTTTCAGGACTCACAAACGTATTCTTTAACTGAACTCACACCTGTAACTTTTCAGGACTCACAAACGTATTCTTTAACTGAACTCACACCTGTAACTTTTCAGGACTCACAACCGCATTCTTTAACTGAACTCACACCTGTAACTTTTCAGGACTCACAAACGCATTCTTTAACTGAACTCACACCTGTAACTTTTCAGGACTCACAAACGCATTCTTTAACTGAACTCACACCTGTAACTTTTCAGGACTCACAAACGCATTCTCAGAACACATGCGCTGTGTGAACGGAAAAGGACTGGACAACTAGTTGTCTGTCACGTCAGACAGCGCGAGAGAGAGCCGCACAAACGCACGACTACCGTGTGGTGCGTGTTTTCGGTAACTCACAGTGACGGAGAAATGAGCTGCATGTCATCTGAAAGTTTTAGATCCCATCAGTTTTCCACCGGAGCCGCTCCCGTCAGTTTTGTGTTCTGCTCAGCTATCCACCCAAATATAAAAGCTGCTGTTGGTTAATGAAGATTTGACGAAAGATTTTGTGGCTCGATTGGACTCTTGTCGTGTCAGAAAGAGTTAAGACTTTCAGTTTTATGCACGTCGCCAACTTTGATTTTACTTTGGTCACTGTTGCTATGGTTACTGGTAAGGAATACGGGCTTGACTCCTGTTGCACGTTCATACAGACAGTAGTGTTGTCACGGTACCAAAATTTCAGTATTTGGTACCAATACAAGTGAAAATCCATGGTTCTCGGTACCAATTTCGGTACCAAAGCAAAACACAAAAACATGCTAATTAAAAAACACATTTTTATTAATAAAGTTAAACAAAAATAAACTGCACATTCTTTATGCTCATTTAAAATTATTTCAAGTTTTTCCACAAGTAATAAAAGTATGAAAAAATGTAAACAAGTTCCACCCAAAAGTTTTTGTCATATTTCTGCTGCCGCTGAAAAATATCTGTAAACTCTCTGTTTTAGGGTTTGCTGGTGCTTCATGATCTTCCTGCAGCTGTGAAAGGAAAATATAATATTAGTAAAGCAGTGGACTGAGTCTGACCAAATACAACATTAGATCATTGACTCCAGCTAAAATATAACATTTCAGTAAATAACAAACCTCAGCTTTTATAATAAATTTAGATAAGATTACATATATTTTAAGACAAGTGCATATCAAATAGAAGGAAACTGTAGTATTAAAAACACTTTACAATAAGATCCCATTTGTTAGATAACATGACCTGTCAAATAAACAATAGTTATATATTGCAATTATTCTTCTTAGGGTTCATTTCAAAATGTACAAATACATAAAATCAATCAATCAATCAAAGTTCAATCTGTTAAAATTATTTAATGCACAATGAACAAACATGAATGATGAAGTGTTTGTATTAAAGGTGCTGTATGTAGGATTGACACCTAGTGGTTGAACTAGGTATTGCAGTCCAAATTCAAAATATTGGAGACAGTTTTTTTCACCAGCCCCTCCTCCTCAGATTTGACGCATGCGCAGGTTGCCAGATTAACGACACCAACAGCAACGAGCGCACATGACAATGAATTAAATTAAATACGCTTTGTTTTCCGGCAACTGGCAACCCGGGGTGCCGAAATACAATTGGGTAAACTGGCAGTGGGCGGGTTTCACAAACCATAACAAACACAGACATTCCGGGCCGGACGCACATTTTCAAAGGAGAATAACTGACTGTAGCATTGTTTTTCAGATAAACAAGTATGTTAACTTAGCATGTTTCCTAAATGTCTGCAAGCATATTATGGTATTTTTATGCTTTAGCAGAGTCAAAATCCTACATATAGCACCTTTAAATAACATTCACAAACATTAATTAATGTTGTAAAAATATATAGTTCACTCACTGTAAGTTGATGTTAGATAATAACATGAAGTCATTGTAAAGTCTATACAGGAGATAACATTTGACTGTACTTTCATTTAATACAAAATGTGTACATATTTAATTTTAAAGGGCTTTTAAACCTGCTAGTTATCCAGCCAAGAATAACAACAACTAGCAACTAACTAGCAAAACAAATTTAATTTAAAAAAAAAAAAGAAAAAAAAAAGTCCAGAACTGTTTTTTTCTAACGGACTGATATTCAAACACCATTAACTGTTTGTACATTCTCCAACACGCATATTTTAGATTCACAATTCATTTAAAAGCCTCTGGTGTGTAACAATAGTAAATACCATCATGTCCTCCTGTTGTTTTTACCCTAATAAAAGATATAGGCGCATTAAGTAGTTAATAAAGAAACTTCATTCTAATGCTCATTATATTAGCGTTAGCTTATGCTAAGGATTAACTCCGCTATAACGGCAATGTTTATTTTAATCCGACATTCAAATTAAAATATGGAATAATAATCATAACAGAATATCTAAATATTAAATAGAAACTTACCTGCTTGAACTCTTTCATTTGATCCGGGTGTCAGTCTTTAAAGTGTTGTTAGTTTGATGTGTTTCCTCCTCTTGATGTCGCCCTGTCTCAGTGCTTTTATGAAGCGAGCGCATCTGCGCAGCAAGAACCGGTTTGATAGAAACCTTGTACCGTGACGTTTTCATTTTTTTTAGTACCGACTTGGTACTGAAGTACCGGGTCTTTTGACAACACTAACAGGCAAGGCAAGGCAAGGCAAGTTTATTTATATAGCACATTTCATACACAGTGGTAATTCAAAGTGCTTTACATAAAAGAAAGTGAAATAATCATTCACAGCAATAAAAACAAGGAATTCAAAATAATAAAACAAGGACTTTTAAAATGATATAGAAATTGATTTAAAATTAAATTTAAAACAGTTAAATAGAAAAGGATTATACAATGCAGTCAGTTCGGACGTAGCACAGTGCTCATTCAACAAATGCACAGCTAAATAGATGAGTTTTGAGTCTGGATTTAAATGTGGCTAATGTTTTAGCACATCTGATCTCTTCTGGAAGCTGGTTCCAACTGCGGGCGGCATAATAGCTAAAAGCGGACTCCCCTTGTTTTGTGTGAACCCTTGGTATTTCTAACTGACTCGATCCTTATGATCTGAGTGGTCTTGTTAGGTTTATATTCAGTGAGCATATCTGCAATGTATTTAGGTCCTAGGCCATTGAGTGACTTATAAACGAGTAAAAGTACTTTAAAATCAATCCTAAATGTAACCGGAAGCCAGTGTAAGGACCTGAGGACTGGTGTGATATGCTCAGATTTTCTGGTTCTAGTCAGAATCCTGGCAGCAGCGTTCTGGATGAGCTGCAGCTGTCTAATGGTCTTCTTTGGAAGGCCGGTGAGGAGACCATTACAATAATCCACCCTGCTGGTGATAAAGGCATGAACAAGTTTCTCCAAGTCTTGACTGGAAACAAAACATCTAATTCTTGCAATGTTTTTGAGATGATAGTATGCTGATTTAGTTACTGCTTTGACATGACTACTAAAACTAAGGTCTGTCTCCAGAATCACCCCAAGATTTTTGACTTGATTTTTAGTTGTTTGACCCCTAGAGTCAAGGTATGCATTCACCTTGAGAACTTCATCTTTGTTTCCAAATGCAATGACTTCAGTTTTCTCCTTGTTTAACTGAAGAAAGTTTTGGCACATCCAACTGTTAATTTCATCAATGCGTTGGCAGAGGGAGTCAATGGGGCTATAATCATTTGGAGATAAGGCTAGGTAGATCTGGGTATCATCAGCATAGCTGTGATAGGCAATTTGGTTCTTCCTCATTATCTGACTTAGTGGGAGCATATACAGGCTAAACAAGAGTGGTGCAAGAATTGAGCCTTGTGGGACTCCACATGTCATGGACGTCCACTTAGACTTATACTCTCCTATACTCACATAATAACCTCTCCCTTCTAAGTATGACCTGAACCATTTGAGTGCCATCCCAGAAAGCCCGACCCAGTTTTCCAGTCTCTCTAGAAGTATGTTATGATCGACAGTGTCAAACGCAGCACTAAGATCTAGTAGTACCAGCACTGATATTTTGCCAGAATCAGAATTAAAGCGAATATCATTTATTATCTTAATGAGTGCTGTCTCTGTGCTGTGATGCATGCGGAAACCAGATTGAAAATTATCCAAGTATCCATTTGAGGTTAAGTAGTTGTTCAGCTGATTAAAAACTACCTTTTCAATAATCTTACCTATGAAAGGAAGATTTGATATTGGTCTATAGTTGCTCAACATGGTGTTATCAAGATTGCGCTTTTTCAGAAGGGGTTTAACAACTGCAGTTTTCAGGGAGTTTGGAAAAGTCCCAGAAAGAAGTGAGGTGTTCACCACTTCTAAGAGATCTGCTTCTAAACAGTTAAGCACACTTTTGAAAAAATATGTGGGAAGTGTGTCAAGATAGCAGGTTGACGATTTAAGATTCTGTACTATTTCTTCCAAAATTTTGCTATCAATTGTTTTAAAAACAGACATAGTCACTTCTTTTTGAGATTGCTGTCGAATCTGTGTGACCTCTGTATTACAGGAAGATGTGCCAATCTCCTTTCTGATATTACTGATCTTCTCTGAAAAGAAGGAAGCAAACTCATTGCATTTGCTGTCGGAGAGCATTTCACTGGGAATCTGACTTGGGGGGGTTTGTCAGTCTCTCAACAGTAGCAAAAAGAGTGCGGGTGTTGTTTAAGTTACTGTTTATAAGGTTTGAGAAGAAGGTCTGTCTAGCTGTGGCTAGTTCCAAATTGAAAGCATGAAGGCTGTCTTTATAGATGCTATAGTGTATTTCAAGTTTCGTCTTCCGCCACATCCGCTCAGCTTTTCTGCATTGTCTTTTCATATTCTGAACTGCTGTTGATTTTCTCCATGGTGATTTTTGTCTGCCATTCTTCTTGCTGACCTTTATCGGTGCAATATCATCAATAACATTCTTAACTTTTGAGTTAAATGAATCCAGGAGAAGATCAACAGAGTCTGCAGAACTGCTTGGTGTTAAAGATATTGCCTTCATAAATAGCACACTAGTGTTCTCATTAATGCATCTCTTTCTGACAGAGACAGATCTAGATTCAGTGGTGACCGAGATCAATATATCAAAGAAAATACAGAAGTGATCAGACAGAGCTACATCCTTAATAACAATGGATGAAATGTTTAGACCTCTACTGATGAGTAAATCTAGAGTGTGTCCACGATTGTGTGTGGGTCCATGCACATGCTGAATCAGGTCAAAAGTGTTTAAAACAGTTATAATTTCTTTTGTAGTTTTGACTTCAGCATTATCTATGTGAATATTAAAATCCCCTGCAATAGCAAAACAGTCAAACTCTGAGGAAATCATTGATAACAGTTCTGTGAACTCTTCAACAAAGGCTGGAGAGTATTTTGGAGGCCTGTAAATGATGATAAACAGAATGCGTGGGGCACCTTTCAGCACAATACCTAGATATTCAAAAGACAAGTACTGACCAAATGACACTTGCTTGCATTGATAAACATCTTTAAAAATAGCAGCTACACCTCCACCTCTCCTAACAGTCCTGCAGACACTTATAAAATTAAAGTTAGGAGGGGCTGTTTCATTTAGGACTGTTGCACTGCAGTTGTCTTCTAGCCATGTTTCAATTAGAAACATAAAATCCAGGTTGTTTGTGGTTATTAAATCATTGATCACAAATTATTTATTTTTTAGTGAGCGACTGTTTAAAAATGCTAACTTGATGGAATTACATTTTGTCTCTACAGCAATCTTAGACTGATGCATTACGGCTTGAGAAGGCCTTAGACTTTCTATCACGTGATAAAACAGAAATAGAGAAGGCTACAGGCATACTGGGTTCCCGCTTGTTTTGTAAACATTTGTGAATGTTGCTGTTAATATAGCGGGGACCCGACACATTTCACTGAGAGCTGTTATCAGTTGTTTTTGGTTCACCTACAGCCGATGGAGGAGGGTTTGGGCCCTGGCGTTGAGGCAGCGGTCGAAGAGCTCTCACAGGAGGAGGGAGAGCTGGGCCTGCAGTCTTTGGTGGATGGGGGGCCCGCCGTTTTTTAGTTGATATCTGGGGGCTTGCAGAGAGTTTGGTCCCAGCATACACCAATTCCTCCATTTTCTGTGAAAAGCTTAGAAGTGGAGATGCTGGAGAGAGGGATAGTGTATCTGGTGAGCGGGGCTCTAGCTCTGGTGTTTCCGGTGACTGTGATGTGTTGTCCTGGCTTCCCAGGCTGTTTTCCAGAAAGTCGTCCTTGGGTGCTGAGTCTTGGAGCTGTTGTAATACGTCACAGTCTGCATGTGATGAGCTTTGTGGGCAGGGCTCAGCCGGGATGTCCATGAGCAGTGCTTGTTTTGGCTGTGTGGCGTTATCAGTGTCCTTGTGGGATTCTTCAACCACATAATGACTCGGAAGCTGATATGAAGTCGTGTGGTCACTCATATTCTGTCCAGGTGAGTGTGTGAGTAGATTGGCACACACCACTGAAGGATGACGGAGGGAGAAATAGAAATTGTCCTTTAGCACTCTTGCACCAAGTTTGTTTGGGTGGAGGCCATCCAGTTTAAACAGTTGTCTGTTGTCTTTAAACACACATACTGATAAAACATGTATAGCCTGAATGCACTGTAAGTCGCTTTGGATAAAAGCGTCTGCTAAATGCATAAATGTAAATGTAAATGTAATGTATTCAGTCCAAGCAACCGTGAAAACATGTTAGTTCCCCTTGTTGGGAGTGGTCCACTGATGAACAACTGAACTTCAAGACTTTGAAGTGTTTCAAAGAGTTCACTGAAATCTTGCTTAAGCAGTTCTGACTGCCCTTTCCTAATATCATTCTTCCCCACATGGATGATGACTCGATTTGCAGTCTTGTGCTTCATCACAATGTTCTGAAGTTCCTTGTTCACATCAGAGATGGTTGCTTGAGTAAAGCAGCAGGTAGTTATAGTCCTGCTACTAATGTTTCTAATAATAGAGTCACCCACTATCAGAGTCCTGGGCTCGGCTGCGCTCTGAGCTGAATGCCGCTGTCTGCTCGACCTTGAGCGCCTGTTATTAGCAATGTTAGCTGCTGGCTGATTCGATCCGAGCTTTGTCACATTTTGGGATTCCTCATCCACATTCATCAATGCTTCAAATCTGTTCTCAAGATGTATATGGGGTTGTAGAATACCAGTGTTTACAAGTCTAGTCATAGCCATATCTGGGGTAGAGGATGCTACAGCAGCAATACGAGATACTCATGACAATCTGATGTCTCGAGAGCCTTTGGGTCTCGCTCCCTGTTTGTGCAATCGATTAGTCTGTCGATCAGTTTTGGCTTGTTCCTCTACACTTGGTATAAACTGTTGAGATTCACTAGATTCACAGGACTCACCGGCTGTATGCTGAGGGGGTCCGAGGTGATCATCTGCTGTATGTTCCGTCTGTTTTGGAAGTCCAGCAAGTAACTTTGTTTCAAGAACCGCAATCCTTTGTAGAATTTTGTGGTAGTTCATGCAGCAAGTAGATTCCACTAGAGGCATCTCGTCTGTTTGAATGTAGACAGCTGTATTTTTCTGTCTCCGGAATGTAAACTGCTGGCGGTGGTAGGCAAAGAGTCCTCTTTTTCCAAAAAAATGTGTTGTTTGAGCACTGTGCTGATCTGCTGAAGTTAAAATCTTGGAGAGATCTGAGAAAAGAACAAAAATAGGGAGCAAAGCGCAGAGCAATAAACAAGAGCGTCCGAACAGTAGCAAAGCCGGAAGTAGAATTCAAGACAGTATTCTAAACACAACTGTAAGCTGCTGTGTGAACGGGACATTTCGAGACTTACATCTGTAAAGAAAATGCGGTTGTCAATCCCAAAAATTAACCGTGTGAACGTAGCCTAAAGCCCGATTTGGACGGTCATTGTTTCTTATATGGACGTCTGTAAAAATAAATTTACATATCACCTCAGTGATAAATCTCATGGATTCGGACGGTGATTTATTCACAGTGGAGGAGCGAGTTCTGTGATCCTACGAACCTGGGAACGGGCTGCTCACGTGGCCAGTTTGAATGATTGTCTGCTGTAAATAAAATGAATTTTATTTACAAATTTATTCTTATTGTGTAAAATGTATTTTAAAATACTTAGTTATATAAAATGTATTCTTATTATTCCAAGCATATTTTATAATATATAATCCTATTTATTATTTAAATCTCCTGTTTAAAAATTGGAAAATAGACGCACTATAGTTTTAATTATACGCTATATATATATCTGTTTATAATACACATTTTAAAATTGTATTGCATACCTGCTCCCAGTCGCTGTGGTGGAGCAGTTATGAAGTATTGTTCTTTTAAATACTTTCCAGCATTTCAGAAATAAATATGTATGAAAATTCCACCGAAGTACGACGTTACCTTGCGGTGTTTGGGAGTTTCCCCAAAAATTTACTCAAGTAAATGTAACTCATTACTACCCACCTCTGGTATCTTTTTTTTTTTTTAAATAGAGAGTTTCAATGCCAGCTTGATAGTTTTTGAGATGTCCTAAATAAGTGAAGAGTTGGCAATATTGGGAAGGGTTAATCAGATTACATGTAACACATCTTGCAGTTGCTTAATGGACATAGGATGTAGTTGTATGTTAGTTTTGACACTGTTTGAATGTTTTAATGTCTGTTGTTTTGTGTCCTTAAACTGGGGTTAACGTTTATTTGTCTTTTTTCACCTTAGACCTGATGGCACTGAAAGAGGAGAGTGAAGTACTGAATGAAAGGAAAGAGAAAGATCATGATTTCATAAATGGAGAAATATCTTTTAGCTGTTCAAAGACTGAAAAGACTTCCTCAAGAAAAAGGGCTCAAAAGACAGGAAGTAGTAGTTATTTCTGCCAACAGTGTGGAAAGAGTTTCACTCGATCTAGACACCTTGTAGTCCACATGAGAGTTCACACAGGAGAGAAGCCTTATGTCTGCCCACAGTGTGGAAAGAGTTTCAGTCAAAGAATAACTCTTAAAAGACATGTTAGAATTCACACAGGAGAGAAGCCATACACATGCCAACAGTGTGGAAAGAGTTTCACTCAGCTTGGAAACCTTGGAGTTCACATGAGTGTTCACACTGGAGAGAAGCCATACACATGCCAACAGTGTGGAAAGAGTTACACTCAGCTTGGAAACCTTGGAGTCCACATGAGTGTTCACACTGGAGAGAAGCATTACAAATGCCAACAGTGTGGACAAGGTTTCAACTGGAAAGGAACTCTTAATTACCACATGAGAATTCACACTGGAGAGAGGCTTTTCACCTGCCAACAGTGTGGAATAAGTTTCACTCAAAAAGGAAGCCTTAACAGCCACAATAAAATTCACACTGGAGAGAAGCCTTATACCTGCCAACAGTGTGGAATAAGTTTCACTCAAAAAGGAAGCCTTAACAGACACAAGAAAATTCACACTGGAGAGAAGCATTATACCTGCCAACAGTGTGGAATAAGTTTCATTGAAAAAGGAACCCTTAAAAGGCACATGAGCGTTCACACTGGAGAGAAGCCTTACACATGTGATCAGTGTGGAAAGAGTTTTGATCAACATGAAAAGCTTAAAGTCCACATGAGAGCTCATAGAAGGAAACCCCACACATGCTCTCAGTGTGGAAAGAGTTTCTGTCAAAAACGACACTTTGAAGGCCACATGAGAATTCACTCTGGAGAGCAACCCTACACATGCCCTCAGTGCGGAAAGAGGTTTAATTATAAACGACACTTTGAAGCCCACATAAGAACTCACACTGGAGAGAAGCCTTTCACCTGCCAACAATGTGGAAGAAGTTTCAACCAAAAAGGAAGCCTTAACAGGCACATGAGAGTCCACACTGGAGAGAAGCCGTTTACAGGTGCATCTCAATAAATTAGAATGTCATGAAAAAGTTCATTTTTTTCTTGTTACTCATTTCAAAAAGTGAAACTTTCATATATTTTAGATTCATTGCATGTAAAGTAAAACATTTCAAAAGTTTTTTTTTATTTTTATTTTGATGATTGGAGCTTACAGCTCATGAAAGTCAAAAATCAGTATCTCAAAATATTAGAATATTTACATTTGAGTTTCAATAAATGACCATCCATACAGTATAAATTCTGGGTATCTCTTGTTCTTTGAAACCACAATAATGGGGAAGACTGCTGACTTGGCAATGATCCAGAAGACGAACATTGACACCCTCCACAAAGAGGGTAAGTCACAGAAGGTCATTACTGAAAGGTGTGGCTGTTTACAGAGTGCTGTATCAAAGCATATTAAATGCAAAGTTGACTGGAAGGAAGAATTTGGGTAGGAAAAGGTGCAACAGGGATGACCGCAAGCTTGAGAATACAGTCAAGCAAAGCCGATTCAAACACTTGGGAGAGCTTCACAAGGAGTGGACTGAAGCTGGAGTCAGTGCATCAAGAGTCACCACGCTCAGACGTCTTCAGGAAAAGGGCTACCAAGCCACTTCTGAACCAGAGACAACGTCAAAAGCGTCTTACGTGGGCTGTGGAGAAAAAGAACTGGACTGTTGCTCAGTGGTCCAAAGTCCTCTTTTCAGATGAAAGTAAATTTTGCATTTCATTTGGAAATCAAGGTCCCAGAGTCTGGAGGAAGAGTGGAGAGGCACTGAATCCATGTTGCTTGAAGTCCAGTGTGAAGTTTCCACAGTCAGTGATGATTTGGGCTGCCATGTTGTAACAGTTATTCTGTTACAGGGATGAAGTTTTTCATCCTGTCCTCTAGAGGGTGACAAAGAGAGAAATAGTTTTAAGGTTTTCAGTAGCAGAGAGGGGGAGAGCATGGTGATGGAGCTTGCTGATTGTGGGGTGAACATGCCTGGAATCATATGGTGTTCGGGAAGTTACAGTCAGGTCCATAAATATTGGGACATCGACACAATTCTAACATTTTTGGCTCTATACACCACCACAATGGATTTCAAATGAAACGAACAAGAAGTGCTTTAACTGCAGACTGTCAGCTTTAATTTGAGGGTATTTACATCCAAATCAGGTGAACGGTGTAGGAATTACAACAGTTTGCATATGTGCCTCCCACTTGTTAAGGGACCAAAAGTAATGGGATAATAATAATAAAACAGAATAATAATCATAAATCAAACTTTCACTTTTTAGTACTTGGTTGCAAATCCTTTGCAGTCAATTACAGCCTGAAGTCTGGAACGCATAGACATCACCAGACGCTGGGTTTCATCCCTGGTGATGCTCTGCCAGGCCTCTACTGCAACCGTCTTCAGTTCCTGCTTGTTCTTGGGGCATTTTCCCTTCAGTTTTCTCTTCAGCAAGTGCATGGTGGTGGTAGCGTGGGCATGTATGGCTGCCAGTGGAACTGGTTCTCTTGTATTTATTGATGATGTAACTACTGGCAAAAGCAGCAGGATGTCATTCACCTGTCAAGTCAATCACCTGACCTGAATCCGATTGAGCATGCATTTCACTTGCTGAAGACAAAACTGAAGGGAAAATGCTCCAAGAACAAGCAGGAACTGAAGACGGCTGCAGTAGAGGCCTGGCAGAGCATCACCAGGGATGAAACCCAGCGTCTGGTGATGTCTACGCGTTCCAGACTTCAGGCTGTAATTGACTGCAAAGGATTTGCAACCAAGTATTAAAAAGTGAAAGTTTGATTTATGATTATTATTCTGTCCCATTACTTTTGGTCCCTTAACAAGTGGGAGGCACATATGCAAATTGTTGTAATTCCTACACCGTTCACCTGATTTGGATGTAAATACCCTCAAATTAAAGCTGACAGTCTGCAGTTAAAGGACATCTTGTTCGTTTCATTTGAAATCCATTGTGGTGGTGTGTAGAGCCAAAAATGTTAGAATTGTGTCGATGTCCCAATATTTATGGATTTGGCATTTAAGTGCTTTACGGATATTCAAATGCACATTTTGATGTATCCCTGCAAAATGTTAATCTAAATTGTTTATTGAAAGTTTGCAGAGAAGCTTACAGAGGACTCTGTTATGGGGCTTTAAAGTCTACTTAAAAGGCTGATACCTACTTCTCACCTGTGGTGGATTATGCCAAGGGACATGATGCGTGGTCCTAGGATTTAGGAGTGCATATCTTTATGACCCGTGAAGACATTGTCAAGACTGGGACTTTTAACCACTCTGATAAAAGCCTTACCTCAATATTCTTTTCTCTTGCTAGATTCTGAATTGTTGGGTACACTATCCATATCTCATTTTGTCTGTTTTTGTTTCTTTGTGTTGTATCTCTTATATTAATTTGGGTTATCGATTCCATTGAACCAGCTGTATTATATGTGGTAATATGGTATTCTTATTTTGGGTTTGAGTTTGATTAATTGTTTATTTGTTTGTTTCTTTGTTATTCACAATTGACAACTGCATTGGGTTTCATCAATGTGCAATCTGTTATTGTGTTGACAGTTGTGTTATTCAATGATTCAATATATATACTAATGGTTTGCATTTATTTGAGACTCTTACAGTTATTTTGAACACAATCTAGTGGAAAAAGTGAACCCCCTTTTTATGTAGCTTATTGTCTAAAAATTAAGGCGAGACTGTTCAATGTGATCTCATGAAAATACGTATCTATTTGTACGTAAAATTTGTCCACGGAAAACGTATGCATGCGACGTTTAAACAGATGCCTATACGTACAATTTACACGTATTTGGGCTTCAAAAACGTAAAGGGTCTCACGTATTTTCACATAAATAACGTATAATGCTTACGTATAACCTACTGCAGAGTGGACAGGCAGAGCGTGGCAAGATTGTGAACAAATACTATGAGAAATATGCGATTGCGCCTTGTAACATCTCTTTTAATAATAATAGTCGAGTCAAGTCACTGTTATTATTATTACTGTTATAGCGCTTTTTTGCAATGCTGATTGTGTCAAAGCAGCTTACAGAATTAAACAGAGAAATAATTGAAAGAAGCAGTGTTCCGTTCTCCTCTGGCCAGACGAAACAGCAGTTTAATCTCATAGTTCCATTAATGTGTAGGCTACAGAAGACATCTTTTAATCGCCGATGCTAAAGTGCCCTTTAGATCCGATCTAAGTGCCTCCAGACCGCGATTTCAATGGAGGGGATATGCCGACTCCAGTTATATGTCAACTTGTTCTATGTTTGTGAAAATAAACTGAACAAACAAGTGTGTGTCATTATTACTGCATATATATATTAGTGCTGTCAAAGTTAACGCAAATTCATTTTAACGGCACTAATTTTTTTAACGCGCGATTAACGCAGCGCGGATTTCCGGTTTGACCCGTGGCCCAACCCGTAGTTGGAGAAATGGAGATGCACAGTGTTGCCAACTTAGCAACATTGCAGACCCCTTTAGCGACCTTTTTCCCTTCAAAAAAGCGCCCAAACATAGTTTATGAGAATCACTGATACTGCCGCGCAAACGCAAGGTATTGCTCTCCCAGCGCGCGCACACTCCTCTCTGTCTCTTTCTCTCTCTGCGTCTGTTCAGCGCGCGCACACACCTCTCTGTCTCTCACGCTTTCTCTCTGCGTCTGCTCAGCGCGCGGCAGAGAGAGAAGCATCGCTTTAATTCAGTTAAGCACAGATATTATATTGCTTCTCTAATTTTACATGCAAGTATAGTTGAAATCACAGCACAGCTATTGTCTTTATCTTATGTGTATTTGATTTCATCAGACCACGGTGCGATTATCAGGATTCTTTTGTCCAGATTAACATCTTGGAAGGGAGAGCTGGTTATGTAGTCTAGTCTTAATGGGTCACGTTTCAGTCATTATTTCATATTCATTCCGTTGTCCGACAACAGAAACAGTAAAATATACCAGTTTTATTGAGAATTTAGCTTCATCAAAATACAGTATGTGGGCACAGAGAGGGAAACAAATGTAATAATAAATGTACATTTTGCATTTTCAGAAGAAGAGCTGCCCTATGTGCAAAAATGTAAACAGGTTTGTGTCAGTAAATTGCTCAGTGCAAAGAAAGAGAAGTAATGGGAACCTGGTATTTATTTTTTCATGTCTAATAGACATGAACAAGTTCTTTGAAAAACATCTATGACCTTTGAAACATGTCTACTCTTCATGCTTTATGTTGACTATGGTTTCAATAATAATAAACATACACTATATTGCCAAAAGTATTGGGTCGCCCCCTTCTAATGAACAGGTTTGACTACTTTAGTAATTTCTATGAGTACAAATCTTAATGTTAAAGCATATAATGATATTCTAGGAAATTGTGTGCTTCTAATATTATAGCAACAGTTTGGACAGGACCCTTTTCTATTCTAACATGACAATGTCTCTGTGTATAAGACAAGGTTCAAAAAGAAAATGATTGTTCGGGTCAGTGTGGAAGAACTTGCAAACTGGTGTGCATAAAACCAAGTCCTAATCCCAGTTTAACACCTCTGGTGTGACTGTAAATGCAGACCTTAAGCCACAAACTCATCACCAAACACCAATGACTTGTACATACACTATATAGACAAAAGTATCTATATAGACAAATTCCCGCTCTAATCCCAGTCTAAATCCCCGCTCTAACTGATGCCTCGCTCTATTTATGATGTACTGACACAAAAGTTCAAATGATTTGTAACAGTAGCTTTGTCGCGTCCAGTGTAGACAGACTTTGGGGCCATAGGCCGTTCACATGTCGTGGCTAAAAACACCAGCCGCGCTGCTTTCTCCTTCTTTCCAAAGCGCTCTGGAGCTTGTGCTTTCGTGGCTTCTTCTGTTGCTAAGCAACCTTGATCAGCGCTTTCCTCGACAACGTGGAAGTTTCAGCAAAGGATAAATGGATTTCCAGCACCATGGGCGGCGCTAGGGAGGGGCTAGCAGGTGATATTTTTCAACCACATTTGTAGCATGTGTAGCCAGATGGGAGATGAAACCAATACAGCTTCTTTATATTTTGCTAACAATTGCTTATTCAAAAAAAAAAAAAAATGTACACGGTTTTAATAATTTTATTAAAAGTAATATTTTACATTCAGCCTTTTCTTATTGTTCTCCAACTAATGTTTTTTCCCTTGTGATTACAGATGCACAAAATTCACGCATTAGGAAGATATCCTCTTCTTCTGGGGAAGAGAAATGTGTCAGGGTGTTTCACAACTGACATAATCACAGATAATTCCTTCTTATCCCCAGAGGATAAAGTGTCCATAGAAACAATAAAGAATATATTTTCAAGTCTTCTAAAAGGTAGCTGTCTAAAGGTTGTTACGGAAACTGCCGGACACAAAGGTGAGTGTAGAAAAGGTTGAGTTTATTACAGGATATGGTGAGGCAACAGTGGTGAGAGTCTTTGCATGAGGTAAGTGGCTTTCTAGATGTATTGTGGATAGTGCGCTGGGATTCTGACTGTGTCTCTGTCCTTTGACAGATTCGTGGCGGATAGGAATCTGGTGGTGAGAGGGAAGACAGAGGGTAAGTATCATCAGGTAAGTAACACTGGTAAGTATACTCAGCTAGCAGTCCGCTGTAGAGTGAAGGTCCGTGTAGTATCCACATGTATAAACGTCATGGCAACTTTGTGACTTCAAGATCGGACCATGACTGGAGTGAGGAGTGTGCTTAAGTAGAGCAGAGGTGATAGGCTGTGATGATGAGGAGCAGGTGTGCATGATGAGTAATCAGGTGCAGGTGAAAGTGATCAGTGACGGAGGATACGGGCCATTCTGTGACAAAGGTTTTCCATGTTGCAGATTTAACCATACCTTAGTGTAACAAATTTAATGCCAGCCACTCAATGTATGGTAGTGAAATTACCTGTAGGTACTGTATGACATTTGGAGCAATGGTTCTTTTCTTTCTTTCTTACAGAGCAGCCATTTAGGTCATGTCAAAATCAGGATTGTTTTACTGTAGACATATACACTTGTCCAGCTGTTGATTTCACAGCTCTTGCTCTGCTTATTTTACAGTGAAATATTCTGCCCTGGACAGTGGAGTTGAGAGTAACCACAGCATGTTGTCCAGCGGTGAAGATTGTGCTGTCAGCGATGGAGTAGATACTACAGTCTTTCACAATGAGGATGGTCCCAGTGACAGCACTGGCAGAGAGGATATTGTTACTCTAATCCTTACACCAGTGGATCCCTCACACAAACCCTCTCTCACCTTGCAGCCACCGATAAAAAAGAGGATTCTGCAGAAATCTAAAGGTAATTACATATTATCTATTTTGTTGATGATACAGAAGCATCTATTTATTTCAGTATTACATTTTGTAACTATGAGAAAACAACATTTTTTTGATGTCACTGCACTGATACATCCTTAAGGAATTTATTGCTTCACACAATAACAAGGCTGCTTTACCTGTTTCAGCACTTAGTGCTTCACCTCCAAAAGCTATCACACCTATTCCATACTTGGAAAATGTCAATGGTCCTCCCACAAAGGTATGTTCTTCTGCAACTCTGTTTTCACCTGATGTTGTTAACATGCATTTCCTTAATTCCAAGTTAAATGAACTCTTGATTTAGCACAATGTTTGATTTAAATGAATAATCACATTCACTAAAATCTTTAAGCATGATTGACTACTGATGGTGAATTTGTGATCCAGTTTATTAAATCTTGTTTACAGTTCAACTTAATGCTGACTACTTGTGATAGTATCATTTTAAGTACTTGGGGGAGTTTGTAGGTGAGTCATATAGACCTTTTGAGATTTATTTTTACTTTACAAGGTGCCTGCTCAAGGAACAAGTGCCTGTGATCCGGTCACATATACTCCCTATTTATGTCCCGAAGACTCTGTACAAGCCTCTGCTTCAGCAGCCGATGTTCTTCATCTGCCTGTCTTAAAATCAAATAAAGGTAACACTCACACTACCGATTATCTGTCTGTCATCTATATGTTTCTGTCTGTCTAATCTATCCACTTATATTCTTTAGGTCCAGAAGACACCTGTGCTGCTGTACGAGCCTCTGCTTCAGCAACCGATACACTTCATCTGCCTGTCTCAAAATCCATTAAAGGTAACAATGTACAGTGATTATCTATCAATCTGCCTGTCTGTCTGTCTGTCTGTCTAGTCTAGTCTAATCTAATCTAATCTATCCACTTATATTCTTTAGGTCCAGAAGACACCTGTGCTGCTGTACGAGCCTCTGCTTCAGCAACCGATACACTTCATCTGCCTGTCTCAAAATCCATTAAAGGTAACAATGTACAGTGATTATCTATCTATCTGCCTGTCTGTCTGTCTAGTCTAGTCTAATCTAATCTAATCTATCCACTTATATTCTTTAGGTCCAGAAGACACCTGTGCTGCTGTACGAGCCTCTGCTTCAGCAACCGATACACTTCATCTGCCTGTCTCAAAATCAAACAAATTCCGCTACAAAATTAAAGGTATTTCCCTTAATGTCAATTTTTAACACATTCATGTTACAGTTTTTCTCAGTCACTTTCGTGCATTTCTCAGATCAGAAATGAAATTTTCAAAACTCCTTGTTTAACCTCCACATCATCTAATCACTTGTGCACATCATAAAAAGTTTTTAAATTATTTTGTACAAGTTGTGATTGATTTGGCACATTCATGCAACTAATTATGTACATTTTGTCTGTGGTTTCCTACATTTTCAGTTGCTAATATCATGTTGTTCAAGATGTATTATATAGTTCTCTGTGCAATAGTCTTACCTCTCAAAACATCTAGTCATTAGTTCATCGTATAACTCATTAGATGCAAGATGGTTGATCTAGTTGTCATAAACTGTCAAGCATATTTTGCCATGAATTGTGCGAGTGAATATTGACTCTCACTAATGAAGAGAATATAGATCAACCAATGACAACCAGTTCTCTGAAATAGCTCAAAGGTGCATCTCATCAACAATTGGGAAGCATATATAGACAGAGGACAACACAAGAGTTACAAATCAAGACAATGGACTTTTTAGTTTTGCCTTTGTGCTTATATTTCTTTATCTTTTTCTATATCTGTGTGTGTGTGTGTGTGTAAAGGTTTATATATCCTGGAGGGGACTAAAACCTGAATACACACAGACTTGTGGGGACAAATATTGAGGTCTCCATGGGTACAAAAGCTTATAAATCATAAAGAATTAATTTTTTGAGAAGGTAAAAATGCACAAAGTTTCCTATAAGGGGTAAGTTTAGGTGTAGGGTTGGTGTAGGGCAATAGAAAATATGATTTGTACAGTATAAAAACCATTACCCCTATGGAATGTCCCCACAGTGTGTGTGTGTGTGTGTGTGTGTGTGTTTTTGTGTGTGTGTGTGTGTGTGAGAGTGTGTTTTTTCAGACCAGGAGTAAAAGTGTTATTGTGAATCCTATTCAGTCTCTTTCAATCAATATCCCACATACAGTAATGTGTAAATTTGTACTTTTTTAATGGATAGCTTATATTATGCCTTATATGGCATACATAAAATCCAAACTGTTGTCTTAGTTTACATCAAATAACACTAACAGATTGCACTCTTATATTGACAACATGACTAAGCACTTTGACTATCTTGTTTGTGAACAATGACACAAAGACTTTTCATTCTGATGGCACTGATCTGTTCATTGACAAATACTTACTAAACTAAAGATTTTGAGTAAGTTACAGGCTTTTGCAGGAAACACATTGTGTGGTGCTGTTTGTACAAATAGTTTTGAGAAATGCACATACTTCTTTGCAAATATTAAGGATGATTCGAGAAATGTACCAACGTGACTGAGGAAAAACTGTAACTGATTTTTTTCCCCCTCTCTTTTGAAAGTGAGGGAAATAAATCATTATTTTATTTTAGTTATTTATATTGCTGTGTATCACCTTAAGTAATGTAATGAGAAGTGTTCAGTAATAAAGGAACAAAAACTGGTACAACATTACAGGATCAAAGGACTTGTATACTGTTACAAAAGAGCTGTACACACATCAGGCAAAATTGTGGTTTGCAAAATGAAAAACATTTAGATGTGACTAATTGTCAGTCATCATCTAGGCCTATATTTTGGGGCCATATGTTCACTGAGCAGTGTTCATTGAGCAATGTACCATTAAACAGTATTTTAAGAATTAATTTACTATTAACTATTATTAATTTAACAACATACTAACACACAATAAGAAATTTGATATTTAACACATGTGAATTTCATTGTGGTCTTGCAGCATACCAGCATTCAAAAGCCAACATATGCTAGTATATCAGCACATCTGCTCCTTATGCTGACCAGCAAACCAGCATCCCATGTTGGTCCCAGCATGCAAAACATACCTTATGCTGGTGAACAGGAAAACTGTATCTTTCAGAAGAGAAGATGTATTTCCATCATTCTACATCTATATGCCTTTTATTTTCTATCTATACATGCATACATCCAGCATTATGTGTGTTTGAAGCCTCAGTCATTTTCAAATAGTAATATAATTATTTATGTTTTCTTCCTAACAGACTGCCCAGTGCATTTAAACAAAGATCACTTTCCCTTTGTAAAAACCATGGGAACGAGAAAAGCAAAAAATGTAAGTAACACTACGTTTTTAAATTTGCCTGAATTTAAATTTCTGTGTAGAATCAGACAGCTTTGGTATCTAAAAAATCAATACTTAATTTTAATCTTTAACATAAAAAAATAATGTAATTTGCTTAATTTCAGGGGAAAAAAGAGACAAAGGTGCTCTGGCTGGTATGTTTTTTTTTTTTTAAGTCTAAGCTTTGCATGAAAAGTTTTCTAGTTAAGCTCTAAATAAAACCTAAATATGGTTACAGTTTTACATAAACTTGTGTAATCATTTTTCTCTTTATCTTCTAATATTCTGCTACTTAAATGCAGTTTTACTTTAATCTTTTTTCTTTTTTTTATATGTCAGGAAAATTAAATTCAAATGTATTTTGTTTTTCAGTGGATTAAAGTGGAAGGACACATGGGAGCCGTATGAACTTTTCATGCAGATAAATAAACTGAAGTGGTTTTTTTTTTGTTGTTGTTTTCCTTTTTCCAAATGTTCACTGCACTAAAGCGTTAAAGAATATTTTGCAATAAAGCTCTTTATGCACTTTGCTTTTGAGTCCTTGCCTCATCTCTACCCACAACCTTGACACACATTTATCATTAAGCTGTGCTAGTTTTAAATATGAAATGATTTCAACATAGTGTGATTACAACAATAGTTATAAATTCACATTCACTAATTATTTGTTATAACTTTCACAGATTATTTTTTTATATTTATAATGTTACATTCAATTACTATCATCAATGCAATCATGCATTCTGAATAAAAATTATAACATTATAACGTTTTGTAATGCTACAATCAGTAAATTCTTCTTATTATTACTCTTTTGCAAATAGTTAAAAGATAAATATAATTTGTGGTGATTATATATATATATATATATATAAAAAACTGTTTCATATATAGATTGCAGACAATGTTATGTGAAAATTGTTTCTATTGTTTTGTAATGGGCAAGCGACTGTGTCAAACTGTTATGTGACTATATCAAAGATATACTTTAAATTAGATAAGTTACTTTTGCAGACATTCCAGTTCAACTATTTCTGTATAATCTTTAATTCAAATATAATAATAATTTTTAAAGTCATGAATCTTAATGTAATTTTTTTGCAAGTAGCAAACAAATTGAAAGCAGGTTTTTTTATTATTATTATTTTTAAGGTAGTGTGTGGTTGGGGCTAGGGGACATTTCCTTAGATGGGCATTTTAGTATATACACATATAATTCTTCACAATTTTCTTGTAATTCTTACAGCCTTCAGCTCATCTGCATTGTTGGGTCTGGTGTCTCTCATCTTCCTCTTGACAATACCCCATAGATTCTCTATGGGGTTCAGGTCAGGCGAGTTTGCTGGCCAATCAAGCAGAGTAACACCATGGTCATTTAACCAACTTTTGGTGCTTTTGACAGTGTGGGCAGGTGCCAAGTCATGCTGGAAAATGAAATCAGCATCTCCATAAAGCTTGTCAGCAGAAGGAAGCATGAAGTGCTCTAAAATTCCTTGGTAAACGAGTGCAGTGACGTTGGTTTTCAAAAAACAAAATGGACCAACACCAGATGACATGGCACCCCAAATCATCACAGACTGTGGAAACTTAACACTGGACTTCAAGCAACTTGGGCTATGAGCTTCTCCACATGAGCTCCACAATACAAAACTTGCTCTCATCTGAAAAGAGGACTTTGGACCACCGGGCAACAGTCCAGTTCTTCTTCTCCTTAGCCCAGGTAAGACGCCTCTGACGTTGTCTGTGGTTCAGGAGTGGCTTAACAAGAGGAATACGACAACTGTAGCCAAATTCCTTGACACGTCTGTGTGTGGTGGCTCTTGATGCCTTGACCCCAGCCTCAGTCCATTCCTTGTGAAGTTCACCCAAATTCTTGAATCGATTTTGCTTGACAATCCTCACAAGGCTGCGGTTCTCTCGGTTGGTTGTGCATCTTTTTCTTCCACTCAACTTTCTGTTAACATGCTTGGATACAGCACTCTGTGAACAGCCAGCCTCTTTGGCAATGAATGATTGTGGCTTACCCTCCTTGTGAAGGGTGTCAATGATTGTCCTCTGGACAACTGTCAGATCAGCAGTCTTCCCCATGATTGTGTAGCCTAGTGAACCAAACTGAGAGACCATTTTGAAGGCTCAGGAAACCTTTGCAGGTGTTTTGAGTTGATTAGCTGATTAGCATGTCACCATATTCTAATTTGTTGAGATGTGAATTGGTGGGTTTTTGTTAAATGTGAGCCTAAATCATCACAATTAAAAGAACCAAAGACTTAAACTACTTCAGTCTGTGTGCATTGAATTTATTTAATAAATTCAACGTTCATTTGTTTTACCAATCAAATGCATTTTATTTTATATTTGCTTTTGAACGACCTGTGTATCTATCAGGTGACCGCTGCGTCCGCACTGTCGCGTAATCTGGAAATGGTCATGCAAAAGAATAATCTTCGATAAGTAAAAATGTCAACTATTCTTATAAGGAAAGGAAAAGAAAAAAAATAGGAGAGAGGGAAAAACACGACTTAGTCAGTAAAATTCCCAGCTATCAAGTTATTTTACTAAAGCTGATGATGGAGTGGAAGTTGTGGAACAGCAAGTGGACCGGACACATGGAGAAGATAAAAACATAGCGTCATCGTCGCCACAGATTTGAGGTTAGTTTGATTATTAACTTGATGGATGTATATTGCTTGTGCTTGAGCAAACTCTATAGGCCTATATTCGCTTTTGGGTTGAGAAAAAATACGGTAGAAATATGTCAATCGTTTTGTGCGTCATGATGTTAGCTTATCATTTAAAGTCATTTACACATTATGGTTTAAAAACTAATTTAACTGTTCAGAGACATTAAGAAGCGGGGCAGAATTTATTTTGGTAAATGCGCGCGTTAAGACAGTTTCAGCCTAAAACGCGCGGCGCGCACCTGCGTGTAAAGCACCTGCCTAAACTTGAATTATTCTTCGCGCCTTGAGCTTAAACATTCAAATACAGTTATGTGTCAAAATGCCCGTTCTTGCGAGTATCCTTGTAAACAGTCATTCGTGTCTTACATGAACATTATAGTTAAAGATAAAGCATGCATGTGAAATGTAGTAGGCTATGTGAGTTCCTGGAATTGTATGATGAGATTTTAAAGGGATAGTTCACCCAAAAATGAAAATACTGTCATTTACTCAGCCTCGAGTTGTTCTGAACCTGTATGAATTTCGTTGTTCACCTCAACATAGAGGAGGATATTTTGAAGAATGTTCTTAACCAGAAGGTTTCTGGTCCCCATTGACTCCAATAGTGTATTTTTTCTTTTTTTTCATACTATGAAAGTCATGCAGCAGCTGTTTGGTTACCAGTATTGTTCCCAATGTATTCTTTTGCGTTCAACAGCAGAGGGAAACTCATACAGGTTAAGAAAAACAACAGAATTTTTTTTTTTTTTTTTTTTTTTTTTTTTTTTTGGTGAACTATTCGTGGAAAGCAGCCTAATATTGCTGCCGTTGCCATTTGTGTCAATAATGTGAATCAAAAATCGGAAAAAAAAAAAATCACTCCATGTCCTTGACTGAATCACTTTTGTAAAATAAGAATTAATCTATATTGAATTTATACAGTGAAGACTATTCGATCTATTTGTACATTTACTTTATACAATATAATGTTTTTTATTCAGTGCTTTAAGTTTTTCCAAGTAGGTCGATTTGTTAAGTATCTTTGTTCTCTTGTCATTCGTGACTGTTTACTTGTCTTCAGTAAGCTTGGTTTTATTTTGTCTAGTATTATTTTTTGTGATATTGTAATTAGTAACAAGAATTATGAAATTTCAGTGCATCAAAAATGTTTATAGGATACAAATTCTATTTAAAGCTATATATAATTATTGTGATGGGGGGCCCTGCAGTAAGTCATAGCCCCGGGCCCAGTGAGGTCTTAATGCGGCCCTGGATATCATAACAAACACGTACAGTCAGTCTCCGCAGCGTTTAAATGATTTTGCAATGTTTTCGTTTCTGTCAAGTTTTTACTTTCATCCCTCTATGCTTGCTTCTTTGTATGTCTTTCTTACTTCCAACTCCTTTCACTGCACCGATCACCTGCTTTACTACACATATAAACACAACACCCGATATCAAACATCTGCATGGCACGACCATGTACATATACACTCAGCATTAACGCAACCACTCAGACCTTACAGCGCACACAGACATGAAGGACATACTCGCATACAAGCGCGTACACGCCCGCTCATATCTTATTCATTTGAGCATCACACGCAGCGAGCAGCATTAGCTAAACACACACATCTATGGGTGCACTAAGGTTTGTCACATGGAATGTGAATGGAGCTGGCTCCAGAGAAAAGAAGTTAAAAATATTTAGCCATCTTAAAAAACTACAAGCAGACATTGTTTTATTACAAGAGACTCATAGATCTGCCACAGCTACAGATCAACTTAAAACAACTGAGTTTCCTAATGTGTTCTCAGCCTGCTATAATTCTAGGCAAAGGGGGGTAGCAATTTTAATACATAAAAATGTTAATTTCACAGTACTCAACACAGTTATAGATCCAGAAGGTAGATTTCTAATCATTAAATTATCTATATTTGACAAAAAGTTATGTATTGTTAGTATATATGGTCCAAATGTTGATGACCCCTCTTTCTTTCACGTTTTTTTTACCGCACTATCTGAACAACTAGATTGTGCACTTGTTATTGGGGGAGACCTCAACTTTGGACTAAATAAAGAAATGGACAGGCTAAGTACAGCTGGAACTCAGCGCAATTGGGAATCCACAAATATAGTTAAACAGTACATGAGCGACTATGGACTTTGCGATGCATGGCGTTCTCTCCACACCAACAGTAGGGAATTTACTTTCTTCTCACATGTCCATCACTCTTACTCTCGTCTGGATTATTTCCTAGTCAGCAGCTCACTGCTGAGTGACATTTCAGACACAGAGATACACCCTATAGCTGTCAGCGATCATGCTGCTGTTTCTTTAACTCTAGTAAACAAGAAGACCACTCCACCAAGTTATAACTGGAGATTCAATACATCATTGCTTAAAGACGACGATTTTATTAAATATTTTAAAGAAGAGTGGGCTTTATATTTAGACTATAATGACCTGCCTGGAACATCAGCATCTGTTCTCTGGGAAGCAGGTAAAGCTGTGTTGAGAGGTAGAATAATCTCATTCTCATCGCATAAAAAGAAAAGAGAAAATAAATGTATTCAGGAATTAGAAGAAACCATAAAAACTTTAGAAGAATCCTACGTATCCTCCCAGGAACAGGAAATGCTGAAAAAAATATGTAAAGCAAAACTAGAATTAAATGAAATTATTAATAAAAAAACTAAATTCTTAGCACAAAGACTTCGCTGGCAAGAATTTGAATATGGTAACAAATCAGGTCAATTCTTAGCGAACCAGTTAAAAATAAATAAAGAAAAAACAACGATATGTGCTGTTAAAGATTTAACTGGGGATACAGTATATGACCCTGAAAGAATAAACAACACTTTCAGAGATTTTTACGAATCTTTATATTCTCCACAGATAAACCCATCTAAAGACGAAATAGACCAATTTCTTGACAATATAACTCTTCCGAAATTAACAGACAATCAAGCGATGGCATTGGATTCTCCACTGACATCAGATGAACTTCAGGAAGCTTTGAACAGTATGCCTAATAAAAAGGCTCCAGGTCCAGATGGCTTTCCAGCAGAATTCTATAAAGAATTCTGGGCTATTCTGGCACCAACATTCTACAGAATGTTGCAGGAAACCAAAGAAAATGGCAGATTTCCACCAAATATGAACTCTGCCAACATTAGTCTCTTACTAAAACCAGGCAAAGACCCTGTATTGCCTACTAGCTATCGTCCAATATCCCTTATTAATGTGGACACTAAAATAATCTGCAAAGCTATCTCAAAAAGAATAGAGAAGATAACCCCTCTCATAATTCATTACGACCAAACTGGTTTCATAAAAGGGAGGCACTCCTCAACAAATACACGTAGGTTACTTAACTTGATAGACTATTCATGCAATAGAAACCTTCAAATTACAATATTGTCTCTAGATGCAGAAAAAGCTTTTGATAGGGTTAACTGGAATTTTCTATTTGCAACTTTACACAAATTTGGTTTTGGAAACTCTTTCATAAACTGGTTAAAAATATTATATAACTCTCCAACAGCATGTGTCAGGACAAATGCCCAAACGTCCTCTAGCTTCTATCTTAAGAGGGGCACCAGGCAGGGATGCCCCCTCTCCCCCTCACTGTTTGCAATTTTTATTGAACCACTAGCAGCAGCAATTAGACAGGCAACAGTGATTAAAGGCATTAAATGCAAGAATGTAGAACATAAAATTAGTCTTTACGCAGATGATGTGTTACTTTTTCTTCAACATTCACAAACCACTCTCTCTGAGGTAATTACATTAATAAACTCTTTCTCAAGAGTCTCAGATTATTCAATAAACTGGTTAAAATCAACAGTTCTTCCAATTAATTGCTCCTTCCAGAATTCTTCCACTCCACTGCAATCTGGAAATATTAAATATTTAGGTATTAATGTTTCTCCTAAACTGGCAGATTTGATTAAATTAAACCACATCCCACTTTTAAAGAAGGTAGAAGATGATCTAACCAGATGGAGGTCTCTACCCATATCACTCATGGGAAGAGTCGCCTCAATAAAAATGATGGTTTTGCCAAGAATGAATTATTTATTTGCAATGATCCCAAGCAAACCACCACCTGACTGGTTTAGATCTTTGGACTCCTCCATCTCTAAATTCCTTTGGAAAGGTAAACCCCCGCGTATTAGCTTAAAAACGCTGCAAAAGACCAAGAACAAAGGAGGACTAGATCTACCTAACTTTTACCACTATTTCTTAGCCAATAGGCTTCAACACATTTCAGGGTGGTTAAAACACACCCTCTTAGATGAGCCTTGGCTAGATGTAGAACAGGCATTATGCAATAATATAGAGATTTCGGATCTGCCATTCATTAGCTCGATCAGTAAACGACACGTATGCTTTAAAAGCATCAGTATCAGCTCTTCTCTGACAGCATGGTGGGAGTTTCTAAAAATGACGGAGTCTTCACTAATCCCATGCAAACGTACCCCCATCTGGAACAATCCTGACATATTGCTAAACAACAATATGATAAACTTCACAGATTGGAGTTGTAAAGGTATTAAATACCTGGAACATATATTCGAAGGGACAGACTTTATTCCCTTTGACAAATTAATTAAACAATATGGGATTAATAAGAACAGATTTTTAGAATATCAACAAATTAAATCTATTGTAAAAAGGAAATTTAAGTCTAATCATATTAATTTACAAATACCACCAAGTGTGTCAGATTTTCTTAATCTCAAAACCCCCAAATTAATGTCTAAAATATACAGGGCACTTTCCAATATAGATGAATCAGTATCACTTCCTATTGCAAAATGGGAAGCAGATCTATCAGTAAACTGGGACCATAATTTCTGGTCTCAGATATGTTTAAAAACCTTTGAACTGATTAGAAATCCTGGATTACAATTAATACAATACAAAATTCTGCATAGAGTGCACTACACAGGTCATCGGATGTTCAGGATGGGTTTTACAGCTTCTAACAACTGCTCACACTGTAAAAGCAATACACCTGACAATTACATCCACGCTCTATGGTTCTGTCCACCTGTTCAGAGGTACTGGTACAGGATTTGTGAAGACTTATCAAAGTGTCTTAAATGCTCTATTCCAGCCTCTCCTTTAGTCTGCTTGTTGGGCGACCTAGATGGTGTCACTACAGAAGATAACACAATCCACATGGCTTTCACTGCCCTATGCATTGCTAAGAAGACTGTCCTCATGAACTGGAAAAATAAAAATAATCTTAATATCAACCAATATAGAGATTATTTGTGGGATTATATTAGCCTTGAAACAGCTTCTGCTGACACATTAGATCAATCTCTCTGGGCTCCTTTGATCAGCTCCATCACCTAGTGTGGGTGGGGGTCCCGATTCTGTCCGGCTGTGGTTTTTGTTGTTGGCGTGGGGTGGCAATATGGGCCTGGGGCATCTGGGGGTTCCCTGGGGATGGGTTTCTTGGGGGGTTCGGCGCTGGGGCTGCGGCCTTGGCCTGGATGGGGTATTGGTGACTCTTGAATGCTGTTTCTCTGGCGGCGGCATGCAGCGCTGCTGGGGATGCCTGTGCCGGCGGACGTAGGTTGCCAGCCTGGCGGCCGCACTGTTCCGGGGTTGGTCCGGGGGGGGGTTTGGGGATCTGGGGACGCTCTGCCTCCGGCTTGGGGTTACGGCTGGGCCTGGGGGGCTTGGGTCCTGGTTGGTGTGCCGCCGGGAGTATGGGTTGGTGCATGCGCTTGGGCCCGGCTCTGGTGTGGGGGTCTTAGATGCATCGGTGCCTCCGCGGGGGGGGGGGGGGTGGGTGGGGGTCCAATAGAGGCGGGGTATACGGGCTTTACCTGGGTGTCTTATTGTCTTATGTAGTTTGGGAACTGACTGGATGATGGGGTGGGGTAGTTTTTCCTCTGCTGTGGGGTCTGGTGGGCCGCCCCGGGCTGCCATGGGCCCTGGTCTGGATGGGCCTGGGCCCCCCGCCCTGGGCAGATTTGGGGTAACGGGGGTGCCTATGGGGGTCAGCGGGGGAGCTGGCTCCAGAGGGGGGGGTATTTTGCCCCCTCTGATGTTTTCCTCCCCATCCCTAAGGCTTCACTTCTCCCGCTCCATCACACCAACACATAGGTAGGGTTTTGAGGTGCGGGTGAGTCGCTGGGATGCGGGGGAGGTGGTACTCCTCTGTCTCCTCGTGGCCGCCTGCATCTCAATTACACATTACAGCTTAGACATTCTCATTACTTACTGTCACATGACACATACATATAGGGCCTTGGGGGTGGGCACACTGAATGGCATCCGGAGGGCGGTCTGTTCATTCAGCCTTCCCTCTGGTGCCAGTGCCCACTTCTCAATTTTAAGTTGCACATAGACATTGAGGGCTCTAGGGAGGGGACGAGCTGACACAAGCTTGTGGAGGGTGCCCCTCCCCTGTTTTAAAGCACCCCTGTTTTAAAGCACCTTAGAACAACACACACCAACACTACATTTGAGCGGGTGGGGTGAAGCATGGGGTCATCTTTTTTTTTTTTTTTTTTTTTTTTTTTTTTTCTCACACCCCTGTTCTCTGTTCTCTGTCTGGGGCCGGGGGCTGTGAGGATGAGCTGGCCGCCCGGTCGGGGTCTGGGCTGTTGATTTTCTCTGCTGCTGCGGGGACCGGGGTGGTCTTCCTGTCCCCACGCCGGAGCGAAGGGGGTTCAGCTCCGGGATCGGGCGCTGACTACCCCTCTGGGGGTGGTGGTGCCTGGTCCTAGGAGTATAGAGTGCATATGGGGAGTGTGAGTGTGGGTATCTTGTCCATTTTTGTGTGTCTACATGTGGGGCGAAGGTGTGAATATTCGTTTGCGTGCATGAGGGTGGGAACATATGCTTGTGTATATGTGTGCTTGTCGTCTACGTCTATGTGTCAGGTCGGGCCTTAGACTCCGCCTCACTCATCATCTTAGTCGACCTCCACCCCACCACCATGCCCTGCCGGTGGAGGATGCCGCCGGTGCGTTGGTGATTTCTCGCGCCGGGGCAGGATGCTCGGGCGAGCGCCGGCCCGCTCTCGGCGGTCGATTGGCGGGGCCTGGCCCTACTGGCCTTGCTGGGCCCCGATTGTGGGGTGGGGGGCCTTTGGGTCTCCGGGCCCAGGGCCCGGTCCGCCCTGGTGTGGTCGGCTGCCGGTGGAGCCTGCGGGCTTGCCGCCACGGCACCCTGGGGCGCCTACACTGTGGCTGTCGGAGGTCCCGCCTTCGGGCTCTCCTCTGCCCTTTTTTGGGTGGAGGCCGCGGTTGTCCCTGCGGTGGTTCTCCTGGGGGTCCCGTGCCCTGGGGGGCCTCCGGATGTTTGGGGCCCGGGTCTTTTCCGTGCCTGCTTCATGCCTTGCGGGATGGGGCTGTTGTTCCCCGCACACACTATTAAACATTTACATGGAGGAACCTTATGAACACAAGCGCGCTCACACACACAGGTGTACACTCAAGCATTCACATTGGTGTAAAAACAGGTGCTCACAGACACACATTGTCTTGATCTGCTGTTGCTTCAAAACTTATTTTGTAATATTAGTTATGTGTGCTGCTCAATAACATTTAACATTTAGAATTTATTGTGATTTATACAGATGTTGGTTGTTGCTGCAGTCTCTTTGATGTTGTGTCTTCGGTTGTTTTCTCTTTTTGTCAGCAGGTATTGAAGCAAATTGTCTGTTTTTTTTTTTTTTTTTTTTTTTTCTCTCTCTCTCTCTATCTATCCCCCATTCTCCTTTTTTCTCTCTCTCTCTTCCCCTTCTTTGTTGACTTTCCCCACAACCTTTTTTTTTTTTTTTTTTTTTTTCTTCTTTCTCTCTCGTTTTCTCTGTCCCCTGGTCTTGTCTGTCACAGTGTGGTTAAGTAAAAGGGTATATAAAATTAAATTAATTAATTAATATAAAAAAAAAAAAAAAAAAAAAAAAAAAAAAAAAATAATAAATATATTTAATTAAAAAAAAAAAAAAGAAAAAAGGCTGTGAATGATGATAGTATAGCCATGCATATGTACTGTCATGTGTTATCTGTGCTACTGACAGGCCAAAAAAAAAAAAAAAAAAAAAAAAAAAAGAATTTATTTAATACACGAGTTTCACAATTTGAGATGAATTACTGAAATAAATGAACTTTTCCACGACATTCTAATTTATTGAGATGCACCTGTATCTTCCTACATGGTTGTTTAAGAAATGAAAAGCTACACACTCTATTTATTGGGGTTAAAAGAACAGTGCCCAAACATATAACGTGCTAGAAATGTAATAATCACTGTAATTATGACCCATTCATAGATTTTTAAGTATTTGCCTATTAAAATCTAAAGGCGACTTTTTTGGCCTTTTTTTCCAACCACATTTGTACTTGATCTTGACTCTCTCAGACTAAGATAACTCAGGATTTTATTTCTAGACCAGTCAAGACCAGGGCCCGTATTCATAAAGATTCTAAGAATCCTCTCAGGGAGCTCCTAATTTAGCTTAAAAATTTCTAACTAGGAGTCTTAGCTTAAAAGTGATTCAGGACCAATCTGAGAGCAGCTCTGAGCGAGGAAAAGACAAAAACTTTTATCTTAGTGAGGAGGCGGGGCTGACCCCGTTGCTTTTCCCCGTCTTTTGAAGACTGTGATTGGTTGGTTGTCCAAGAAGGAAATAAGAGCGGTTTTAAGAGTAGGGTTTATTATAAGCCTTCACTTTGTCGTCTTCATTTTTCCTGTTTTACCATACTCTCTCTCGCGCGCACGCGCGCACACACACACATTATATTCTTTATTTTTTATTTACCATGCTGTCATACTTAACGTATTTTATAGGAAATGAACAGCGACACAATAAGGTTCTGAAAGTGCTGTAACAGACCCAAATCATCGCTGCTGCATAGTTGCATTTTTCCAGTTGGCAAATATGTTAATGTAGTTAATGTAGTGATTACGTCCATTTCTGGTGCTATGGCATTTCTGCGCAGTGTCAGGGATGTTAACATGTCTTTAATAAGATCTGTCACAAACATGATCCCTGCACGATCTAATGTGTAGCGTCTTATTAACTCACCGTCATGCATTGTGTGCAACACATTTCTTCATGTTTCATCCATTTTCTCCGCTGCTAAAGAAACTCTTAAGCCTCTTAAAAGTCCTCGTCCGTACTCCTAACAATTTGTGACCTTAAGACCTCTTTTATGGGTTAAGATGCTTTCTGAATTACTTTTTTCTTTACTAGGATCTTTTCTTTAATTTTAAGAGGAAACACCCACATTTCTAAGAATTTTCTTAGAATTTTGTTACTAGGAGCAACTCTTAGCACTAAGATTTTTCATGAATACGGGCCCTGATGAATCTGCCGTTTGAACGAATCGTTTGAATGAACGACTCAATGAATCACTCATTAAATGCTCACTACTGGCGTTTTAATTTCGTTGAAAAGTATAATTTCCACCATTTCTTGTTTGTATATTCAATTTTTTTTTTTAAGAATCTCATAATTTAATGTAGTTGTATTTTTTCAGTGTAAATTATTTAATTTGAAAACGTATAGATAATAACAATCACATTATTATAATTGAATTTATAGATCAAATGTAAGAATTTGAAATGAAAGTTAATAAATGATATACTGTTCAGTTTCTTGCACAGACCAATCGTTTCATGTCGTTAGACCTCAATGTATCGTCACGAGCCGCAGGGTTTAATTTGGTTTTGTCTGTGTATGTTTTTTTTTCTCTCAAAGCCACGAGTCCCATTGACTGCCATTATATGACTGACAGACTGCAACAGTTTGAGTTAAAAATCTTCATTTGTGTTCTACTGAAGAAACAAAGTCTTTGGGTGAACTATCCCTTTAACTGGTTAATGGCCATTTAAAATTTTCGATTCCGTTCGGAATTATACAATTTTATTTAGTTTTTGTTCCTGTTCCTCTCAAAATTGTTTGTTTTGTTTTCGTTCCTTGAACCGGTTCAGTGCCCTGCTTCTCACTATCACCAGCATTGCTTACAAAGTCTTCTTCATTGTATTTTTCCCTAGATTCGTGTTTATATGTAAATTGTGCAAACATTTTTCATTCTTTTGATCAAAAGATCTGAGAAGATCCCATGCATTTACCCTCCATTTGAAAAAATGGAAACAGAAGTGATCGAAAGAGGACAAAAGAGACAGTGATACAGGAACAGTCTATTTGTGATCTGATCAACCAAAACACATTTTAAATCCACGTGTAAACAAACCCTAATACACTGCTCAGCTATTTTGAAGTATATCAGTGGTGCTTCTGTGAACTTCAAGATGTTTCTGCAAGTCTTTCCAGAGAGATGGCACAGCAAAGGCTTCTCTCTGGTGTTATTACATGACTCATGTCACACTGATAACGTAAAATTCTCTCTCATGTGTGCAAAGTCATGTGGTATTTAAGTACTGCTTTATATCTGAAACTCTTTCCACAGTGACCACATATACAGGTGCATCTCAAATTAGAATGTCGTGGAAAAGTTCATTTATTTCAGTAATTCAACTCAAATTGTGAAACTCGTGTATTAAATAAATTCAATGCACACAGACTGAAGTAGTTTAAGTCTTTGGTTCTTTTAATTGTGATGATTTAGGCTCACATTTAACAAAAACCCACCAATTCACTATCTCAACAAATTAGAATACTTCATAAGACCAATAAATTACTGCCTCAATTCGGCGTGGCATGGAGGTGATCAGTTTGTGGCATTGCTGAGGTGGTATGGAAGCCCAGGTTTCTTTGACAGTGGCCTTCAGCTCATTTGCATTGTTGGGTCTGGTGTCTCTCACCTTCCTCGTGACAATACCCCATATATTCTCTATGGGGTTCAGGTCAGGCGAGTTTGCTGCGTTGACTGTGGACTTCAGAAAACACAGTGGACCAACACCAGCAGATGACATTGTAACAGTCTCGCCTTAATTTTTAGACAATAAGCTACATAAAAAGGGGGTTCAATTTTTCCACTAGATTGTGTTCAAAATAACTGTAAGAGTCTCAAATAAATGCAAACCATTAGTATACAGGTGCTGGTCATATAATTAGAATATCATCAAAAAGTTGATTTATTTCACTAATTCCATTCAAAAAGTGAAACTTGTATAATGTATACATTCATTCCACACAGACTGATATATTTCAAGTGTTTATTTCTTTAATTTTGATGATTATAACTGACAACTAATGAAAACCCCAAATTCAGTATCTCAGAAAATTAGAATATTACTTAAGACCAATACAAAGAAAGGATTTTTAGAAACCTTGGCCAACTGAAAAGTATGAACATGAAAAGTATGAGCATGTACAGCACTCAATACTTAGTTTGGGCTCCTTTTGCCTGAATTACTGCAGCAATGCGGCGTGGCATGGAGTCGATCAGTCTGTGGCACTGCTCAGGTGTTATGAGAGCCCAGGTTGCTCTGATAGTGGCCTTCAGCTCTTCTGCATTGTTGGGTCTGGCATATCGCATCTTCCTCTTCACAATACCCCATAGATTTTCTATGGGGTTAAGGTCAGGCGAGTTTGCTGGCCAATTAAGAACAGAGATACCATGGTCCTTAAACCAGGTACTGGTAGCTTTGGCACTGTGTGCAGGTGCCAAGTCCTGTTGGAAAATGAAATCTGCATCTCCATAAAGTTGGTCAGCAGCAGGAAAGCATGAAGCGCTCTAAAACGTCCTGGTATACGGCTGTGTTGACCTTGGACCTCAGAAAACACAGTGGACCAACACCAGCAGATGACATGGCACCCCAAACCATCACTGACTGTGGAAACTTTACACTGGACCTCAAGCAACGTGGATTCTGTGCCTCTCCTCTCTTCCTCCAGACTCTGGGACCCTGATTTCCAAAGGAAATGCTAAATTTACTTTCATCAGAGAACATTACTTTGGACCACTCAGCAGCAGTCCAGTCCTTTTTGTCTTTAGCCCAGGCGAGACGCTTCTGACGCTGTCTGCTGTTCAAGAGTGGCTTGACACAAGGAATGCGACAGCTGAAACCCATGTCTTGCATACGTCTGTGCGTAGTGGTTCTTGAAGCACTGACTCCAGCTGCAGTCCACTCTTTGTGAATCTCCCCCACATTTTTGAATGGGTTTTGTTTCACAATCCTCTCCAGGGTGCGGTTATCCCTATTGCTTGTACACTTTTTTCTACCACATCTTTTCCTTCCCTTCGCCTCTCTATTAATGTGCTTCGACACAGAGCTCTGTGAACAGCCAGCCTCTTTTGCAATGACCTTTTGTGTCTTTCCCTCCTTGTGCAAGGTGTCAATGGTCGTCTTTTGGACAACTGTCAAGTCAGCAGTCTTCCCCATGATTGTGTAGCCTACAGAACTAGACTGAGAGACCATTTAAAGGCCTTTGCAAGTGTTTTGAGTTAATTAGCTGATTAGAGTGTGGCACCAGGTGTCTTCAATATTGAACCTTTTCACAATATTCTAATTTTCTGAGATACTGAATTTGGGGTTTTCATTAGTTTTCACTTATAATCATCAAAATTAAAAGAAATAAACACTTGAAATATATCAGTCTGTGTGGAATGAATGTATACATTATACAAGTTTCACTTTTTGAATGGAATTACTGAAGTAAATCAACTTTTTGATGATATTCTAATTATATGACCAGCACCTGTATATATTGAATCATTGAATAACACAACTGTCAACACAATAACAGATTGCACATTGATGAAACCCAATGCAGTTGTCAATTGTGAATAACAAAGAAACAAACAAATAAACAATTAATCAAACTCAAACCCAAAATAAGAAAGTGTTACCACATATAATACAGCTGGTTCAATGGAATGGGATAACCCAAATTAATATAAGAGATACAACACAAAGAAACAAAAACACACAAAATGAGATATGGATAGTGTACCCAACAATTCAGAATCTAGCAAGAGAAAAGGATATTGAGGTAAGGCATTTATCAGAGTGGTTAAAAGTCCCAGTCTTGACAATGTCTTCATGGGTCATAAAGATATGCACTCCTAAATCCTAGGACCACGCATCATCTCCCTTGGCATAATCCACCACAGGTGAGAAGTAGGTATCAGCCTTTTAAGTAGCCTTTAAAGCCCCCATAACAGAGTCCTCTGTAAGCTTCTCTGCAAACTTTCAATAAACAATTTAGATTAACATTTTGCAGGGCTACATCAAAATGTGCATTTGAATATCCGTAAAGCACTTAAATGCCAAACTTCACTTAACTTCCCGAACACCATATGATTCCAGGCATGTTCACCCCACAATCAGCAACATCACCATTCTCCCCCCCTCTCTGCTAATGAAAACCTTAAAACTATTTCTCTCTTTGTCGCCCTCTAGAGGACAGGATGAAAAACTGCATCCCTGTAACAGAATAACTGTTACAACATGGCAGCCCAAATCATCACTGACTGTGGAAACTTCACACTGGACTTCAAGCAACATGGATTCTGTGCCTCTCCACTCTTCCTCCAGACTCTGGGACCTTGATTTCCAAATGAAATGCAAAATTTACTTTCATCTGAAAAGAGGACTTTGGACCACTGAGCAACAGTCCAGTTATTTTTCTCCACAGCCCAGGTAAGACGCTTCTGACATTGTCTCTGGTTCAGAAGTGGCTTGGTAGCTCTTTTCCTGGTTCAGAAGTGGCTTGGTAGCTCTTTTCCTGAAGACGTCTGAGTGTGGTGACTCTTGATGCACTGACTCCAGCTTCAGTCCACTCCTTGTGAAGCTCTCTCAAGTGTTTGAATCAGCTTTGCTTGACTGTATTCTCAAGCTTGCGGTCATCCCTGTTGCCTGTTGCACCTTTTCCTACCCAAATTCTTCCTTCCAGTCAACTTTGCATTTAATATGCTTTGATACAGCACTCTGTAAACAGCCACAACTTTCAGTAATGACCTTCTGTGACTTACCCTCTGTGTGGAGGGTGTCAATGTTCGTCTTCTGGATCATTGCCAAGTCAGCAGTCTTCCCCATTATTGTGGTTCCAAAGAACGAGATACCCAGAATTTATAGTGTATGGATGGTCATTTATTGAAACTCAAATGTAAATATTGTAATATTTTGAGATACTGATTTTTGACTTTCATGAGCTGTAAGCTCCAATCATCAAAATTAAAATAAAATAAAAAACTTTTGAAATGTTTTACTTTGCATGTAATGAATCAAAAATATATGAAAGTTTCACTTTTTGAAATAAGTAACAAGAAAAAATGAACTTTTTCACGACATTCTAATTTATTGAGATGCACCTGTAAGCGGCTTCTCTCCAGTGTGGACTCTCATGTGCCTGTCAAGGTTTCCTTTTTGGTTGAAACTTCTTCCACATTGTTGGCAGGTGAAAGGCTTCTCTCCAGTGTGAGTTCTTATGTGGGCTTCAAAGTGTTGTTTATAATTAAACCTCTTTCCGCACTGAGGGCATGTGTAGGGTTGCTCTCCAGTGTGAACGCTCATGTGCCTTTTAAGGGTTCCTTTTTCAATGAAACTTATTCCACACTGTTGGCAGGTATAAGGCTTCTCTCCAGTGTGAACTTTCTTGTGTCTGTTAAGGCTTCCTTTTTGAGTGAAACTTATTCCACACTGTTGGCAGGTGAAAAGCCTCTCTCCAGTGTGAATTCTCATGTGGCAATTAAGAGTTCCTTTCCAGTTGAAACCTTGTCCACACTGTTGGCATTTGTAAGGCTTCTCTCCAGTGTGAACACTCATGTGGACTCCAAGGTTTCCAAGCTGAGTGAAACTCCTTCCACACTTTTGGCATGTGTATGGCTTCTCTCCAGTGTGAACACTCATGTGGACTCCAAGGTTTCCAAGCTGAGTGAAACTCTTTCCACACTGTTGGCATGTGTATGGCTTCTCTCCAGTGTGAACACTCATGTGGACTCCAAGGTTTCCAAGCTGATTGAAACTCCTTCCACACTGTTGGCATGTGTATGGCTTCTCTCCAGTGTGAATTCTAACATGTCTTTTAAGAGTTATTCTTTGACTGAAACTCTTTCCACACTGTGGGCAGACATAAGGCTTCTCTCCTGTGTGAACTCTCATGTGGACTACAAGGTGTCTAGATTGAGTGAAACTCCTTCCACACTGTTGGCAGAAATATATACTACTTCCTGTCTTTTGAGCCCTTTTTCTTGAGGAAGTCTTTTCAGTCTGTGAACAGCTAAAAGATATTTCTCCATTTATGAAATCATGATCTTTCTCTTTCATTTCATTCAGTACTTCACTCTCCTCTTTCAGTGCCATCAGGTCTAAGGTGCAAAAAGACAAATAAAAGTTAACCCCAGTTTAAGGACACAAAACAACAGACATTAAAACATTCAAACAGTGTCAAAACTAACATACAACTACATCCTATGTCCACTAAGCAACTGCAAGATGTGTTACATGTAATCTGATTAACCCTTCCCAATATTGCTAACTCTTCACTTATTTAGGACATCTCAAAAACTATCAAGCTGGCATTGAAACTCTCTATTTAAAAAATAAAAAAAAGATACCAGAGGTGGGTAGTAATGAGTTACATTTACTTCGTTACATTTACTTGAGTACATTTTTTGGGAAACTCCCGAACACCGTACGGTAACGTCGTACTTCGGTGTAATTTTCATACATATTTATTTCTGAAATGCTGGAAAGTATTTAAAAGAACAATACTTCATAACTGCTCCACCACAGCGACTGGGAGCAGGTATGCAATACAATTTTAAAAAGTGTATTATAAACAGATATATATATAGCGTATAATTAAAACTATAGTGCGTCTATTTTCCAATTTTTAAACAGGAGATTTAAATAATCAAATAATAAATAGGATTATATATTATAAAATATGCTTGGAATAATAAGAATACATTTTACACAATAAGAATAAATTTGTAAATAAAATTCATTTTATTTGATGCCATTTAAAAATGGCATTGGTTTTTGTGCAGTTTATTTTTGTTTAACTTTATTAAAGGGGTGGTTGATTGCGATTTCACTTTTGTAACATTATTTAGTGTGTAATGTTTCTGTTTGAGCATAAACAATATCTGCAGAGTTATGACGCTGAAAGTTCAATGCAAACGGAGATATCGTCTTTTAAAATTCTGGCAGTTTAATGCCTACAAAAACGACTGGTAAGGGACTACAACGAGTTACTTCCCGGGTCTGTTACATCACAAACCCAGATAAACCCTGCCCCCGGGAACACGCAGCAAAGGGGGCGAGGCCATGCTGCTGCTTTAGAGAAGAGGAAGCGAAAACTAGGGGTGCACGTAACAATCTATTCATATGAATCGCGATTCTGTCTTCTAACGATTCTAATCATGATTCTCAAGTTTCAAAATCATTAAAGCAACGATTCTTAATACTGTTACTCGTGTCGCCCTGCTCTGCATCTCTCTCTCTATCTCTTTCTCTCTCACTCTCTCTCTCTCTCTCTCTCTCAGATCGTCAAATAAGCTCCAACAAACTGTTCCAATTATGCACTTATTTTCACACAGCAATGAGAAGCATTATAAATGGACACGTGTGCGGTTGCTGTGCTGTATTAAAGCTTTAATCAGGATAAAACCGTATATTAAAAGCTAACAGAAGCAGTAGCACTTACAAATAGTAGCGTATTTAAAAGTATGAGACAACAACAACCAAACATACCATTAAGAGCCCTGCTTGCACAGGTTCTGCACGATCCTCTTCACTAATATCCTCTGGGTCTCAATCGGGCTCAAATTGATAAGCATTGTAGACAATGCCACTGTTTACAATTCAACCGCAGCGCATGGCTGAGGAGAGGGGCGGGACGTTCAGGCGTTTAGCCAATCACAACACACTGAGCCAGCTAACCAATCTCAGCCCATCGAGGGAGGGGCTTCATAAACCAGGAAATAAATCGAGGCGTTTGTCAGAGAAGGGACAGAGAGGTGTGGAATAAAGGTAAATTATGTGAAAAATAATGCGTTTTTTAAAAAAACAAGCATGAACACATGCTAGACTGCACCCCATAAACACAATCAAGCCTAGAAAAAAAACCAGTCAACCACCCCTTTAATAAAAATGTGTTTTATAATTAGCATGTTTCTGTGTTTTGCTTTGGTACCGAAATTGGTACCGAGAACCGTGGATTTTCACTGGTATTGGTACCGAATACTGAAATTTTGGTACCGTGACACCACTACTGTCTGTATGAACGTGCAACAGGAGTCAAGCCCGTATTCCTTACCAGTAACCATAGCAACAGTGACCAAAGTAAAATCAAAGTTGGCGACGTGCATAAAACTGAAAGTCTTATCACTTTCTGACACGACAAGAGTCCAATCGAGCCGCAAGCTCTTTCGTCAAATCTTCATTAACCAACAGCAGCTTTTATATTTGGGTGGATAGCGGAGCAGAACACAAAACTGACGGGAGCGGCTCCGGTGGAAAACTGATGGGATCTAAAACTTTCAGATGACATGCAGCTCATTTCTCCGTCACTGTGAGTTACCGAAAACACGCACCACACGGTAGTCGTGCGTTTGTGCGGCTCTCTCTCGCGCTGTCTGACGTGACAGACAACTAGTTGTCCAGTCCTTTTCCGTTCACACAGCGCATGTGTTCTGAGAATGCGGCTGTGAGTCCTGAAAAGTTACAGGTGTGAGTTCAGTTAAAGAATGCGTTTGTGAGTCCTGAAAAGTTACAGGTGTGAGTTCAGTTAAAGAATGCGGCTGTGAGTCCTGAAAAGTTACAGGTGTGAGTTCAGTTAAAGAATGCGTTTGTGAGTCCTGAAAAGTTACAGGTGTGAGTTCAGTTAAAGAATGTGGTTGTGAGTCCTGAAAAGTTACAGGTGTGAGTTCAGTTAAAGAATGTGGTTGTGAGTCCTGAAAAGTTACAGGTGTGAGTTCAGTTAAAGAATGCGTTTGTGAGTCCTGAAAAGTTACAGGTGTGAGTTCAGTTAAAGAATGCGTTTGTGAGTCCTGAAAAGTTACAGGTGTGAGTTCAGTTAAAGAATGCGGTTGTGAGTCCTGAAAAGTTACAGGTGTGAGTTCAGTTAAAGAATGCGTTTGTGAGTCCTGAAAAGTTACAGGTGTGAGTTCAGTTAAAGAATGCGTTTGTGAGTCCTGAAAAGTTACAGGTGTGAGTTCAGTTAAAGAATGCGTTTGTGAGTCCTGAAAAGTTACAGGTGTGAGTTCAGTTAAAGAATGCGTTTGTGAGTCCTGAAAAGTTACAGGTGTGAGTTCAGTTAAAGAATGCGTTTGTGAGTCCTGAAAAGTTACAGGTGTGAGTTCAGTTAAAGAATGCGTTTGTGAGTCCTGAAAAGTTACAGGTGTGAGTTCAGTTAAAGAATGCGTTTGTGAGTCCTGAAAAGTTACAGGTGTGAGTTCAGTTAAAGAATGCGGTTGTGAGTCCTGAAAAGTTACAGGTGTGAGTTCAGTTAAAGAATGCGTTTGTGAGTCCTGAAAAGTTACAGGTGTGAGTTCAGTTAAAGAATGCGGTTGTGAGTCCTGAAAAGTTACAGGTGTGAGTTCAGTTAAAGAATGCGGCTGTGAGTCCTGAAAAGTTACAGGTGTGAGTTCAGTTAAAGAATGCGTTTGTGAGTCCTGAAAAGTTACAGGTGTGAGTTCAGTTAAAGAATGCGGTTGTGAGTCCTGAAAAGTTACAGGTGTGAGTTCAGTTAAAGAATGCGGTTGTGAGTCCTGAAAAGTTACAGGTGTGAGTTCAGTTAAAGAATGCGGTTGTGAGTCCTGAAAAGTTACAGGTGTGAGTTCAGTTAAAGAATGCGGTTGTGAGTCCTGAAAAGTTACAGGTGTGAGTTCAGTTAAAGAATGCGGTTGTGAGTCCTGAAAAGTTACAGGTGTGAGTTCAGTTAAAGAATGCGGTTGTGAGTCCTGAAAAGTTACAGGTGTGAGTTCAGTTAAAGAATGCGGTTGTCACACCCATAAATAACCGAACTGTGTGTGAACATAATCGTATTAAGGACTCAAATACAGGACTGACAACCATATTCTCCTGCTGTGTGAACGTGGCCTAATACTTTGAGTATATTTAAAGATGGGTACTTTTCCTCTTACTCAAGTACATTTTTAGTGAAAAAAAGGTACTTTTACTTCGTTACTGTGGGCGACACTCCTCTTGTTACTTTATCTTAATGCAATACAAGTTAAAACATGCTTCAATTTATTCCAAACGCACCGTCTACTTTTCTCTGGGCAATGAGCGATGCCCATTCGTGAATGATTCATTCTTTTGAGTCAAGTCTGTTCAAAGGCTTGATCAAACCATTTGGCAAACCAGTGAATTGGTCGTCTGAAGTGGTTGTAACAGAAAGTTTAAGAACATCAAGAGCATTGAAGACGTGGCTTTGGATCTACAGTCAATTGAAAGCAAATCTGCAAAGGCTATTCTTTACTAGTCTCGCGTAGCCAGACCTTCAGACTGACAGCCGAAGGTCTGGAATAGATGGCAGGTTTTATTGGCCAAGGCCCGCCCATGATGCCGTTTGACCGACATGTCAAACAACCAATCACAGTTTGTTTCGTTCAGTGTCACGTTTCGGGGCGTGGAAATGTCGCCACAATAACAGACCGGTGTGTAATACTCTCGGACGTATTTTAAAGATTCTATGCCGCGAACTTTAAATATTTCACATACTTTTGAAAATCCAGCTTTTAGTTGATCCTGACAAGCGCTCATCGTCACATTAAAGAACGCGACACACACGTCTCCCGGAAATCCTGTATAATTCAACCAATCCGAAGAGGACTTCGACATTCCTGAAGTGTTTCCAGATAAGTGTGCCATATGCATCAGACGTTTAGCCAACGGTCCGTGGGCGTGACTTCTGAGGCTGAGACTAATTGTTTGCTAGCAATAAAGATCTTTATTAGATGAACACCTCGTGTGCAGTCTACGGTTCCACAGGTATAGATAGGCTACATTCGATTACAGTACACGATACCACTATGACATTACCAGTTTGTTGTACATGTACCTTATACATTAAATACAATGTATAATTTATACATTAAATAAGCTGTCACAGAGTATGAAATGAACACCCGCCAAACCTGCGTTAGCTCTGCGCAGCGGCACGCAACCTAGACACAATTATTTTTACAATATTTACGCTTGCAGAAATATATTTTTTTTTACATTTTGCAGAACAGACGGAAGAAGATCCGTCAATGTGCATTTGTTTTGTGTTTTGTTATGTTCAGATGTTCGGTAGAGGTCATGTGAGGAGTTTTCACTCTTCTCAGTGTCAGAGGTTATATATATATATATATATATATATATATATATATATATATATATATATATATATATATATATATATAAATATATACTTTAAAATATAATTTAATTCAGTGATGCAAATCAGAATTTATCAGCTATATATTGATTTATTACCAGTGTTGGAAACAGTTTTCACCCCAGCTCACAGGATAGTTCAGCTTTGATAATGAAAACTAACCTGTTTGTTCCTCAGTATCTTCATGTTTGACTCTGAATGCTTCTTCAATCTTCATGTCTTCACTCTCCTCTTTAATAAATGCCATCTTTGTAACAGTGTCGTGTGGATCTGTTGCTTCAGCAGGAGTTTTGGACACTTTCTCCTGTTTAAGATCAGAATTAACCGAAAGAAAAATAAATGCAAATTAAATCTGTCTCTCAATCAGCTCCCTAGTTCAGTAGTCAGTGCACTGGTCAGAGTGATAGTTAATGAACTTAAATGTACTCTTCAGTTTTGATTAACATTAGGTATTTAATGATTAGTACATTTAATTAAACGTTTAAGATGACTATTGAATTTAAGGTTGTTATAACAACAAAAAAAAACATTTGCAGTTGTTTGTAAAAGTTGTCATTACATGTTTGAGTTTGTTGCATTTACATAGTTTTGAGCAGCAGGTTTCGTCAGCGAGCGGTGATTCGAATCACTGAATCATTCTGTGAAGCAACTGATTCAATTGACTCGGAGCTTCGAAAGATCCGTTTCTCTCATCACTAGCAGCAGTGACTGGATTAGTGTTGATCATCAGCATCACTGCATCAGACGCACCTTATCTGTTACTAATGTGTGACGCGCTTTACTCACACAGCATTCATATAGTAGAGAAAATAGTACAATCTTACACTCAATAATTATCAACTTTACATCGCTTGTAAACCATATAAAATAGACGGAACGCGTTTGTGTTCATTCAAACACTTTAAATGATGAAGAGCACAAACCTTTCTTCAGCTGAAACTCAGACGCAGGAGCGCGAAGCAGCCTTGTGACGTCACGCCACCAGATCATAATAAAAGTCCTGTTCACGCGCTGCTGCCTCTACAATCCCGAAAGTGCATATTTACATAAAGAAAACACCTACGAATAATAAAACATATGTATATTAATATTTTTGTACAAATATTTACAAATTATAATATTTATAATTGTATTTTTCTTATTTATGTATTATATTTTTCCAAATTGATTTAATTTCGTATTTAGTCATGCATTATGTGGGCATTTATTAATTTCCAGATTTATTTACTTTAACATATATTTATTTAGACCTTTCTTTGTCAGTAAGGGAGAAGCTCTGAGGCCACAGTAGCATCTTGTGATGTGACCAACCCAAAAAAAAAATATTTTTTTTTAATCAAAACCTCCAAGATAGCTGTGATGGCTGTGTAGTCACAACCAGGGGCGTAGCAGCCATTATAAAGAGGGGGAGGGGGAGGGGGAGGGGAGGGGAGGGGAGGGGAGGGGAGGGGGGCAAAAGCTGTATGGTGATGTGACCCAAAGGTGATGTTCATAATAATAAATTCTAAATAGAATACCAATTGGCATTTTACAGCACCCTAGTGGCAATTTTGGGAACATGCCATGATAGCTTACAGCAACCTATTTTTGTGAAATCATACTCAAAATAAAAAAATAATGCAGGACTTGGGACTTTGAGACCACTGTGGACATCTATTCTTTATTTTTATGAAATAAAGATATTTTATGATATTTACAATATTTCAGTTACACTACACTTGAACAATAACTTTTATCTTACTTCTTAACAGTTGGACAAAAAAAAAAGTAATTTTATACAACAGACATTTTATAAAAATATATCAATAAAACCTAAATCAATGTATTTACAAGGTTTTAATATTATCAAAACTGAAGTGAGATTTTTAATCAAAACTTCCAAACTGAATTTTTCGGCTTTCCTTGCAAGCAATCTTTTTTCTCACTAATTGATCAAGTTTTTCCTTGTGTATATGACACACAGCAACACTATTCAGCCGTGTTTGTGTCATAGTACTACGAAGCCATGTTTTTAGCCTCCTGAGACCACTGAAACTTCTCTCAGCTTCTGCTGAGGACACGGGAGTGACAAGAAGCAGTCTGACAAGTGTTTCCACCTGATCAAAAAGACTACGGACTTCTGGACACATCCCCTGAAGGATGCTTGCTGCTTCACTGCTGGACTGCATATTATGCTTTGATCTGAACATTGCCAATTGTGTGTTAAGGGATATTTTGTCCAGTTCTGGGTACATTTGTACCACATTATCATCAACCACCCCTGTTAAGAGGATGTTTTCCAGATTCCTTAGCATCAGCAACCCTTCCTGCTCAAAACGTTCTCTGAACTGCATATCCACAACATCAAGCACTTTGTAAAACTCCGTTTTGTAATATTCAGATGGAGATGAATGCACATGTGCACAAGCCTGACCAGTTAGACGTTTAGGAGGATTACGAGTACGGGGCAGTGCAATCGGAGAGAGATCAAGGATTTGGCACATTTCTGATGCTTTGGTGTAGATAATTTGAAACCTCTCTGAATTTCTTTTATTTGCAATAGCAGAAAGCATACCATTGATGGTCTATGTTCGACTTTGGAGAGATGTGTTGAGATTCTCCAATTCTTCTATAGCCTCTAAGGCAAGCAGAAGACCAAGAACTACATTTCCCTGCTGGAATCTGTCATGTAGTCCATTTGCCCTGTTAGCCGTGTCTGAGCTGCCAGCTGCCATTTCATTCAGAGCAAGCATTACAGACTCATACTGATTCAGCACTGCATGGATAGCACTGGAGCGAACTGTCCATCTTGTGGGACAAAGGGGCCTTATAGTTTGAAAGGACCCTTGAACAGATTTTGCAACTTCCTTGAACAAAGATTTAAATTTACCTGACTGCCCAAACAAAATTCCTAACTCATGAACCCACTGTAAAGCACTGTGGACAACACGTGAGGCAGTACAAGCATGCTGTGTAATGAGATTTACACAATGGGTACCACAGTGGATGTATGGGGCAAGAGGTTGTTCCTTTTTAATGATGGCCTGTGCTCCAGAATACCTGCCAGCCATATTTGCTGCACCATCATATGCCTGCCCTCGTAATCCAGAAATGGGCAAATTTAAAAGAACCAACACATCTTTCACAACCTTTGCAAGATTCTCTCCTGTACCCACAGATACCTCATAAAGGCCAATAAACTCTTCATGAATCATCAAATCATTATCTACATATCGGAGACAAATTGCTTCTTGCTTTTTGCCTGAAACATCTTGCGTTCCGTCCATCATTACAGAAAACTGCAAACGAGGGAGTGATCTTATATTGTCTGCGATATCTCTGATGATAGAACTGCTCAACAAACTAAGGAGCTCATTCTGAATTTGAGCAGAAGTGTAGTCCTTTCTGCCTGACAACCACTTTCTGAGACACAGATCTTCTTCTGCCTTGTATTTCAGCACCTGATGAAGATCTCCCTCACTGTCATCATGCCCTCTTAGGGCCAAGCTCTGCCTTGCCAACAGCTGCACAGCACCAATGATTTTTAACAGATTTGCTCTCGCTTCCGCTTGTTGTGATGCCTGAACACTACACAGCTGTGCCTTAACTGATCTGTCTTCATATACACATGTTGTTACTGCTGTCTTGTGACAATCTGATTTTGCATGTGAACTGAATCGTTCATGAGCTTTCTTCCAATTCTTGAAACCAGTTGAAACAAATGCTGGTTCTGTATTTTTCGCAAGGGAAGATACTTGTGTTTTAAAAGCTTTGCTACAATAAAAACACAAAACACCATCAACATTTGGATCGAAATGGAGCCATTTAAATTTGCTGTACCACTGTGTCTGAAATGAAAGGGTACGGTCTGACAGTGTCTGCTTTATGATAAATTTGGGATCAGGGTGGTTTGGTTTTGTTGCTGAGAAATGTTGATCAGAGTCTGCAGATTCTTCCCTGTTCATCAAATCAGTTCTCTCTTCTCTTTGGTTCTCACATGGTTCCTCACTTTTTCCCTCATCTCCCTCTCTCTCTTCCTCTTTTTCCTTCCCATATGTGGCGGAGGGGAATATGCCACCGCCTTGTGGGGGATACTTTGCACTTAATCTAAGGAAGACTGAGTGAGAAACAGGATCCTAGTCCCCCCACCCAATGCTTTTAGTCTTTGTACAAGTGTCACTTGTGTGCCTGTCGTGTTGCAATATGTGAATACTCAAGATGTGGCGAGGTGGGCTTCAGGATTCAGGATTTAGTACACGGCAGCCACCTGAAGTGCATGTGTGTGCAGAAACTCAGGAATAAATGTAACTGTCTGCAAAAACCCTCGCTCCCCAGATCTAACAGGACAGGTAAGACGCCCCCACTCCTTAGTATAAGTGACTCAAAGCAACAAACACTTTTGACTTAACTAATAAAATGTTTATGTAAACTGAATTTCAGTTGGTTTTGTTGTTTTCTTTAACAAAAGGAGAGATTCAATTACAAGTCGGTCACAGTTCGATTGCTTCAGTCTGTTTCTATCTGTTGTGCTGCTGTGCGGTTTGTGATTGTAGCTCTGCTTTTTTATTGAATCTTTACCTTACTTTCACTCTGTTGTTTAAAGTGATAATATATAACTTAATTCCCACCATATTTCTGCTATTATCTATCAAACTAATTTGATCGCTCGCTTCAAAAACCGTGAGTGTAGTGCGTTAGCTTGTCACTCGCGGTTCCATTCGCGTTGCTATTCGCGCCTATTATTGTTTTCTTTTTTTCTCGCTCCGTTTTCATTTCTCTCTCGCTCCGTTTTTCACGAGTTCATCAAACAACAGTGGTAAGTGGTAGGTGGTAAGTGGTAAGTTAAGTTGGTATCATTCATCAATCACGGTGAGTAATGGCTTCTTCTCCTGCTATTGTTATTTGCACAGTCTGCCACATGTACAGTTTATCTATCTCTGTCGGCGATGAGGGATTCACATGTGATAAATGCAGGGAAATAGTTAGGCTGACAGAGAAGGTTTTAGAACTAGAGACACGCATCCAAACTTTAGTTGAGGACAGTAAGAATGTGAGGGCTGTAGATACTGCTTTGGATGTGACTAGCTCAGGGACTCCTGTACATTGTTCGGTTCCGGTAGAGCCTGTGCAGCAGGGCAACTGGGTGACTGTGAGGCAGCATAGTCGCGGGTCAAAACACCGCTCTTCCGTTCCGATCAGAACATCAAACAGTTTCTCCCCACTCAGTAACCTGGTGAAAGTGCTCTAGTTATTGGCGATTCTATTGTACGGAACGTGAAAATAGAGACCCCAGCCACCATAGTCCATTGTTTACCGGGAGCCAGAGCGCCTGACATCTTGGCAAATTTAAAAGTGCTGGCTAATGCTAAACATAAATTCAGTAAGATTGTTATCCACGCCGGCGCTAATGATGTTCGACTTCGCCAGTCGGAGATCACTAAAAATAATGTTAAAGAGGTGTGTGAACTTGCAAGTACGATGTCAGACACTGTAATATGCTCTGGCCCCCTCCCTGCTTACCGGGGTGATGAGATTCATAGCAGACTGTCATCATTAAATGGCTGGATGTCTAAGTGGTGCCCGCAAAACAACATAGGTTTTATAGACAATTGGACGAGTTTTTGGGGCAGACCTGACCTGTTGAAAAGAGATGGTGTTCATCCCTCCTGGGGTGGTGCTGCTATTCTCTCTAGAAATTTGGCACATAGTCTTAGAGTTCATACTTGACTAACTGGAGCCCAGGTCAGGAAGCAGACAGACTGGCTAAACCGACCGTCTGCTAGCCGCCTCACGTCACAGAAGTCAGTTAATTCTCAGCACATAGAGACTCCTTCACCTAGATATCACACTATAGAGACTGTGTCTGTTCCCCGAACTAGAAAATACAGAAAACGTCCAAACCAATTTACGAGTAACCATTTAATTGATGTTCAACAAATAAAAAATGTTTATAATACACAGAAACAATTGATAAAACTTGGTTTACTGAATATCAGGTCCCTTTCTACAAAAGCTCTTTTTGTAAATGATTTGATTAATGATCATAACCTAGATTTGCTCTGTTTGACAGAAACATGGCTAAAACCAGATGAATACATTGTTTTAAATGAGTCCACCCCCCAAGATTACTGTTACAAAAATGAGCCGCGTCCAAAAGGCAAAGGGGGAGGTGTTGCTACAATTTCTAACAATATTCTCAGTATTTCTCAGAAGACAGGCTTTAAGTATAACTCCTTTGAAGTAATGGTGCTTCATATAAAATTATCTAGAGAAAAAAGTATTAATGATAAATCCTCCGTAACAATTGTACTGGCTACTGTATACAGGCCACCAGGGCACCATACAGACTTTATTAAAGAATTTGCTGATTTTCTATCAGAGTTAGTGCTGGCTGCAGATAGAGTCCTAATTGTGGGTGATTTTAATATCCATGTCGATAATGAAAAAGATGCATTAGGATCAGCATTCAGAGACATTCTGAACTCTATTGGGGTTAGACAACACGTTTCAGGACCTACTCATAGTCGAAATCATACTCTAGATTTAATACTGTCACATGGAATTGATGTTAGTGGTGTTGAAATTCTGCAGCAAAGCGATGATATATCAGATCATTATCTAGTCTTGTGTAAACTCCATATAGTTAAAGCTGTAAATTCTACTCCTTCTTATAAATATGGTAGAACCATCACTTCTACCACAAAAGACTGCTTTGTAAGTAATCTTCCTGATTTATCTCAATTCCTCAGCATATCCAACAGCTCAGAACAACTTGATGATGTAACAGAAACTATGAACTCTCTCTTTTCTAGCACTTTAGATACAATTTAGATACAATTGCTCCTTTACGCTTAAGGAAGATTAAGGAAAAGAGTCCAACACCGTGGTATAATGAGCACACTCGCACTCTAAAGAGAGCAGCCCGGAAAATGGAGCGCAGCTGGAGGAAAACAAAACTAGAGGTATTTCGTTTAGCCTGGCGGGAAAGTACCCTATCCTACAGAAAAGCTTTAAAAACTGCTAGATCTGATTACTTTTCGTCTCTTTTAGAACAAAACAAACATAACCCCAGGTATTTATTCAATACAGTGGCAAAATTAACAAAAAATAAAGCATCAACAGGTGTTGACATTTCCCAACATCACAGCAGTAATGATTTTATGAACTATTTTACTTCCAAGATTGATACTATTAGAGATCAAATTGTAACCATGCAGCCGTCAGCTATATCGTCACATCAAATAGTGTATTATAGATCCCCTGAGGAACAATTCCACTCATTCTCTACTATAGGAGAGGAAGAATTGTATAAACTTGTTAATTCATCTAAACCAACAACATGTATGTTAGACCCTATTCCATCTAAACTACTAAAAGAGGTGCTTCCAGAAGTCATAGATCCTCTTTTGGCTATTATTAATTCGTCATTGTCATTAGGATATGTCCCCAAAAACTTTAAATTGGCTGTTATTAAGCCTCTCATTAAAAAAACACAACTTGACCCCAAAGATCTAGTTAATTACAGACCGATCTCGAATCTCCCTTTTCTGTCAAAGATATTAGAAAAGGTTGTATCCTCACAATTATATTCCTTCTTAGAGAAAAATGATATCTGTGAGGATTTCCAGTCAGGATTTAGACCGTATCATAGTACTGAGACTGCTCTCATTAGAGTTACAAATGACCTGCTCTTATCATCTGATCGTGGTTGTATCTCTCTATTAGTTCTACTGGATCTTAGCGCTGCGTTCGACACTATCGATCACAACATTCTTTTGAATAGACTAGAAAACTTTGTTGGCATTAGTGGAAGTGCATTAGCATGGTTCAAATCGTACTTATCTGACCGCCATCAATTCGTAGCAGTGAATGAAGAGGTATCATATCGATCACAAGTGCAGTATGGAGTTCCTCAAGGCTCAGTACTAGGACCGTTACTTTTCACGCTTTACATGTTACCCTTGGGAAATATCATTAGGAAACACGGGGTTAGCTTTCACTGTTATGCTGATGACACCCAGCTCTATATTTCTTCACGGCCTGGTGAAACACACCAAATTGAGAAACTTATGGAATGCATAGTCGATATAAAAAACTGGATGACGAGTAATTTCTTACTGCTAAATTCTGAAAAAACAGAGGTGTTACTTATCGGACCTAAAACCCCCACAAGTAATAACCTAGGACACTGTCTAACACTTGATGGCTTCTCTGTAAATTCTTCGTCATCAGTCAGGAACCTAGGTGTGCTATTTAATAGTAATCTCTCCTTTGACAGCCACGTTTCTAGCATTTGTAGAACTGCATTTTTTCATCTTAAAAATATATCTAAACTGAGACCTATGCTCTCAATGTCAAATGCAGAAATATTAATTCATGCGTTTATGACCTCAAGGTTAGATTATTGTAATGCTTTATTGGGTGGTTGTTCTGCGCGCTTAATAAACAAATTACAGATGGTTCAAAATGCAGCAGCTAGAGTTCTTACTAGAACCAGGAAGTATGAGCACATTAGCCCGGTTCTGTCAACACTGCACTGGCTCCCTACTAAACATCGTATAGATTTTAAAATCTTGTTAATTACTTATAAAGCCCTGAATGGTTTAGCTCCTCAGTACTTGAGCGAGCTCTTATCGCATTATAGTCCTTCACGTCCACTGCGTTCTCAAAACTCTGGCCATTTGATAATACCTAGAATATCAAAATCAACTGCGGGCGGCAGATCTTTTTCCTATTTAGCGCCCAAACTCTGGAACAATCTACCAAACACTGTTCGGGAGGCAGACACACTCTGTCAGTTTAAATCTAGATTAAAGACCCATCTCTTTAACCTGGCGTACACATAACACACTAATACACTTCTATTATTCAAATCCGTTAAAGGATTGTTAGGCTGCATTAATTAGATCAACCGGAACCGGGAACACTTCCCATAACACATGATGTACTTGTTACATCGTAAAAAGATTGACATCTACGCTAATATTAGTTTGTTTCTTTCGTATTCCGAGGTCACTGCAGTCACCAGATCAGATGGTGGATCAGCACCTAGAGACGACCTCTACTACAGCCCTGAACGTCAGCGGAGACCAGGACACCTAGATGAGCCCCAGAGACAGACCCCCAGTGAGGACCCCGTCACCTAGAGAGCCATCAGGAAAAGACCTCGGGAACCTGTTGAGCCATCCAATCTGACTTTGCAGCAGTTGGAATTGAACTGCTGTGTCGTCTGGCCAGAGGAGAACTGCCCCCCCGACTGAGCCTGGTTTCTCCCAAGGTTTTTTTCTCCGTTCTGTCACCAATGGAGTTTTGGTTCCTTGCCGCTGTCGCCTCTGGCTTGCTTAGTTGGGGACACTTCATTTCCAGCAATATCGTCGACTTGATTGAACAGAATTTTTTTTGTTTTTTTTTTTATTTTTTTTTTTAACTGAACTTAGCTGGACGATGCCATCACTGAATTCAACAAGGAAATGCCTTTAACTGAAAATTGCGTGTTTAATCTTGTCATTTTACATTATTGACACTATTTTCCCATTTTGATATTGTGCAGTTGCTTTGTCACAATTTGTATTGTTAAAAGCGCTATATAAATAAAGGTGACTTGACTTGACTTATGGACTGCTGTCTTGAATTCTGCGTGAAGCTTCTTGTCCAGTGTGTGACCAGTTTTACAGTAAAATAGAGCCCTTAAATATATCATAGTTTATTCTGTGTCTTTGAAGTGTCTGTTTTATTTCAGAGGAAAAAGAGAAAGCAACCCTCCTGAAGCAGGAAATTAAAGCTAAAGAGGAGAAGCAGCGGCAGCTAGAAGAAAAGATGGAAGCAGAAAGACAGACTAATGAAAAGAGGATGAGACAGATGAAGGAGAAGATGGATGAGGAGATGAGGCTTCAGAGAGAGGAGGCTGAGCGTGCCATGGACAGTAAACTGAGGGAGCAGGCTGATCTGCTGGAGAAGAGCTTTAAGGAGAAGGCAGACAGGTTGAGACAGGAGATGGAAGAGTTCAGGAGACAGAGTGCTGAGAGTAACAGAGCTATAGAGTTTGCAGCGATTTTAGAAAACTCCACAAGGAGACATGAGGAAGAATTGGCTATGATGATGATGATGATGCAGCAGCGCAGACAACAGATGGCAATGCCACACATGGCCATACGGCAGATGGGTGTGCGCTCTTCAGACGAATGTTGCATCTCGTGAAATGCCATGACTCTATAATCATCATTGAACAGGAAATTATATAAATTTTACTACTTCATAAACTTTTTTGTCTAATCTGGCCTATGGCTCTGATTTATAATTACATGTTTATTTGATGTTTCTAATTAATTATAAAATAAATTCATGTGTTGTTATTCATGTATTACACTGCTCTCTGGAATGCTTGATTCTGACTGGTCAGTCGCACCATCCAGTGGTTTGTGATCCCCTGATAACAACCGGTAAAACTGTGATAATACACCTCTCATCTGGGTATCTGAAGCATGCGCAACTTTCATGTTTCATATATCACACTGCAGAATCACTCTTTTATTGAATTCAAACACAAAAGCACCATTTTACATCGTAGTTATCGATTGTATTGAAACTGTTCATTATCCCTTACTTACATTTTCAGATTGTGTGAACATGTTTGTTCATCGTGGCTATTCTTGGTAGGAACTGTTTTAATTTGCAGAAGCTATGAGTGTATTAAATGTGAGCAAATAAAATATTTCAACTCAAATTAAGGACAATCAGCCTGCCACTTTCTCATCGCCGCATCCAGTGTCATTCCTGGACCTTCCACGAGACCCAAGACGGGTTCCCATCACACACAGGTTCAACCTTCTTTTCAAAGCAATGGTCTGTCTTGTGCTTCCCCCCAATGGAATAGACTCGGGTCTCAGGTAGTTGACAAATATGCGATTAAAAAATACTTTTTTGTCAAACAATATAAAAAAAAAAAAAAACATTTATGTGGTGTCAAGGCTTATGTTTGAGAAAATATAAGGAGTCACTAACTTTGTCAGTTCTTTCACTGTTTTTTTTATTTACATTTTTATTGAAGTGTGTACCTTAAACGTGTCCTATGGTGTGACATTGAATTTTTGCAAACAGGACAAACAAAAAAACTCTTCGGACGAGAATGTATTAACACATTTACAATATTAAAAACAAATTAGTAAAAATAAGGTACAAGGAGGTGGTACAAAGTTTTTCTGTCACACAGTCTAGAAGCCTTCAAGGGAACGGTCTTGCAGGCTTTCCTCTCTGGTCTTTACAAGTAAGACTGAAAACTATTGGCACAGACAGCCTCATGGGCAGTGCGCCAACATGTAGCGCCATTGCGTAGCGGGCTTCCCGAGTTCAAGTCCCAGCTCACGGACCTTTCCTGATCCCGTCCTCCTCTCTCCAACCCACTTTGGTTCCTGTCCAATCTAAATAAATGCATAAAAACGCAACAAAAAAAGGCGCTAAAATAAATTAGACGCTAAACAGTAAGTTTTATAGAGAAAGGTTTTTATGTTTTCCTAAAGTGACCTTCAGAAATTTGTTTATCATTTAATGACACATTTTCCTGTTCTTCATGTTGAAGGTTTCTGACTTTACATGAATGGCCGAGTCCAGAATGACGCATCGGAAACCGTTTACCTTGATAAAGGCAAAGTTTTTCTAGCCTTATTAATATGTTTTATGTCACATTCTTAAAATTCCATCAAGTGTATTATTAATATAATAAATAAAGCAATAAATGATAGCAAAACGAAGTGATGCTTGGTAGATATTAAACTAAAACTGCCAGTAGGTGGTGGCAAGTCACTGTCTTAATGACGTCGCGTCATTCACTCATTCATTCAGTTATGAAGCAAATGGCTGTAGTTATGAATGGGTTATTAATCACTGACTGTCCGATTTGTTCAAAGCTGCAGATTCGTTCACTAATGAAACACCGCTGTATGTTGCTTGGAGACTCACACCAGTCCCGTTGCGGTTTTCGTTGTAACTATTATTATTTTGTTGCAAAATATAACAAACAATATTGAAATTATTGTGTTTTAAACATTTAAAGTGTAAAATGTTCACTTAATATTACCCTTTTTTGTTGTACTGCTGTATAAAATCAGTGTCATGTTTGCAATCCTTTGGATATTCAAGGAAACTTGCATTCTTGTTGAAATCAATAACTCGCAGGGTGTGTCACCACAGGATCAGGTAATTTGATTGGATGTCATGTATTTGGCCGTTTACGGCACTCCCATTTTCCTGTTTCTATACTAGAAGCGGCATTTTGCTTGTCAGAAATACAGAAATAATGTTACTTTAAGTTGGGGTAGAATTCAATTAATGGCAAAACTCTGTCACCTCATGTACCCCAGTTTGAGAACCGCTGCTCTAGGTGATCTAGATCTCCTTTTATTTTAATGAACATAAACGAGTATCATCTATAACGGTAACCTTTTGTTAACCTTATTTTATGCATTTCTCTATTTCTCAACAAGAGGAAGATGCTTGACAAGGTGACGCAGTGAGAAATCTTCAGCAGAAAAGGGTCTAAATTGGAAGGAGAAATTTGGGACATGCACAAACTTGAAGGACTAATTAATGAGAAGTTGTGAGGAAGTCATCAAACATTCATGTATTTGATATATATATATTCTTATTGTTTGACTTTGATGGCACTTGCACATGCTGCCTCTAATAGAGAAGAGTGTGATTACAATTTAAGATTAACATCTATCATGAACATCCTATATTTACGAGATTGGCATAAAGACAAACATATATATATAAAAAAATGTAAACATATGAAATAACATTTCTAACCTTGTGGCCTTACCAACCAAGTACTAAATCAACCAGTTACAAAAAATAAAACAAAACACAATTAAATAGCATGGTTTCAGGTTATAATTAATATACATTTTCCCTTTATCTCCGTGACTCATAAACTTGCTTTTATGTTCCAGATGAACTGCACTTCTAAATAAAAGTCCAATTAGGAGTAATACAAAATAAACATAACTAAAATTACATCATAAAAGATACATAATATTAAACTATTATAATAAATTAAAACTATTTAAGCAGTTGAGGTTTATTTACATGTGGGGCCCAGAAAAATACAATCTCAATATTTAACTGACAATGTTTCATCATTAAGCACGTATGTCGTTTCTTCACATCTCCTTCAAGTTTTGAGTGACAGATACACCTTGTTGCCTACTTTAATGTTGTTGTGTTCTTTTGCAAATGTTGCAGCTGGATTGTGTGGTTTGCAACACAAGTGCACTGCATAGGCACCGGTCAGCTATAGGGGCTCTTTTGTTCAGACATCCTGAGTTTATTGATGATTTCATTTGCCCAAAACACACACAACTAAATAACACGCAGACATCACACTGCATAATTATAATATTCTGTGAATATCATAATTTTATCATATGAAAATCAAATGTTTTATTTGTTTATCATAAGCATTGTCAATATTAGCTGCTTTTCTATGGAGCTACTGTATATTTGTGCAAGATCATATTTGGAGTACATAAAGATTGCTATTGCTCTGATTGGTTTTTGTTTTGTTTAGATCATTTTTTATTATTTGATCAGATCGTGCAGATTCCTATTGAAATGACTGGACTTTGTCGGTGAAAATTCAACGAACAACTAATGTGACTGCAGCTTATCTCTTAAATTGCCTATTTTTATTTTTTTTACATTTTACCAGCATTCATGGAGTGTTATATTGCATCACTTCATGTCTTTCTAAGATTAATCACCTTGTATTTGCAGCATTCTGATTTGGATAAAATATTTAAACTTAGTCAATCTGTTTTAGGGATATAGAGAAATCGAACGAGCAGCGAGGAACCTGCTGTCATTGCTGTTCAATACAGTGAACACTTAACAGTATGTTAGCTTAGCGTGTTATTCTGTTAACATGCGAATCAGAGACCATTCTTTTTAATGTGGCTCTTTGGTTATGAGGGTAATCACAAATTATGTAACAAATTAAGATACCTTAACATGTGAATAAATAATTACGTTAACATGAATTATTGTTTTAAAATTCTAACTTTATATTGTAGTATTCCGGCAAGACAATCAGCCTGGGAACAATACAAACACTGCAACAATATTGAAGTTTCAGCTCTTCATATTCTTCATATTTCATACTCTTCAGCCTATTGGCATACACGCATGTACAGAAAAAAATATATAATTATGAAAAAAATGATGGTGATGAAAGTGGTCTTGTCTTGTGATGTTGTCTAATATGGGCAAGACCTTGACTTCTTTATTGGCCTGGCTGTTATATTTCTTCCCAATGTCCTCCAGATCTTAGCAGAAGAGATCATAACCACCAGGTTTGGCATAGAAGCCTTGCTTGAGTTTTTCTCATTTATTGTTGAAACCGTTTTAAAATTCTACCTTTATATTGTGGTATTCCGGCAAGACAATCAGCCTGGCAAAAATACAAACACTGCAACAATATTACAGTAATATTAATATTGACACTCTCTGATTTCATTTTCAATACAATCCATAACTGTGACGTAGTGAAACCGAAAGTAGCTCCTGCTTAAGATACCCGGATGAGGACAAGCCACTGAATGGTGCGACTGACTAATCAGAATCAAGTATTCCAGAGAGCCGTGTAATACATGAATAATAAATTAATTAGCAATATCAAATAAACATGTAATAATGAAGGATCAGAGCCATAGGCCAGATTAGACAAAAAAGTTTATGAAGTAGTAAAATTTATATAATTTCCTGTTCAATGATGATTACAGAGTCATGGCATTTCACGAGATGCAACATTCGTCTGAAGAGCGCACACCCATCTGCCGTATGGCCATGTGTGGCATTGCCATCTGTTGTCTGCGCTGCTGCATCATCATCATCATCATAGCCAATTCTTCCTCATGTCTCCTTGTGGAGTTTTCTAAAATCGCTGCAAACTCTATAGCTCTGTTACTCTCAGCACTCTGTCTCCTGAACTCTTCCATCTCCTGTCTCAACCTGTCTGCCTTCTCCTTAAAGCTCTTCTCCAGCAGATCAGCCTGCTCCCTCAGTTTACTGTCCATGGCACGCTCAGCCTCCTCTCTCTGAAGCCTCATCTCCTCATCCATCTTCTCCTTCATCTGTCTCATCCTCTTTTCATTAGTCTGTCTTTCTGCTTCCATCTTTTCTTCTAGCTGCCGCTGCTTCTCCTCTTTAGCTTTAATTTCCTGCTTCAGGAGGACTGCTTTCTCTTCTCCCTCTGCTCATTTATTGACAAAAAGAGGAAGAAGAAAACAGATGCTTCAAAGAAAGGACTCAAACCACATTATATTTAGGGGCTGTTTTACTGTAAAACTGGTCACACACTGGGCAAAAAGCTCAATGCAGAGTTCAAGACAGCAGTCCAAAACCATAAATCAAATCACCGTAGAGACAAATGTTGACTTTGAGAATGAATATAGCGGTGACGATGACTTTGAAGTTGAATTTATGAAATATTCAATAGTGGAAATGAAAATAACAGAAAGCGTAATGTAATTTTATTATACGTGGCACATTCTTTCAAGCCACCGACAAAATAACAAACTTGTTACTAAAAAAATGTCTGTAGACAATATGTATTTTGCAGTGCAGTTGCACTATATATTGGAGTGCTGCCCACAAAGTTTTTATCTCAGTCAGAGTCCATCAACATCTCCAAGTTTGCGTAGTCACATCTCTTTGAGGGTGCTGACAGTCTTCTAGGTAACTTTAAGCTGTATTGATTTACATACTGCTGAATGTTTGGTGATCAGGTTAGCTTACTTGTGCGTAAACTGCTTCTATCCACTCCTACTTGTTTACGCAGATATTTTTTCCCTTGTTTTTTGATTTAGAAGAGCTGCACTATTGCAAAAGAGGTGTAACAGCACCCCCTACCATATAACAGTGAGTTGTGCCATAAATGACAGAAAATCTTGTCAATGGGGGAAAAGATTTAAGAACAACACTTTCTTCCAGGTTCAACTGGGATATTTTACTAGAAGATTTTTATCTAAAGTGCACTCTTTCAGTTACATTAAAAAATCTACAACTTACACATCTACAACTTAGTACTACTTGTAGCTCTGTTTGAAACTTCTCTGGCTGCCACATCATCCTGTCGGTCTCTGAGTCCTTCATTGTGCATAAATACTCTCACATGAACCTAAACCTTTAAACACCAATTTTCACAAGAAACCTAGTAAGAATTTACAAACAGGGAAACTGGGATTTTATTACTTAAAATTCTCACCCTTAATCTTTTTCTCCTTCTCAGTCAGTTTCTTGTCGGCCTGCAGAATGGCTTTAGAATCCACAGACTTCTGCTTCAGGAATTCCTCTAGGACCTCTTCAGCCTATTGACATACACACACGTACAGAAAAAAATGGATAATTATGACAAAGACAATGATGATGAAAGTGGTCTTGTCTTGTGATATTGTCTAATATGGGCAAGACCTTGACTTCTTGATTGGCCTGGCTGTTATATTTCTTCCTAATGTCATCCAGATCTTTGCAGAAGAGATCATAACCACCAGGTTTGGCATAGAAGCCCTGCTTGAGTTTTTCCACCATCGGTGTAGAGAGGGATGACAGGAGATCTTCACATCGTCTCTTTGAAGCTTGCTTGTTTTGGCACAGGTATTCATCAAAGAGTTTATTAATCTTTTCCTAAAACATAACATGTAGCATGTCAGTAGCAGAAAGGTATATGAGATATAGATATATATCTCTCACATCATCCGATCCTACAACGAGTGTGCTCTAAGCTTTGAGTCAAGATGAGCAGGATGAGACTGATGAGACTCAAGATGTATCTAACCGAAGTAACACACAAGATTTGAGGGAAGTGATCCAGAGTAAACATGCTCAGCACTCTTGGGTCCCAGAAGCTAAATAACATCTGCCTCCTTCCTCCACCCATCCTTCCCCCTTCTCCCCACTGACTGAGGTCATGTGGCATGCATTAGAGGCTATAGACATATAGGGCTGTTTACATTGAGCCCTTGGGGCTGCTATGATGTTTGGCAGTAATTCATTCATGTTAAAATTTGCCTTCTAATCGTGTAGCACAGGAAACTGACTGTGAATACTTTGTCAGGTGAGGTATTGGAGCATTGTTAGGCCTCCTCTCTTTATGGAGAGTCGTTTCGCTTAGTACTCCACCCCTCTGAGCTCCACTTGGATGGCAGTTTCGAGTTGTTAGGCTATGTGGGTCTCCTTGGAAGCTGTCCCATATATAGAACAGAGTTAGGCCTCCTCTTAAACTGAAGAGATGTCGTACCCTTTCCCTGTCTGTGGAGTTCAAAGTTTCTGCGCCCTCTGTGGGCCTCTTTGGCCACTGCTTTTATGATGGAGGCATCAGGGATCCTCTCGCTATAGAGTTGTCTGTCTGAGGCCTCTGCTCCCTAAAGCTCCTTCTCGATAGCACTTTGAGTTATTAGGCTCTGACAGCATGATTGGAAGCTATCTTGAACAAAGGACGTTGTTAAGTCTCCCCTTGCCTTAAGACAGAGTTATGACAAGGCCTCCATCCTTAGAGCAGCCTGGCAGTAAGTGTCAAGTTGCTAGCCTCTTTGTCTGCTAGTCTTCATGCCAAGGCCTCCATCCTTTGAAGTCAGAAGTTCAATTAAGTTCAGTTAGAGCTAAGTTCAGTTAGAGACAAGGTTCAGTTAAAGTGCCCCTATTATGGCTTTTTGAAAATGACCTTTCATGCAGTGTGTAACAGCTCTTAAGTGAATGAAACATCCTGTAAAGTTTTAAATCTGAAAGTGCACCGTGAAAAAAAAACACTTTAGTTTTTGTGACACTCTTAATGCATTTTGTTTGTTTTCTTTATATCTTTATTTTTAAAAATGTAACTGATCGGTGATCACGCAGGTGCCTCACACGCACACACACAACATTTCAGCGTTACTAACTTCACATTTCAGCCACTGATCAAACTAAAATGCAGTCAACCAAACATAAAAGTTACACTGCACAATGTACAAGGTCCACTGTAAAATCAGCGTGCATCGCCGAAACAAACATTTATTGCGCATGTGAAGGGTGATGTTTTACGTGGATATTGGAACACAAGTGAAGTACAAAGCCTTGTTTACATCATAGTTTAGCTACCAAATGTTACATGGCAAAAATGGAAACATTTGGATGTCGAATGAGAGAGGCTTTTGAGCCCAATGCCGTTTTCGCTTTAATAAATTCATTTTAGCTTGATGTTGTATTCTGTTTATAATGAATGCCACTATAGCCTAATTTGTGATTTACTTCATAGTTTAATATAAAATTTTATAGCTACTCATTTGTTTCATTCTTGTTCTGTAATATCGTAAAATTTAAAGGGTTTGTTGTGGATTAAGGAAAACTAAATCTATATAGTGTTTATAATGTTTATAAATGTTTCGTTATATTTAATTTATATGTATATTAAATATATTTGATATACATATCGATTAATGCCATTGTTAGCCATTATAAGGTTAACGGCTGTTTTTGGAGTAAGATCAATTTCTCTTTCATGAGATTACTTCCTCTTTTTGGCCGGGTTTCGTTTCTCCGCGTCGTAAACTCTAGGGGCGAGGCTTCTAAACCAGGGTGTTTTTAGGGGCATAATATTCAAATCACGATTGTTTTCAGCCGCCATATTGATCAACGTACGATCTTTCGTACGATGGGATTGGCGGCATACGAATGTTTCATAAATCACACGTGAGCTCTGTCGTAAGTTGATTTGTGCGCTTGGATCTGCGCTCGTTTCTACATTAGATTGATAAATGAGGCCCAATGTCTCTCAAAAGAAAGAGTCGATTCTGAATCATTGAAATGAGTCGTTTTTAAAACAAGTCCCAAGCCGTTTAATGTTCACGTCAACATGAAACAGCATATTGCCCGCCCACTTGTTGCAGGCAGACCTGGGAAAACTTGATTTTCGCGTTGGTCTGAATGAAAATGCAAATTCATTCTTTGCCACTAGGTGCCACTTTTGGAGCGTTAAATGCTCACAAACACTTCTTTAACTGAAATCGGCCAATCACCACAGATTAGCATCAGCAAAGGAGGGGTTTGGAAAAATGAATCTTTGAGCAAATCCTTTGGGAGTCGCTGAGCAAATAAGGTAAAAATGAATGCATATTATAAGAAAATTAAAACCAAAATATGAACATTTCATAACCCATAATAGGGGCACTCTAAGGGCTAAGTTGTTAGGCTCTCTGCAAGCCTCCTTAGCTACTGCCTGGAATTGGAGTATTGCTGGGTCTCCTCTCACTTCAGAAAGTCATTTTTTTGAGGTCTCCACTCCCCAGAGCTCTGCCTGGATGGCATTTCAAGTTGCTAGACTTTCTGTGAGCTTCCTTGGGAAGCTGCTCTGGGCATAGGATGTAGTAAAGCCTCCTATCGCTTTAGAGAATCATCATGCTCGACTCTTTGTAAGCTTCCTTATCTACTGCTTTTACAGGGGAGTGTTTTTAGGCCTCCTCCTGCTATAAAGAGTCATCCTGCTGAGGCTTCTGCTCCCCAGAGCTCTACCTGGATAACAGCATCATTTGTTAGGTTTACTGTGAGCATTCTTGGTAGGCTGCCATGAGCATGGGATGTAGTTATGCCATGATAGTTGTAGGGCATAGTTAGGCCTCCTCTCGATACAAAGAGTAACCCTGCTGAGGCCTCCTCTCGGTGAGCAGTTCCAAGTCATTAGGCTCTCAGAATCTTCCTGGAAGCTGCCCAGAGCATGGAACATAGTTAGTCCCCCTCTCTTATTAGAGAGTCATCATGCTATGGCTCAGGATTACCAGGCCCTTGAGCTTTGCCTGTGGACTGAGCTTCTTATCTGATTATTTTCTGACTGCAAAGAGAGAAGGTTTGTAACTAGGGAATTAAGTTACGTCAGCCGCAGGTGTGTACCTTAAGGACGGGGACTACTTTACAGACATTGACTTTTGTCTCAGCCAATGAAGCACTCATCCCTTCAGCATGATGGATTGGGCATTTGTTCCCCATAGTGTCCTCTAGAGAACACAGTGCGAGTTCTCATTCTAAAGGGAAGGTCTCAGATTACGCATGTAACAACGGTTCCCTTAAAAGGGGGACAAGACACTGCGTCCCCTCGCCATGCTTCAGGTATTCCTGAGCATGTATCCATCAGACAATAATTGGGTGTAGGCTGTCGCCAGTCAATGTCAAGGGTTTAGACTCCAGCTTCAGACATCAGTCAGGCCAGAGCCATTCCTCATAGTGTCCTCTAGGGGATTACATGCTTAATCTGATACATGCTCCATTTTATAATGAATCAGAGGACATTTCAGCTATCTTTAACATTTCCTTTGTGCTACATGCATTGAGAAACAATTTTTTTCAGCTGGTTGCCCAGTGTTAAATGAACTGACATTGCCTACCTCTAGAGATTTCAGGTACCTCCCATCAGTGTCCCTGAAGGAACGCTTCATGAAGGCTTGTGTTGCCGTGCTGCTGAGATGTTGGTGTTCTGAGGACACATCCTTCAGTTCCAGAGGGAAGGAGTCCTTCAGCTTCTCCATTCCACTTTGGTAAACCTCAAGTCCCTCCTTCACTGCAGCCTCATTCTCAATCATTGCCATAGCTAGCACAGCATTCTCCAGACATGGCACAGCCCCACTGGAGATGGTGTCCACATACGTTTTTGCCAGATGTCCCAGAACTTCAGGGAAAGAAAATGGTATTTATAAGCAGATGGTGTTTTGTATGCACATGCAAATTTTCTTTAGAATCACCTCTTCCAGTGACTGTGTATCCATCTTTCAGCCTCTTCACACAGCTGTCATGAAAGACAAACTTGCAGAAATCATCTGTGACCTTCAGGAACCGAGAGGAAATGTCAGCAGGATTCAAGCTCTCCAGGCAAGACATATTTTCTGCGGTGGTTGGAAAGGGGAAAGTGAAGCACTTCCTGGAAGGAAAGAATTTTTGGATGCACTCCCTGGGTAAGTTGTACTCCATCACACTTCTTGAAGTGCCTAGAAAAGATTAACACATTCTCTAGCTGCTCTCAATTCTAGAGAAAAGCATGTCTGTTCTAGGAGTGTAGCTGCTTGAGCTACTGGACATAAAATGCTGAAACTTAGAAAATCTAAGCTTGAATACCAAAACAATTCAACACAGTAACAAGTACTAGTTGTGATAGTGATTATGAGGGCTCTTAAAATAACCTTTTGCAGTATTTTTAAATTACCATGTTTCAGCTTCAGAGCAAACTCTAGGTACTCATCCTCTGTTTTATCTTTGCCATCGATTTTTAGCTGCAGTGTGAAGTCCCTCACAGCCCAGATGAAACTAGGGAAGAACTTCACAAACTCGCTTGAATCATCGTCATCCTCGTCTGAAGATTTGACCTTGATGCACTCTGATAGTTCAGTGACATATCTGAAAGTTTGTTCAGGCATGAACACAAAGCGGCAGAAACTCATGATGCATAGCCTAGCAAAACAAACGTGTCATACCAAGAGGTAATAAGCAAATTCACAACACCAGTGCTAAACACATTTGAATATGACTAAACCTAGCTATGAAGAAAGCAATCCGGTATAGACTTAAACTTTGACAGAAAAAATAATGTAATTAATTACCACTTTAAATATTATGTAACATTTTGACTGAATTTTCATTTCTATTTGAATAATTCCAATTTAGGATATCAACACAGCAATTCTGGAATAAAATAATGAGGTTCATTATGTAGATAAAGTTTAATGTAATTATTTTAAAGGGTGCCTGTGGAATGTATTAATTAGGTTGCCGATATCATTCACACAGGGCAAATGTTTGAAGTGTTTGGAGTGTGACGAAGAAACATGAATGGGCAGTTTGCAGCATACTATTTAATTTTGCTTGGAAAAATATTGAAATAAGTAAAATGTGACCAAAGCATGTTTCTTTTAAATCAATGAAATAATGAAAGTTTCAGTGCTTTAATTTCTTCATTTACAGGTTTTAATAAAATGTAAATAGTAAAAAATTAACATCAGAAGTTAATAATTAGGGCATAACAAATGCATTTTAAAAGTGTATTTAAATGTAATATTAAATATTAATATTTATGTAGTCTGGTGATTTTTAATAAAGAGTGTGTCTGAACATTCCTTACAGGTATCTATAAATGATCAGAAGGATACTGCAGATCCATTACAGCCTTGTTGTCAATCGTCCCTCGACTGTTGTAGACCAGAGTGCTGCTGAGTAACACAGCCAGACAGAAGATGTTGGTGTCATGCTTCGGGTCTCCCTGTGAAAGATAGTTTTTTTTTTTCATCATCAGCATCGCCCAGTAAGTTTTTTTAATTTTTTTTATTTTTTACTTTTTATACATTTATTCAGGAGTTCTCCATCTTCATTAGTTTACTAATTTTAATAGTTTGTCCATTTGTAGCCTTCATAAAACGCTTGCACTCTGTGGTTTGGCCGTCTGTGCAAACTAAACACAGACAGGAGAGTTTTGCTGTCACTGAGCAACAAACTTTAAAGTCTTGATTTCAATTTCAGGTGCTCTGATATAGAAGCAGCTTGTCTTTCAGCTTTGAAACACTGCACAGACAAACAGTCATTACACTGCAGTTTTATATGAATATGGTTGTCTTGTATTCTTGTACTCATGAAACTGCTTGTGATGCTAGCTGTGTTTTCTTGTCACGTCACCTTAGCCACGTCTCCGAGTCCCTCGGTGTCCAGCAGCACTAGAGTGGTTCCTGTTTTAGTGGGATGGGGCACACACCACATCCAGATGCCCTTCGTCTTGGACTCAATTGTGCTGCCCAGCGCAAACCCTGATAATGACACAGTGACTTTTGAGCATGTAATTTCACTCACTTGAACTGCGTGACGTTTGCTATGAGCGCTGACCTGTTTGTTTCCCAGCAAGGCGGTTCATCAGGTAGGACTTCCCGGTGCGGTAGAGCCCCACCACGGCCACCACCACCACCGGCTGCTGGATCAGCTGCAGGATCTGCAGCGCTGACTGCTGCACACACAGCTTCCCATCTGAGTCCGAGTCAATGAAGCACACTGGTTTATCCATGACTACTGGAGACGCATCTGCCCAACAGAACAGATACACACATTTGAAAGCCTTTAGGAACTGCAGTGTATTAGAAATAAAGAACTTGAGGTGGATTGAGAAATACAAGGCAGATTTCCTAATTAAAATCACTCAAAAATTCCACATTAATGCCTCTATCTGAATTTGGTGCGCAACAAATTTTGGTGGTACAGGGGCTTAGAGAAACCTCAATGTCTCATCTCAGGATGGTATGGAAGCTTGTTTATGCCACTAAATAAAAAATAAAAAGTTAATTGTGACTTTATATATCAGAATGTATTTCCTCACAATTTTACATCTCGCAATTCTGACGTTTTTCTTAGATTTAAACTCAATATAATATAAATTCTCCATCAATATAATAAATTTTGACTTTATAACTCACAATTACCACTTTATATCAATCTGATCTTTAGAGCACATTATCTGTGGAGGGAGCTGAAGGTTCGAGTTGCCAAACGTCAGCCTTGAAACCTTAATGACTTGGAGAGGATCTGCAAAGAGGAGTGGGACAAAATCCCTCCTGACACCGGTTTCACACTGCACGCGTAAGCAGCGCATATTTTTTTCGGCGCCCATGTTAAAAGATTAGACTAGAACATTCACACCGCATGCAAAGGCAGCGCGTAGCAGGAGCAGAGCAGAAGAGGCAGTGCCGCGATCGTTTCGGCACCAAGTCTATTTTTGCTGCGCCGCTTATGCTGAATTAAAGTCACAGTGCATTTTTCTTGATCAAAACTGACCCGACTAACATTAAAAATAATAAATTTCACCATAAAATCATGTAAGTGATGTTTCGTGTTTCACAATCACCATATGAAAAAATAAAATGCACGAAAACACATCACTTCCACGAGTTATTGCCCAAACTTCAAAGGTCTGTTAAAGTAATAAAACTAGAGGCATTTGTTAGCTTTAATATTACTTTTTCAATTCAATTATTCAATACAATTACACGGAATTCTTTCCAAAATTTGTCTTGGATCTCACAGCGTGTCTCACACCAATTCACATCGATAATTACTAAACAAACAATACAATAGACGCACCTTAATACAAAAAACAACAGTATATACATAAACACACGACTACAGTGCATTAGAATAGTGAGTCCTCTCTATTTTCCAGAGTCCAGAGGCCTATTTGAACCCCCAATTCTGATTTATTAATTTTACAGACTGATACACAAAAGATTTACTTAACATAGCCAATTCAATCTTTTAGAGGGCAAAAATTAATATTCCTCATACAAAATGTGAGAAGTGTCAGACATAATTTTCCCTGACAGCCAACAAACACAGAACGTTTCCCTAACGTTCCCAGTTGGTTATTTTTTTGGGAACCAAATAAAAACATTCTAGTTTTTTTTTTTCTAATAACCTAAAGAGAACGTTCCCTACAGGTTATCTTTAGGTTTAATTTAATAACTTAGAGAGAACGTTTCCGGAACGTTCCCTGCAGGTTATTTTTAGGTTTAATTTAATAACCTAGAAAGAACGTTTCCGGAACATTGCACCGTTTTTTCGGGGCTGAACGCAGCCCTGGTGTGTGCACAGTTCAGGGCTTAATCTGAACAAACCCGGTCCGGATCCGGCACCTCCGAATTCCGATCATCTCAGCAGATCCCCTTCCTCCAATGAAAGACGTTCATGTCAGGGTTAATTTTTTTTTAATTCGTTTAATATTGCTTTCAATTTTCGCTATAAATTTCATTTTCGTTTTTATTTTTTAATAATTTGGTTAATTTTAATTTAGTTTTTATTTTGTGAACAGTTTTCTAGCCTATAGTTTTTATACAGTTTAATTTCTGTTTTAATTTTAGTTTTAGTAATTGAAGTTTAGCAGAATTAACAGAACACTTCCAGAGAGCAGACCAAAGACATTTTAATTTAAGTTTATTGACACAAACCACCAGCAACACAAAATTAAAGCATGCTGAGATTGATTATTTATTTTTGATTATTTTATTTAGTTGCTGTTGGTTTCGTTTTGTTTTAGTTTTTCATTTATTTTGAATTTGTTTTTAAATTATTTCTTTCTTTCTTGCCTAAATGCCTTTATTTTCGTCAAATAGGCCTACAGTTCTTAATAAAACATATTTTAAACATGTAGGCTATACAACATTTCTTACATGTAAACTCGTTTAACAAGCATTTTAGAAGTAAAAATAAAATATTTCATAGTCGCAAAAAAAACGATGCGGCTCGTTTAGGTGACTTGGTTTGCTTTGCAAAAAATAAAATGGTTTACTAATACATTAAATGAACCAAACCTATATTTGACCAAAGAAATAAGTCAGCGGCACTGAGAATTGCTTTCACCCGAAAGAATATCTGCTCGCACTCATTGCAAATGCAAACGTTGGGTTGTTGCGACTGTCCTATAGGAGCTGGGTTACACAAAAACTACCCAAACACTAAAAAATGTTGCAATAAAATAACCGTGATTTTTAGAGTATAAGTGCACACTATAAAAGCAACTGATGCAAGCTGGTAATCACTTAAGTGGGTCAACCAAGTGATTGCGCGAATGATCCCTACTCTCCATCCTCTGAAAGAATGGGATGAAACGCATTTGTCCGTGTTTCTCTCCGTCTCAAATCGCGCTCACGGAAAGCCTCGAGAAACAGTATCTCTTCCGCGGCTCCGTACGCTTTCAAGTCGGTTTTTTTTTTCTCAAGCAAGAGACAGATATGTATTGCGTATTTGGATTTAACATCTAAATTATAATGATAAATAAATTATAATAAACAAAGTTTGGTTCTAGGACCTAAGCTGTAGGGTAGATCAATGCATTTGAAACGCGACTACAAATTCCCTTCACAGTCATATTTACTACTTTTACATGCACAACAGCAGTGATGGGAATAAAGGCGTTATAAATAAACGGCGTTACTAACAGCGTTATTGTTTTCAGTAACGAGTAATCAAACTAATTACCGTTTCCCCCGTTACAACGCCGTTACCGTTACTGACAATAAAATGTGGCGTTACTATAATTTATTGTAATATTATTATCATTTTATTTTTCAGTTCATCTGAATGGATGCGCAGTGTAGCTGTATTTGACGTACCGTAAACTCTAGTGTGAAGCGCACTGCTCGCCGTAGCTTTGTCTCTCTCTCACACACACACACACACACACACACACACACACACACACACAGCGCGCGCAAAGAAAGATACAGAGGGAGAGAGTCTTTCATAACATGCAGAATTGACGCGCTACATGTAAACGATATTCTTTGTTGTGTTTTCCTGTCAAAATAATGGAGTTCCTTTGGAATTCTTCAGCTTTTAAGAACTGCCGGGTTCTCCGGTAGTGGGCGGAGCTAATGCACAAACGACAATCTCATTGGCCAGCGCTCACATATTATCATCCCTGTTTTGATTTCAGCAAATCAATTCGAGCGAACCCATACAACGTGATTAATCTTCATGAACCCAGCAGCTCCTTTATCCTTAGTGCGTTTTATATTGTTATTATTAGTGGTATAATTCGTAGTAGTTTTGTTATCTTATCAATCCCCCCCCCCCTTTTTATAGAAACACTAAATGACAAACAATATCTTAAGCACCACCACCAGTCCTAAGTTCAGTCAACATGACAAATATGAATTCATACTTGATAATTCTAATTACTAAAGTTCTATCATAATATCATATTATAATGCTTGACTAACTGATGCTAAGTGTCAGTAGATAAATAGTGCCAATTAATGTACAATGTTTTATAATAATATTTTATTCTATTTAGTGTCCATTTCATTCATGTAACATTTAATATTGGGGCATCCAAGTTATTTGACATTTGAATTAATTTTTTTAAAAGTAATGCAATAGTTATAGTCCATAGTTATAGTAATAGTCCCTGGTAATTAGTTACTTTTATAATGATGTAACTCAGTTACTTTTTGTGAGAAGTAACTAGTAACTATAACTAATTACTTTTTTAAAGTAACGTGCCCAACACTGCACAACAGGTTACAAATGCTTAAAATACAATGCATATTTCAAAGATTCGGGACAGAACGAGGCATCAGTTACAGTAGAAGATTTGTTGCGTCGCGCCACTTCCCGTGTGGACAGTCACAGCATCAACTGATTATAATGGGTTCTCTAGACACGGCTTTAGATACAATAAAGGCCGTGGAAACATGGTGGGTTCGTTTGTTACAACCCATTCCACAGCCGACGTTCTTGCTTTTCTTCTTTATTAAATTCTTAATTTATTAAATCCAGACAATTGGTTGATGAAACATTGATTAAAATTAAGATACAATTTATACAAAATGAAATTCACTTCAAACAAAGGCTTTCTACAAAACAAAACTCAATGAAGTGGTCAAAATCATGTCTGACCCACTCCAGGTCTCCCGACATATTGTGCATCTTATGAGCCTATCTTGGTCATGTTGTTCACTTTTCATACTCAACACAGATGAAAATAAAAAAATATAATATTATTGCCTAATATTTAAACATAAATAGGTCTATGAAACTAAATAGGCTAGGCTTTCTTTAACCCTCTGTGTTCTGATGGATTTTTTGCTCATGACAGCGGAAACAACTTAAAATGAAACAGCGCCACCATTCTCACCCTTTTGTGCAACAGCAGCTGCTCCGGTCACGTGATCCTAGCTCAAATCTTATTGGACGGCCCGTGTTTTCGTTTTGCGTAACTGAAAATATTTGTCGGACTAGACGGAAAAAAAAAACATTTGCATTTTCGGTGCGCGAATGTTCGCGGTCTATGTGGAAGCATCCATAGGAAGCTGTTGTTTTATTCCAGCGCATCATCGCGTCCGAAATTCGTTTCGCTTTTTCGCGTTCAGTGTGGAAAGGCCTTTAAGCGGCTGCTTATTCATTTACATTTATGCATTTAGCAGACACTTTAAGCGACTTACAGTGCATTCAGGTTATATAGTTTTTTGTTTTTTTTATCAGTATGTGTGTTTCCTGGGAATTGAACTCACAACCTTTTGCGCTGCTAACGCAATGTTCTACCACTGAGCCACAGGAACGATAGTTCGCCTATATGCACGCACCGGCCTTGTGCGTGTGGGACAGAGGGGAGGGGGACACGGTCGCATCACAGAGTATGCACATTTACATTTACATTTAGTCATTTGGCAGACGCTTTTATCCAAAGCGACTTACAATTGGGGAATACATAAAGCGATTCATCTTGAAGAGGCAATCAGACAGAGGAAGTGCTCGTAACACATCTCAGGCATTGTTCAAATAAGTACAAGCTAGCAAGGGAAGGAGAGGAAGAAAAAGGGAAAGATTTAGGATTTTTTTTTTTTAAGGTTAGGATGAAGTTAAGTAGTGCCGAAAGAGATGGGTTTTCAGTTTACATTTACATTTATGCATTTAGCAGACGCTTTTATCCAAAGCGACTTACAGTACATTCAGGTTATACATGTTTTATCATTATGTGTGTTCCCTGGGAATCGAACCCACAACCTTTTGCGCTGCTAACGCAATGCTCTACCACTGAGCCACAGGAACACCAGTTCCAGTTGTTGCTTGAAGATTGACAGGGACCCAGCACTCCGGATAGGGGTGGGAAGATTATTCCACCAGCCAGGAATGGTGAATGAGAATGTTCTGGAGAGTGATTTTGGGCCTTTCTGTGATGGTACCACGAGGCGTCGCTCACTAGCAGATCTCAGACTTCTGGAGGGGATGTAGATTCGTAATAGTGAGTGGAACTAGGAGGGTGCTGAGCCTGTGGTCGTTCTGTATGCAAGCATCAGTGTCTTGAACTTGATGCGAGCTGCAACTGGTAGCCAGTGCAAGGAGATGAAGAGAGGTGTAACATGGGCTCTTTTGCGCTCGTTGAAGACCAGTCGTGCCGCTGCATTCTGAATCATTTGTAGAGGTTTGATTGTGTTTGATGGAAGTCCAGCCAGAAGAGCATTGCAGTAGTCCAGCCCAGAAACGAAAAAGGCCTGGACAAGAAGTTGTGCAGCATGCTCTGTCAGAAAGGGCCTGATCTTTCTGACGTTGTGTAGCGCAAACCTGCAAGATCGAGCAGTCTTTGTGATGTGCTCTTTGAAGGTCAGCTGGTCATCAAAGATTACACCAAGATTTCTGACTGAAGTTGATGGGGTAATTATTGATGAGCCTAACTGAATCGTGAAGTCATGCTCTGCATACGCACCGCTTCTGCGCTGCTCATGCGCCGCTCACGCTTGCGGTGTGAAACGGGCGTGAGATGTGTGCAAACCTGGTGGCCAACTACAAGAAACATCTGACCTCTGTGATTGCCAACAAGGGTTTTTGCACCAAGTACTGTCATGTTTTGCGAAGGGGTGAAATACTTATTTGACTCATTAAAATGCAAATCAATTTATAACTTTTTTGAAATGCGTTTTTCAGAATTTTTTTGTTGTTGTTATTCTGTCTCTCACTGTTTAAATAAATCTACCATTAAAATTATAGACTAATCATTTCTTTGTCAGTGGGCAAACGTACAAAATCAGCAGGGGATCAAATAATATTTTCCCCCACTGTATGCCATGATATGATGCTGCCTTCACGTTATTCAAAACATGCTTCCCACTTTTGAACACATAATTCCCTTTTAACTGCTCAACTTTTCCAGTATCTGTACATGTGCCGTGGAATCTGTAGTGTTGTCAAAAGTACCAGTATTTTAGCTTTGATTATAATACTCAGCTTTAATTATAACTGTTTTTGTGAGAGTGCAAATAAACTAAAGAAATAACTGATGTCAAATATGTTGATAAATTAGTTATAAGGAAGTAAAAATGACATTTAGGTATTATGCATGGCTATCAGTACTTGATGTAAATATGTGAAAGTCTAATCTTCTGGAAATCTACCTGTAAAAGCAGCTAATTATGTGATTTGAAAAGCATAATAAAGATAAAAACACCTTTAAAGTTTCTCATCTGTTAATCTGCTACTTCATTCTACAACTACTACAAATCTTTTCCATTTTTCAAACATAAGCCTACCTGAAAATGATGCAGACGCTTTACCTTGATCCTTTCTTTTCTTTGGCTTCTCTTCACCAGATTCTCGTTGTGTCTTCACAGGAACGGTTTTTGACTGACATCCATCATTCACACGAGGGGAAACAGACGCACAGCGATGCATCTTGTGATCTTCCTGCATTATATACAGTATATATATATATTACAAACATGTATTTTCTGTATTACATATTTTCATGTGGTATAAATGAACTGAAGGTCTTTTCCTTACCTTACAGTAGCTCGATCTGAGTTCTGTGTTGTATGCTCATAGTTTTGTGTCTATATATATGTCCAGCCCTGTAATGCTGATTGGTCAGAGTGAATCGGGGGATTGTCTCTGTTCTCTCACTCTCTCTGTCTCTGTTACTCACCTCCTTCTACTGACCATAAACACTAGTGTCCAGTTTAACACATGGTTTCACTTTCACAATCAGCTGCTTACTGGAAACCATGTGATTTCTGGTTTATATTATATTGTTTATATAATTTCGCCGCCTTGCATCCTGAGCAGTTTTGAGATATTGAGCTTCAAAGCTTTTGCATTCCTCAGACTTCTGTAGATAGAACCCTTTTTGTTTTCTAAAGGCTCAAAAATGTGACCCTGGACCACAAAAGCAGTCTTAAGTCACTGGGGTATATTTGTAGCAATAGCCAAAAATACATTGTATGGGTTAAAATTATCTATTTTTTTTAATGCCAAAAATCATTAGGATATTAAGTAAAGATCATGTTCCATGAAGACATTTTGTACATTTCTTACCATAAATGTATCAAAACTTAATTTTTGATTAGTAATATGCATTGCTAAGAACTTCATTTGGACAACTTTATAGGTGATTTTCTCAATATTTAGATTTTTTTGCACCTGATTTTCAAATAGTTGTATCTCGGCCAAATATTGTCCTATCCTTACAAACCATACATCAATGGAAAGCTGATTTATTCAGGGGATGTAGAAATCTCAATTTCGAAAAATTGACACTTAAGACTGGTTTTGTGGTCCAGGGTCACAAATGTACACACCTTAAAAAAAGAAACATCACATAATGTAAATAAGTTGTCACATGTGAATATAAGGTCAGAACCTTATAATTACAAGGTAACGATTTTTAACAAGTGGTGTTTTTTTCTGATGAGATTCACAAGAAATTCCCAACAATTTCCTTCCTCCTTTGTGTGTATCAGACACTAGGAAAATAATTCATAAAAATATTTTGCGTGCCCGAGTTAATCAGTAGTGCATGATGCTCAAAATACAAAGGTATTGCTTTTATTAATAAATGAAATGTCAGTGTCCCTTTGGAAATGTTAGTTTGAATAAAATCATTAGAGAGAATATGAAATGACTATTAAATTACTGCAGGAAAGTTATTCATTCAAATAACAAACCTTGCGACACAAACAGCAACATATACTGTTTGAGTTATTACTGATTAATGTTGTCAACGTGGACAGTCATACAAACGTCATACAACGTGGACAGAGTTTGGACTGTAAAGTCTGTGAATCGACAGACTGCTGCTGCTCTGACATGCTGAACTAAATGAGTGTTTGATCCCTGCAGAAATAAACAGTGTCTGCTTTAACTCATGACGGATTGAAAGGAGAGTTGAGAGTCTCAGCGTCTCATTCTCTGTCTGGTTACTGTTAAAGCTGCGGTACGTACTGTAACTTGCCTCTCTATTGCCACCTCTGTTTGAAACAGAAAATTGCTAGTTACTTGAGGAGTTATTTTTTTATGTGGGTTGTGCTTAGGGGTGGGTAGAGTATCCAAAATCTGTACTCACAGAAAAAGTACAAGTACTTTTAGAAATAATTACTCTAGTAAAAGTAAAATTAATAAGTATCCAATGAAAAAAACTACTCGAGCTATTAGTTATTAGTTACTTCGGATCATAGGCATATCAGAAATGTACTTTTCCATTAAGGGACAGTTGATCTATTAAGGGGAATTGATTTCCAGATGTATTTTTTAAAACAACCTTATTAAATGTACCTGTTTTTTTCTTTGTCAAATTTCACCAGTTGCTCCAATCAATCACAATACTATAGACTGCTACCAATCATCAACATCACAAAAAAGGCATCTTTAGATCACAAAGGTGGTACAGAAGCGGCATCTGACCTGGCATTTATGTTTATTAAACCCTCAAGCATCCTTCGTATAGCAGTCCTTAATTTGTCCTTCATGATTTTTGGTGGTTTTTTTTATTTTATTTATTTACATCTAAAAGTTCCATATTTATATGTAAAAAATGCTTATTTTTATGTAATAAGTAATATTTTTTATACTTCAGTAAAAAACTTTCAGTAAGTTCAGACAGCCAAAACCTAAAATTCTGGTGACTTTAGTAAAATTTTAAATCTAATTAATTACATGATGTGTCGATTAATTAATCAAATTAATCGCAAATTACATTTGGCTGTGAAAATACCCCCAAAAGATTATTTAATGCTATTTTTGTGTTGGATGAGAAAGTATTAAGTAGACATTACAAATAGTACCTTTAGAAAGAAATGTTTGTTGAAGTTGACCTGTTGAAGTTTTTTATATTGTGTATTGACTTGGTGCCATGATGGATATTGAAATGTTGTTAAATATTTTTCATTTTTAACTGTATAGATGATTACTTAATGGTAATGCAATAGGTTATTTGTGAACACAACTGTGCATGTCAGACAATAAATCCCCCAAAAATATGCATGGGGGCTTGCTTTGGTGTTGCCACCCCTCATAGACCCCATGCCACCCCTTTGCCACCCTAAAAATTATTTTCTAGATCCGCCCCTGGCCATTACTATGTTACGCCACTGTCACGGGTTAATTAATTTAATATCACCCTAACTGACATGGATACATATACACTTTATTCTGGACATAGCCGTAAAACATCGTCCGGTCTGGATTTCTAAGATGTCTTGGGTCTGAAATGGAAGCACTTGATATTTTCCATTAATAATCACATTTAGTGTGAATGGACGGGGCTAATAAGAGCTTGCGTTTGATTGAGGCTCGGACACCACGGCTGCGTTTCAAAAGCATCCTAAGCTTAAGTTGATCGTAAAAACGATAGCACGAATCATCTTAGACTTGCGGACCGTATCCCAAAACCATCGTAACTTAAGTAGTACATGCAAATCTTCGTAGATCTACGAGTGCTCTGGAGTAATCGTAAATCCCTATAAGTGCATCGTAAGAAGACAGAATTATGAGGCCACCTGCAGGACAATCGGCAGATTACACCTTTAACTTTATTCAACTGCAATGTGATTATAATTAAAACTTTTGATTGTACTTTATAGGCTACACTTTAAAACTAATTTTTCTTTTTTTATGAATTTATAAATGAAATAATTAAAAAGGGCAGAAAACAAAAAATAGAAATACACATCTAAATTAAATGACTGAAAAAAACTACAACAACAACAAAAACGAATAAAATAAGTAATGTAAGAAATATGCTTCAAAGACTGGGAAAAATAGGGATAAACTCAATAAAATCTGTCAATGACTTGCTGACGTGCATGTAAACCCGCCATGTATTGGACCCGAAAATAAGGTCTCTACAGATATTATATACTATATAATATATATTACATTTACCAGATGCTTTTATCCAAAGCGACTTACATTGCATTCAAGTTACAGTTTTACACTTTATCAGCTCTTGCTTTCCCTGGGAATCAAACCCATGATCTTGGCGTTGCTAGCACCATGCTCTACAATTTGAGCTACAGGAAAGCCTTATATATTAATCTATAAGCATAATATTAATGTACTATATATATATATATATATATATATATATATATATATATATATATATAATAATATTATTATATATAGTAGATGAATATTATACTTATAACTATTATATTATATTATATTATATTATATCCTAGCTGTCTGGAACGCAGCATTAGGTTAACATTTCAATAAACGAGCGTGTACAATTACGAGCCATTCTATAAATTGACATTTCAGCACTTCACAAACGGATAGGGACTCCTCAGTAGCACTTAAAAGCAGGGCTACGATTGTGTTAAGTGCATTTTTGGGAATCGCACGTGAAACAATAATGATCGTTTGTAAAATGACTCATAGAAAATGCTCTTAAGCACAAAGATCAATCGTTATAGAGAAACGCAGCCCAGGTCAGAACACCGTCGAGTCGATGCAAGCCGTAGGGTAGATCAATGCATTTGAAACATGACTACAAATTCCCTTCACAGTCATATTTACTACTTTTACATGCACAACAGGTTACAAATGCTTAAAATACAATGCATATTTCAAAGATTCGGGACAGAACGAGGCATCAGTTACAGTAGAAGATTTGTTGCGTCGCGCCACTTCCCGTGTGGACAGTCACAGCATCAACTGATTATAATGGGTTCTCTAGACACGGCTTTAGATACAATAAAGGCCGTGGAAACATGGTGGGTTCGTTTGTTACAACCCATTCCCTGATGGATTTTTTGCTCATGACAGCGGAAACAACTTAAAATGAAACAGCGCCACCATTCTCACCCTTTTGTGCAACAGTGGCTGCTCCGGTCACGTGATCCTAGCTCAAATCTTATTGGACGGCCCGTGTTTTCGTTTTGGGAAACTGAAAAGATTCGTCGGACTAGACGGAAAAAAAAAACATTTGCATTTTCGGTGCGCGAATGTTCGCGGTCTATGTGGAAGCATCCATAGGAAGCTGTTGTTTTATTCCAGCGCATCATCGCGTCCGAAATTCGTTTCGCTTTTTCGCGTTCAGTGTGGAAAGGCCTTTAAGCGGCTGCTTATTCATTTACATTTATGCATTTAGCAGACACTTTAAGCGACTTACAGTGCATTCAGGTTATATAGTTTTTTGTTTTTTTTATCAGTATGTGTGTTTCCTGGGAATTGAACCCACAACCTTTTGCGCTGCTAACGCAATGTTCTACCACTGAGCCACAGGAACGATAGTTCGCCTATATGCACGCGCCGGCCTTGTGCGTGTGGGACAGAGGGGAGGGGGACACGGTCGCATCACAGAGTATGCACATTTACATTTACATTTAGTCATTTGGCAGACGCTTTTATCCAAAGCGACTTACAATTGGGGAATACATAAAGCGATTCATCTTGAAGAGGCATTCAGACAGAGGAAGTGCTCGTAACACATCTCAGGCATTGTTCAAATAAGTACAAGCTAGCAAGGGAAGGAGAGGAAGATAAAGGGAAAGATTTAGGATTTTTTTTTTTTAAGGTTAGGATGAAGTTAAGTAGTGCCGAAAGAGATGGGTTTTCAGTTGTTGCTTGAAGATTGACAGGGACCCAGCACTCCGGATAGGGGTGGGAAGATTATTCCACCAGCCAGGAACGGTGAATGAGAATGTTCTGGAGAGTGATTTTGGGCCTTTCTGTGATGGTACCACGAGGCGCTGCTCACTAGCAGATCTCAGACTTCTGGAGGGCATGTAGATTCGTAATAGTGAGTGGAAGTAGTCCAGGAAGGGAGCGTTGAGGGAACGAGTGCCGCCGATGTCGCGAGCTGTCGAAGATGATCCTAAGACGGCTGGCGGGCCAGGATGCCGGGCCGTAAAACCCCTGGAAGTGCCGTGGGCCAAAAGGAGGACGAAGCCGCTAAACGAAGCCGCCGCCCCTCGTGCCCCGGACCCGAGAGGGGAGCGCGTGCGGCCGCCGGACTCCGCCCCTTACCTGGACCCTTCCTTCTAGAACACTACCCTCCCGTCAAATGAAAAATATTTAACAACATTTCAATATCCATCATGGCACCAAGTCAATACACAATATAAAAAACTTCAACAGGTCAACTTCAACAAACATTTCTTTCTAAAGGTACTATTTGTAATGTCTACTTAATACTTTCTCATCCAACACAAAAATAGCATTAAATAATCTTTTGGGGGTATTTTCACAGCCAAATGTAATTTGCGATTAATTTGATTAATTAATCGACACATCATGTAATTAATTAGATTTAAAATTTTAATCGACTGACAGCCCTAATTTTTATACCATCATATGTCTCCAGACATCACTAAAGTCACCAGAATTTTAGGTTTTGGCTGTCTGAACTTACTGAAAGTTTTTTACTGAAGTATAAGAAATATTACTTATTACATAAAAATAAGCATTTTTTACATATAAATATGGAACTTTTAGATGTAAATAAATAAAATAAAAAAACCCACCAAAAATCATGAAGGACAAATTAAGGACTGCTATACGAAGGATGCTTGAGGGTTTAATAAACATAAATGCCAGGTCAGATGCCGCTTCTGTACCACCTTTGTGATCTAAAGATGCCTTTTTTGTGATGTTGATGATTGGTAGCAGTCTATAGTATTGTGATTGATTGGAGCAACTGGTGAAATTTGACAAAGAAAAAAACAGGTACATTTAATAAGGTTGTTTTAAAAAATACATCTGGAAATCAATTCCCCTTAATAGATCAACTGTCCCTTAATGGAAAAGTACATTTCTGATATGCCTATGATCCGAAGTAACTAATAACTAATAGCTTGAGTAGTTTTTTCATTGGATACTTATTAATTTTACTTTTACTAGAGTAATTATTTCTAAAAGTACTTGTACTTTTTCTGTGAGTACAGATTTTGGATACTCTACCCACCCCTAAGCACAACCCACATAAAAAAATAACTGCTCAAGTAACTAGCAATTTTCTGTTTCAAACAGAGGTGGCAATAGAGAGGCAAGTTACAGTACGTACCGCAGCTTTAACAGTAACCAGACAGAGAATGAGACGCTGAGACTCTCAACTCTCCTTTCAATCCGTCATGAGTTAAAGCAGACACTGTTTATTTCTGCAGGGATCAAACACTCATTTAGTTCAGCATGTCAGAGCAGCAGCAGTCTGTCGATTCACAGACTTTACAGTCCAAACTCTGTCCACGTTGTATGACGTTTGTATGACTGTCCACGTTGACAACATTAATCAGTAATAACTCAAACAGTATATGTTGCTGTTTGTGTCGCAAGGTTTGTTATTTGAATGAATAACTTTCCTGCAGTAATTTAATAGTCATTTCATATTCTCTCTAATGATTTTATTCAAACTAACATTTCCAAAGGGACACTGACATTTCATTTATTAATAAAAGCAATACCTTTGTATTTTGAGCATCATGCACTACTGATTAACTCGGGCACGCAAAATATTTTTATGAATTATTTTCCTAGTGTCTGATACACACAAAGGAGGAAGGAAATTGTTGGGAATTTCTTGTGAATCTCATCAGAAAAAAACACCACTTGTTAAAAATCGTTACCTTGTAATTATAAGGTTCTGACATTTTTGTCAAAATTGAGTTATTCACATGTGACAACTTATTTACATTATGTGATGTTTCTTTTTTAAGGTGTGTACATTTGTGACCCTGGACCACAAAACCAGTCTTAAGTGTCAATTTTTCGAAATTGAGATTTCTACATCCCCTGAATAAATCAGCTTTCCATTGATGTATGGTTTGTAAGGATAGGACAATATTTGGCCGAGATACAACTATTTGAAAATCAGGTGCAAAAAAATCTAAATATTGAGAAAATCACCTATAAAGTTGTCCAAATGAAGTTCTTAGCAATGCATATTACTAATCAAAAATTAAGTTTTGATACATTTATGGTAAGAAATGTACAAAATGTCTTCATGGAACATGATCTTTACTTAATATCCTAATGATTTTTGGCATTAAAAAAAATAGATAATTTTAACCCATACAATGTATTTTTGGCTATTGCTACAAATATACCCCAGTGACTTAAGACTGCTTTTGTGGTCCAGGGTCACATTTTTGAGCCTTTAGAAAACAAAAAGGGTTCTATCTACAGAAGTCTGAGGAATGCAAAAGCTTTGAAGCTCAATATCTCAAAACTGCTCAGGATGCAAGGCGGCGAAATTATATAAACAATATAATATAAACCAGAAATCACATGGTTTCCAGTAAGCAGCTGATTGTGAAAGTGAAACCATGTGTTAAACTGGACACTAGTGTTTATGGTCAGTAGAAGGAGGTGAGTAACAGAGACAGAGAGAGTGAGAGAACAGAGACAATCCCCCGATTCACTCTGACCAATCAGCATTACAGGGCTGGACATATACAGGTGCTGGTTATATAATTAGAATATCATCAAAAAGTTGATTTATTTCACTAATTCCATTCAAAAAGTGAAACTTGTATATTATATTCATTCATTACACACAGACTGATATATTTCAAATGTTTATATCTTTTAATTTTGATGATTATAAGTGACAACTAATGAAAACCCCAAATTCAGTATCTCAGAAAATTAGAATATTGTGAAAAGGTTCAATATTGAAGACACCTGGTGCCACACTCTAATCAGCTAATTAACTCAAAACACCTGCAAAGGCCTTTAAATGGTCTCTCAGTCTAGTTCTGTAGGCTACACAATCATGGGGAAGACTGCTGACTTGACAGTTGTCCAAAAGAAGACCATTGACACGTTGCACAAGTAGGGCAAGACACAAAAGGTCATTGCAAAAGAGGCTGGCTGTTCACAGAGCTCTGTGTCCAAGCACATTAATAGAGAGGCGAAGGGAAGGAAAAGATGTGGTAGAAAAAAGTGTACAAGCAATAGGGATAACCGCACCCTGGAGAGGATTGTGAAACAAAACCCATTCAAACATGTGGGGGAGATTCACAAAGAGTGGACTGCAGCTGGAGTCAGTGCTTCAAGAACCACTACGCACAGACGTATGCAAGACATGGGTTTCAGCTGTCGCATTCCTTGTGTCAAGCCACTCTTGAACAACAGACAGCGTCAGAAGCGGCTCGCCTGGACTGCTGCTGAGTGGTCCAAAGTTATGTTCTCTGATGAAAGTAAATTTTGCATTTCCTTTGGAAATCAGGGTCCCAGAGTCTGGAGGAAGAGAGGAGAGGCACACAATCCACGTTGCTTGAGGTCCAGTGTAAAGTTTCCACAGTCAGTGATGGTTTGGGGTGCCATGTCATCTGCTGGTGTTGGTCCACTGTGTTTTCTGAGGTCCAAGGTCAACACAGCCATATACCAGGAAGTTTTAGAGCACTTCATGCTTCCTGCTGCTGACCAACTTTATGGAGATGCAGATTTCATTTTCCAACAGGACTTGGCACCTGCACACAGTGCCAAAGCAACCAGTATCTGGTTTAAGGACCATGGTATCCCTGTTCTTAATTGGCCAGCAAACTCACCTGACCTTAACCCCATAGAAAATCTATGGGGTATTGTGAAGAGGAAGATGCGATATGCCAGACCCAACAATGCAGAAGAGCTGAAGGCCACTATCAGAGCAACCTGGGCTCTCATAACACCTGAGCAGTGCCACAGACTGATCGACTCCATGCCACGCCGCATTGCTGCAGTAATTCAGGCAAAAGGAGCCCCAACTAAGTATTGAGTGCTGTACATGCTCATAATTTTCATGTTCATACTTTTCAGTTGGCCAAGATTTCTAAGAATTCTTTCTTTGTATTGGTCTTAAGCAATATTCAAATTTTCTGAGATACTGAATTTGGGGTTTTCCTTAGTTGTCAGTTATAATCATCAAAATTAAAAGAAATAAACATTTGAAATATATCAGTCTGTGTGTAATGAATGAATATAATACACAAGTTTCACTTTTTGAATGGAATTAGTGAAATAAATCAACTTTTTGATGATATTCTAATTATATGACCAGTACCTGTATATAGACACAAAACTATGAGCATACAACACAGAACTCAGATCGAGCTACTGTAAGGTAAGGAAAAGACCTTCAGTTCATTTATACCACATGAAAATATGTAATACAGAAAATACATGTTTGTAATATATATATATACTGTATATAATGCAGGAAGATCACAAGATGCATCGCTGTGCGTCTGTTTCCCCTCGTGTGAATGATGGATGTCAGTCAAAAACCGTTCCTGTGAAGACACAACGAGAATCTGGTGAAGAGAAGCCAAAGAAAAGAAAGGATCAAGGTAAAGCGTCTGCATCATTTTCAGGTAGGCTTATGTTTGAAAAATGGAAAAGATTTGTAGTAGTTGTAGAATGAAGTAGCAGATTAACAGATGAGAAACTTTAAAGGTGTTTTTATCTTTATTATGCTTTTCAAATCACATAATTAGCTGCTTTTACAGGTAGATTTCCAGAAGATTAGACTTTCACATATTTACATCAAGTACTGATAGCCATGCATAATACCTAAATGTCATTTTTACTTCCTTATAACTAATTTATCAACATATTTGACATCAGTTATTTCTTTAGTTTATTTGCACTCTCACAAAAACAGTTATAATTAAAGCTGAGTATTATAATCAAAGCTAAAATACTGGTACTTTTGACAACACTACAAATTCCACGGCACATGTACAGATACTGGAAAAGTTGAGCAGTTAAAAGGGAATTATGTGTTCAAAAGTGGGAAGCATGTTTTGAATAACGTGAAGGCAGCATCATATCATGGCATACAGTGGGGGAAAATATTATTTGATCCCCTGCTGATTTTGTACGTTTGCCCACTGACAAAGAAATGATTAGTCTATAATTTTAATGGTAGATTTATTTAAACAGTGAGAGACAGAATAACAACAACAAAAAAATTCTGAAAAACGCATTTCAAAAAAGTTATAAATTGATTTGCATTTTAATGAGTCAAATAAGTATTTCACCCCTTCGCAAAACATGACAGTACTTGGTGGAAAAACCCTTGTTGGCAATCACAGAGGTCAGATGTTTCTTGTAGTTGGCCACCAGGTTTGCACACATCTCACGCCCGTTTCACACCGCAAGCGTGAGCGGCGCATGAGCAGCGCAGAAGCGGTGCGTATGCAGAGCATGACTTCACGATTCAGTTAGGCTCATCAATAATTACCCCATCAACTTCAGTCAGAAATCTTGGTGTAATCTTTGATGACCAGCTGACCTTCAAAGAGCACATCACAAAGACTGCTCGATCTTGCAGGTTTGCGCTACACAACGTCAGAAAGATCAGGCCCTTTCTGACAGAGCATGCTGCACAACTTCTTGTCCAGGCCTTTTTCGTTTCTGGGCTGGACTACTGCAATGCTCTTCTGGCTGGACTTCCATCAAACACAATCAAACCTCTACAAATGATTCAGAATGCAGCGGCACGACTGGTCTTCAACGAGCGCAAAAGAGCCCATGTTACACCTCTCTTCATCTCCTTGCACTGGCTACCAGTTGCAGCTCGCATCAAGTTCAAGACACTGATGCTTGCATACAGAATGACCACAGGCTCAGCACCCTCCTAGTTCCACTCACTATTACGAATCTACATCCCCTCCAGAAGTCTGAGATCTGCTAGTGAGCGACGCCTCATGGTACCATCACAGAAAGGCCCAAAATCACTCTCCAGAACATTCTCATTCACCATTCCTGGCTGGTGGAATAATCTTCCCACCCCTATCCGGAGTGCTGGGTCCCTGTCAATCTTCAAGCAACAACTGGAACTGGTGTTCCTGTGGCTCAGTGGTAGAGCATTGCGTTAGCAGCGCAAAAGGTTGTGGGTTCGATTCCCAGGGAACACACATAATGATAAAACATGTATAACCTGAATGTACTGTAAGTCGCTTTGGATAAAAGCGTCTGCTAAATGCATAAATGTAAATGTAAATGTAAACTGAAAACCCATCTCTTTCGGCACTACTTAACTTCATCCTAACCTTAAAAAAAAAAAATCCTAAATCTTTCCCTTTTTCTTCCTCTCCTTCCCTTGCTAGCTTGTACTTATTTGAACAATGCCTGAGATGTGTTACGAGCACTTCCTCTGTCTGATTGCCTCTTCAAGATGAATCGCTTTATGTATTCCCCAATTGTAAGTCGCTTTGGATAAAAGCGTCTGCCAAATGACTAAATGTAAATGTAAATGTGCATACTCTGTGATGCGACCGTGTCCCCCTCCCCTCTGTCCCACACGCACAAGGCCGGCGCGTGCATATAGGTGTACTATCGTTCCTGTGGCTCAGTGGTAGAACATTGCGTTAGCAGCGCAAAAGGTCGTGGGTTCAATTCCCAGGAAACACACATACTGATAAAAAAAACAAAAAACTATATAACCTGAATGCACTGTAAGTCGCTTAAAGTGTCTGCTAAATGCATAAATGTAAATGAATAAGCAGCCGCTTAAAGGCCTTTCCACACTGAACGCGAAAAAGCGAAACGAATTTCGGACTCGATGATGCGCTGGAATAAAACAACAGCTTCCTATGGATGCTTCCACATAGACCGCGAACATTCGCGCACCGAAAATGCAAATGTTTTTTTTTTCCGTCTAGTCCGACAAATCTTTTCAGTTTTGCAAAACGAAAACACGGGCCGTCCAATAAGATTTGAGCTAGGATCACGTGACCGGAGCAGCCACTGTTGCACAAAAGGGTGAGAATGGTGGCGCTGTTTCATTTTAAGTTGTTTCCGCTGTCATGAGCAAAAAATCCATCAGAACACAGAGGGTTAAAGAAAGCCTAGCCTATTTAGTTTCATAGACCTATTTATGTTTAAATATTAGGCAATAATATTATATTTTTTTATTTTCATCTGTGTTGAGTATGAAAAGTGAACAACATGACCAAGATAGGCTCATAAGATGCACAATATGTCGGGAGACCTGGAGTGGGTCAGACATGATTTTGACCACTTCATTGAGTTTTGTTTTGTAGAAAGCCTTTGTTTGAAGTGAATTTCATTTTGTATAAATTGTATCTTAATTTTAATCAATGTTTCATCAACCAATTGTCTGGATTTAATAAATTAAGAATTTAATAAACAAGAAAAGCAAGAACGTCGGCTGTGGAATGGGTTGTAACAAACGAACCCACCATGTTTCCACGGCCTTTATTGTATCTAAAGCCGTGTCTAGAGAACCCATTATAATCAGTTGATGCTGTGACTGTCCACACGGGAAGTGGCGCGACGCAACAAATCTTCTACTGTAACTGATGCCTCGTTCTGTCCCGAATCTTTGAAATATGCATTGTATTTTAAGCATTTGTAACCTGTTGTGCAGTGTTGGGCACGTTACTTTAAAAAAGTAATTAGTTATAGTTACTAGTTACTTCTCACAAAAAGTAACTGAGTTACATCATTATAAAAGTAACTAATTACCAGGGACTATTACTATAACTATGGACTATAACTATTGCATTACTTTTAAAAAAATTAATTCAAATGTCAAATAACTTGGATGCCCCAATATTAAATGTTACATGAATGAAATGGACACTAAATAGAATAAAATATTATTATAAAACATTGTACATTAATTGGCACTATTTATCTACTGACACTTAGCATCAGTTAGTCAAGCATTATAATATGATATTATGATAGAACTTTAGTAATTAGAATTATCAAGTATGAATTCATATTTGTCATGTTGACTGAACTTAGGACTGGTGGTGGTGCTTAAGATATTGTTTGTCATTTAGTGTTTCTATAAAAAGGGGGGGGGGATTGATAAGATAACAAAACTACTACGAATTATACCACTAATAATAACAATATAAAACGCACTAAGGATAAAGGAGCTGCTGGGTTCATGAAGATTAATCACGTTGTATGGGTTCGCTCGAATTGATTCGCTGAAATCAAAACAGGGATGATAATATGTGAGCGCTGGCCAATGAGATTGTCGTTTGTGCATTAGCTCCGCCCACTACCGGAGAACCCGGCAGTTCTTAAAAGCTGAAGAATTCCAAAGGAACTCCATTATTTTGACAGGAAAATACAACAAAGAATATCGTTTACATGTAGCGCGTCAATTCTGCATGTTATGAAAGACTCTCTCGCTCTGTATCTTTCTCTGCGCGCGCGCGCGCGCTGTGTGTGTGTGTGTGTGTGTGTGTGTGTGTGAGAGAGAGACAAAGCTACGGCGAGCCGTGCGCTTCACACTAGAGTTTACGGTACGTCAAATACAGCTACACTGCGCATCCATTCAGATGAACTGAAAAATAAAATGATAATAATATTACAATAAATTATAGTAACGCCACATTTTATTGTCAGTAACGGTAACGGCGTTGTAACGGGGGAAACAGTAATTAGTTTGATTACTCGTTACTGAAAACAATAACGCTGTTAGTAACGCCGTTTATTTATAACGCCTTTATTCCCATCACTGCTGTTGTGCATGTAAAAGTAGTAAATATGACTGTGAAGGGAATTTGTAGTCGCGTTTCAAATGCATTGATCTACCCTACGGCTTGGGTCCTAGAACCAAACTTTGTTTATTATAATTTATTTATTATTATAATTTAGATGTTAAATCCAAATACGCAATACATATCTGTCTCTTGCTTGAGAAAAAAAAAAAACCGACTTGAAAGCGTACGGAGCCGCGGAAGAGATACTGTTTCTCGAGGCTTTCCGTGAGCGCGATTTGAGACGGAGAGAAACACGGACAAATGCGTTTCATCCCATTCTTTCAGAGGATGGAGAGTAGGGATCATTCGCGCAATCACTTGGTTGACCCACTTAAGTGATTACCAGCTTGCATCAGTTGCTTTTATAGTGTGCACTTATACTCTAAAAATCACGGTTATTTTATTGCAACATTTTTTAGTGTTTGGGTAGTTTTTGTGTAACCCAGCTCCTATAGGACAGTCGCAACAACCCAACGTTTGCATTTGCAATGAGTGCGAGCAGATATTCTTTCGGGTGAAAGCAATTCTCAGTGCCGCTGACTTATTTCTTTGGTCAAATATAGGTTTGGTTCATTTAATGTATTAGTAAACCATTTTATTTTTTGCAAAGCAAACCAAGTCACCTAAACGAGCCGCATCGTTTTTTTGCAACTATGAAATATTTTATTTTTACTTCTAAAATGCTTGTTAAACGAGTTTACATGTAAGAAATGTTGTATAGCCTACATGTTTAAAATATGTTGTATTAAGAACTGTAGGCCTATTTGACGAAAATAAAGGCATTTAGGCAAGAAAGAAAGAAATAATTTAAAAACAAATTCAAAATAAATGAAAAACTAAAACAAAACGAAACCAACAGCAACTAAATAAAATAATCAAAAATAAATAATCAATCTCAGCATGCTTTAATTTTGTGTTGCTGGTGGTTTGTGTCAATAAACTTAAATTAAAATGTCTTTGGTCTGCGCTCTGGAAGTGTTCTGTTAATTCTGCTAAACTTCAATTACTAAAACTAAAATTAAAACAGAAATTAAACTGTATAAAAACTATAGGCTAGAAAACTGTTCACAAAATAAAAACTAAATTAAAATTAACCAAATTATTAAAAAATAAAAACGAAAATGAAATTTATAGCGAAAATTGAAAGCAATATTAAACGAATTAAAAAAAAATTAACCCTGACATGAACGTCTTTCATTGGAGGAAGGGGATCTGCTGAGATGATCGGAATTCGGAGGTGCCGGATCCGGACCGGGTTTGTTCAGATTAAGCCCTGAATTGTGCACACACCAGGGCTGCGTTCAGCCCCGAAAAAACGGTGCAATGTTCCGGAAACGTTCTTTCTAGGTTATTAAATTAAACCTAAAAATAACCTGCAGGGAACGTTCCGGAAACGTTCTCTCTAAGTTATTAAATTAAACCTAAAGATAACCTGTAGGGAACGTTCTCTTTAGGTTATTAGAAAAAAAAAAACTAGAATGTTTTTATTTGGTTCCCAAAAAAATAACCAACTGGGAACGTTAGGGAAACGTTCTGTGTTTGTTGGCTGTCAGGGAAAATTATGTCTGACACTTCTCACATTTTGTATGAGGAATATTAATTTTTGCCCTCTAACAGATTGAATTGGCTATGTTAAGTAAATCTTTTGTGTATCAGTCTGTAAAATTAATAAATCAGAATTGGGGGTTCAAATAGGCCTCTGGACTCTGGAAAATAGAGAGGACTCACTATTCTAATGCACTGTAGTCGTGTGTTTATGTATATACTGTTGTTTTTTGTATTAAGGTGCGTCTATTGTATTGTTTGTTTAGTAATTATCGATGTGAATTGGTGTGAGACACGCTGTGAGATCCAAGACAAATTTTGGAAAGAATTCCGTGTAATTGTATTGAATAATTGAATTGAAAAAGTAATATTAAAGCTAACAAATGCCTCTAGTTTTATTACTTTAACAGACCTTTGAAGTTTGGGCAATAACTCGTGGAAGTGATGTGTTTTCGTGCATTTTATTTTTTCATATGGTGATTGTGAAACACGAAACATCACTTACATGATTTTATGGTGAAATTTATTATTTTTAATGTTAGTCGGGTCAGTTTTGATCAAGAAAAATGCACTGTGACTTTAATTCAGCAAAAGCGGCGCAGCAAAAATAGACTTGGTGCCGAAACGATCGCGGCACTGCCTCTTCTGCTCTGCTCCTGCTACGCGCTGCCTTTGCATGCGGTGTGAATGTTCTAGTCTAATCTATTAACATGGGCACCGAAAAAAATATGCGCTGCTTACGCGTGCAGTGTGAAACCGGTGTCAGGAGGGATTTTGTCCCACTCCTCTTTGCAGATCCTCTCCAAGTCATTAAGGTTTCAAGGCTGACGTTTGGCAACTCGAACCTTCAGCTCCCTCCACAGATAATGTGCTCTAAAGATCAGATTGATATAAAGTGGTAATTGTGAGTTATAAAGTCAAAATTTATTATATTGATGGAGAATTTATATTATATTGAGTTTAAATCTAAGAAAAACGTCAGAATTGCGAGATGTAAAATTGTGAGGAAATACATTCTGATATATAAAGTCACAATTAACTTTTTATTTTTTATTTAGTGGCATAAACAAGCTTCCATACCATCCTGAGATGAGACATTGAGGTTTCTCTAAGCCCCTGTACCACCAAAATTTGTTGCGCACCAAATTCAGATAGAGGCATTAATGTGGAATTTTTGAGTGATTTTAATTAGGAAATCTGCCTTGTATTTCTCAATCCACCTCAAGTTCTTTATTTCTAATACACTGCAGTTCCTAAAGGCTTTCAAATGTGTGTATCTGTTCTGTTGGGCAGATGCGTCTCCAGTAGTCATGGATAAACCAGTGTGCTTCATTGACTCGGACTCAGATGGGAAGCTGTGTGTGCAGCAGTCAGCGCTGCAGATCCTGCAGCTGATCCAGCAGCCGGTGGTGGTGGTGGCCGTGGTGGGGCTCTACCGCACCGGGAAGTCCTACCTGATGAACCGCCTTGCTGGGAAACAAACAGGTCAGCGCTCATAGCAAACATCACGCAGTTCAAGTGAGTGAAATTACATGCTCAAAAGTCACTGTGTCATTATCAGGGTTTGCGCTGGGCAGCACAATTGAGTCCAAGACGAAGGGCATCTGGATGTGGTGTGTGCCCCATCCCACTAAAACAGGAACCACTCTAGTGCTGCTGGACACCGAGGGACTCGGAGACGTGGCTAAGGTGACGTGACAAGAAAACACAGCTAGCATCACAAGCAGTTTCATGAGTACAAGAATACAAGACAACCATATTCATATAAAACTGCAGTGTAATGACTGTTTGTCTGTGCAGTGTTTCAAAGCTGAAAGACAAGCTGCTTCTATATCAGAGCACCTGAAATTGAAATCAAGACTTTAAAGTTTGTTGCTCAGTGACAGCAAAACTCTCCTGTCTGTGTTTAGTTTGCACAGACGGCCAAACCACAGAGTGCAAGCGTTTTATGAAGGCTACAAATGGACAAACTATTAAAATTAGTAAACTAATGAAGATGGAGAACTCCTGAATAAATGTATAAAAAGTAAAAAAAAAAAAAAATTAAAAAAACTTACTGGGCGATGCTGATGATGAAAAAAAAAAACTATCTTTCACAGGGAGACCCGAAGCATGACACCAACATCTTCTGTCTGGCTGTGTTACTCAGCAGCACTCTGGTCTACAACAGTCGAGGGACGATTGACAACAAGGCTGTAATGGATCTGCAGTATCCTTCTGATCATTTATAGATACCTGTAAGGAATGTTCAGACACACTCTTTATTAAAAATCACCAGACTACATAAATATTAATATTTAATATTACATTTAAATACACTTTTAAAATGCATTTGTTATGCCCTAATTATTAACTTCTGATGTTAATTTTTTACTATTTACATTTTATTAAAACTTGTAAATGAAGAAATTAAAGCACTGAAACTTTCATTATTTCATTGATTTAAAAGAAACATGCTTTGGTCTCATTTTACTTATTTCAATATTTTTCCAAGCAAAATTAAATAGTATGCTGCAAACTGCCCATTCATGTTTCTTCGTCACACTCCAAACACTTCAAACATTTGCCCTGTGTGAATGATATCGGCAACCTAATTAATACATTCCACAGGCACCCTTTAAAATAATTACATTAAACTTTATCTACATAATGAACCTCATTATTTTATTCCAGAATTGCTGTGTTGATATCCTAAATTGGAATTATTCAAATAGAAATGAAAATTCAGTCAAAATGTTACATAATATTTAAAGTGGTAATTAATTACATTATTTTTTCTGTCAAAGTTTAAGTCTATACCGGATTGCTTTCTTCATAGCTAGGTTTAGTCATATTCAAATGTGTTTAGCACTGGTGCTGTGAATTTGCTTATTACCTCTTGGTATGACACGTTTGTTTTGCTAGGCTATGCATCATGAGTTTCTGCCGCTTTGTGTTCATGCCTGAACAAACTTTCAGATATGTCACTGAACTATCAGAGTGCATCAAGGTCAAATCTTCAGACGAGGATGACGATGATTCAAGCGAGTTTGTGAAGTTCTTCCCTAGTTTCATCTGGGCTGTGAGGGACTTCACACTGCAGCTAAAAATCGATGGCAAAGATAAAACAGAGGATGAGTACCTAGAGTTTGCTCTGAAGCTGAAACATGGTAATTTAAAAATACTGCAAAAGGTTATTTTAAGAGCCCTCATAATCACTATCACAACTAGTACTTGTTACTGTGTTGAATTGTTTTGGTATTCAAGCTTAGATTTTCTAAGTTTCAGCATTTTATGTCCAGTAGCTCAAGCAGCTACACTCCTAGAACAGACATGCTTTTCTCTAGAATTGAGAGCAGCTAGAGAATGTGTTAATCTTTTCTAGGCACTTCAAGAAGTGTGATGGAGTACAACTTACCCAGGGAGTGCATCCAAAAATTCTTTCCTTCCAGGAAGTGCTTCACTTTCCCCTTTCCAACCACCGCAGAAAATATGTCTTGCCTGGAGAGCTTGAATCCTGCTGACATTTCCTCTCGGTTCCTGAAGGTCACAGATGATTTCTGCAAGTTTGTCTTTCATGACAGCTGTGTGAAGAGGCTGAAAGATGGATACACAGTCACTGGAAGAGGTGATTCTAAAGAAAATTTGCATGTGCATACAAAACACCATCTGCTTATAAATACCATTTTCTTTCCCTGAAGTTCTGGGACATCTGGCAAAAACGTATGTGGACACCATCTCCAGTGGGGCTGTGCCATGTCTGGAGAATGCTGTGCTAGCTATGGCAATGATTGAGAATGAGGCTGCAGTGAAGGAGGGACTTGAGGTTTACCAAAGTGGAATGGAGAAGCTGAAGGACTCCTTCCCTCTGGAACTGAAGGATGTGTCCTCAGAACACCAACATCTCAGCAGCACGGCAACACAAGCCTTCATGAAGCGTTCCTTCAGGGACACTGATGGGAGGTACCTGAAATCTCTAGAGGTAGGCAATGTCAGTTCATTTAACACTGGGCAACCAGCTGAAAATTTTTTTTCTCAACGCATGTAGCACAAAGGAAATGTTAGAGATAGCTGAAATGTCCTCTGATTCATTATAAAATGGAGTATGTATCAGATTAAGCATGTAATCCCCTAGAGGACACTATGAGGAATGGCTCTGGCCTGACTGATGTCTGAAGCTGGAGTCTAAACCCTTGACATTGACTGGCGACAGCCTACACGTCACTACTGGTGTGAGCGTGAGTATAAAAGGGCACCTGTAGAACAGGTCACCCATTTATTGTCTGATGGATACATGCTCAGGAATACCTGAAGCATGGCGAGGGGACGCAGTGTCTTGTCCCCCTTTTAAGGGAACCGTTGTTACATGCGTAATCTGAGACCTTCCCTTTAGAATGAGAACTCGCACTGTGTTCTCTAGAGGACACTATGGGGAACAAATGCCCAATCCATCATGCTGAAGGGATGAGTGCTTCATTGGCTGAGACAAAAGTCAATGTCTGTAAAGTAGTCCCCGTCCTTAAGGTACACACCTGCGGCTGACGTAACTTAATTCCCTAGTTACAAACCTTCTCTCTTTGCAGTCAGAAAATAATCAGAGAAGAAGCTCAGTCCACAGGCAAAGCTCAAGGGCCTGGTAATCCTGAGCCATAGCATGATGACTCTCTAATAAGAGAGGGGGACTAACTATGTTCCATGCTCTGGGCAGCTTCCAGGAAGATTCTGAGAGCCTAATGACTTGGAACTGCTCACCGAGAGGAGGCCTCAGCAGGGTTACTCTTTGTATCGAGAGGAGGCCTAACTATGCCCTACAACTATCATGGCATAACTACATCCCATGCTCATGGCAGCCTACCAAGAATGCTCACAGTAAACCTAACAAATGATGCTGTTATCCAGGTAGAGCTCTGGGGAGCAGAAGCCTCAGCAGGATGACTCTTTATAGCAGGAGGAGGCCTAAAAACACTCCCCTGTAAAAGCAGAAGACTAGGAAGCTTACAAAAAGTCGAGCATGATGATTCTCTAAAGCGATAGGAGGCTTTACTACATCCTATGCCCAGAGCAGCTTCCCAAGGAAGCTCACAGAAAGTCTAGCAACTTGAAATGCCATCCAGGCAGAGCTCTGGGGAGTGGAGACCTCAAAAAAATGACTTTCTGAAGTGAGAGGAGACCCAGCAATACTCCAATTCCAGGCAGTAGCTAAGGAGGCTTGCAGAGAGCCTAACAACTTAGCCCTTAAAGTGCCCCTATTATGGGTTATGAAAGGTTCATATTTTGGTTTTCATTTTCTTATAATATGCATTCATTTTTACCTTATTTGCTCAGCGACTCCCAAAGGATTTGCTCAAAGATTCATTTTTCCAAACCCCTCCTTTGCTGATGCTAATCTGTGGCGATTGGCCGATTTCAGTTAAAGAAGTGTTTGTGAGCATTTAACGCTCCAAAAGTGGCACCTAGTGGCAAAGAATGAATTTGCATTTTCATTCAGACCAACGTGAAAATCAAGTTTTACCAGGTCTGCCTGCAACAAGTGGGCGGGCAATATGCTGTTTCATGTTGACGTGAACATTAAACGGCTTGGGACTTGTTTTAAAAACGACTCATTTCAATGATTCAGAATCGACTCTTTCTTTTGAGAGACATTGGGCCTCCTTTGTCAATCTAATGTAGAAACGAGCGCAGATCCAAGCGCACAAATCAACTTACGACAGAGCTCACGTGTGATTTATGAAACATTCGTATGCCGCCAATCCCATCGTACGAAAGATCGTACGTTGATCAATATGGCGGCTGAAAACAATCGTGATTTGAATATTATGCCCCTAAAAACACCCTGGTTTAGAAGCCTCGCCCCTAGAGTTTACGACGCGGAGAAACGAAACCCGGCCAAAAAGAGGAAGTAATCTCATGAAAGAGAAATTGATCTTACTCCAAAAACAGCCGTTAACCTTATAATGGCAAACAATGGCATTAGTCGATATGTATATCAAATATATTTAATATACATATAAATTAAATATAACGAAACATTTATAAACATTATAAACACTATAGATTATTTAGTTTTCCTTAATCCACAACAAACCCTTTAAATTTAACGATATTACAGAACCAGAATGAAACAAATGAGTAGCTATAAAATTTTATATTAAACTATGAAGTAAATCACAAATTAGGCTATAGTGGCATTCATTATAAACAGAATACAACATCAAGCTAAAATGAATTTATTAAAGCGAAAACGGCATTGGGCTCACAAGCCTCTCTCATTCGACATCCAAATGTTTCCATTTTTGCCATGTAACATTTGGTAGCTAAACTATGATGTAAACAAGGCTTTGTACTTCACTTGTGTTCCAATATCCACGTAAAACATCACCCTTCACATGCGCAATAAATGTTTGTTTCGGCGATGCACGCTGATTTTACAGTGGACCTTGTACATTGTGCAGTGTAACTTTTATGTTTGGTTGACTGCATTTTAGTTTGATCAGTGGCTGAAATGTGAAGTTAGTAACGCTGAAATGTTGTGTGTGTGCGTGTGAGGCACCTGCGTGATCACCGATCAGTTACATTTTTAAAAATAAAGATATAAAGAAAACAAACAAAATGCATTAAGAGTGTCACAAAAACGAAAGTGTTTTTTCTCCCCCTTTTGTTAATCTGTTAATTAAGATAAATATATTTTGTGTAGCCCTATTTATTTTGTTCCTTTTATAATGTCTGTTTTTCTTCATTCACCGAAGCGCTGAAGGTGCGTGATACGACGTGTGATTCCTCATGATCGTTTATGCTGCTATTTGTGCATATAAAGCTAAAGCCCTGAAAGAAAAAAAGAAAAAAGTCTTTGTTTGTCGGTTTAGGAAAATAATCTAAATGAACAAAATGCTGTCATTATACAATTCTCTGAAATTCTCTATGCTGCATGCAAGTTCAGGCTAACTCAAAAACTTGCGTACACGAGCTCAGACCTGACGTGAGATTTGATCGTAGCCACCGCTCACGTCCATATTGATAAATTCCAAGTTTTGCGTAGAAACGACTGTACGCCCAATTTTCGGTTGTACATTCATTTCGTAAATGAAGCCCGATAACTTCATACACGGTGCACTTTCAGATTTAAAACTTTACAGGATGTTTTCATTCACTTAAGAGCTGTTACACACTGCATGAAAGGTCATTTTCAAAAAGCCATAATAGGGGCACTTTAACTGAACCTTGTCTCTAACTGAACTTAGCTCTAACTGAATTTAATTGAACTTCTGACTTCAAAGGATGGAGGCCTTGGCATGAAGACTAGCAGACAAAGAGGCTAGCAACTTGACACTTACTGCCAGGCTGCTCTAAGGATGGAGGCCTTGTCATAACTCTGTCTTAAGGCAAGGGGAGACTTAACAACGTCCTTTGTTCAAGATAGCTTCCAATCATGCTGTCAGAGCCTAATAACTCAAAGTGCTATCGAGAAGGAGCTTTAGGGAGCAGAGGCCTCAGACAGACAACTCTATAGCGAGAGAATCCCTGTTGCCTCCATCATAAAAGCAGTGGCCAAAGAGGCCCACAGAGGGCGCAGAAACTTTGAACTCCACAGACAGGGAAAGGGTACGACATCTCTTCAGTATAAGAGGAGGCCTAACTCTGTTCTATATATGGGACAGCTTCCAAGGAGACCCACATAGCCTAACAACTCGAAACTGCCATCCAAGTGGAGCTCAGAGGGGTGGAGTACTAAGCGAAACGACTCTCCATAAAGAGAGGAGGCCTAACAATGCTCCAATACCTCACCTGACAAAGTATTCACAGTCAGTTTCCTGTGCTACACGATTAGAAGGCAAATTTTAACATGAATGAAATACTGCCAAACATCATAGCATCCCCAAGGGCTCGATGTAAACGTGTCTATAGCCTCTAATGCATGCCACATGACCTCAGTCAGTGGGGAGAAGGGGGAAGGATGGGTGGAGGAAGGAGGCAAATGTTATTTAGCTTCTGGGACCCAAGAGTGCTGAGCATGTTTACTCTGGATCACTTCCCTCAAATCTTGTGTGTTACTTCGGTTAGATACATCTTGAGTCTCATCAGTCTCATCCTGCTCATCTTGACTCAAAGCTTAGAGCACACTCGTTGTAGGATCGGATGATGTGAGAGATATATATCTATATCTCATATACCTTTCTGCTACTGACATGCTACATGTTATGTTTTAGGAAAAGATTAATAAACTCTTTGATGAATACCTGTGCCAAAACAAGCAAGCTTCAAAGAGACGATGTGAAGATCTCCTGTCATCCCTCTCTACACCGATGGTGGAAAAACTCAAGCAGGGCTTCTATGCCAAACCTGGTGGTTATGATCTCTTCTGCAAAGATCTGGATGACATTGGGAAGAAATATAACAGCCAGGCCAATAAAGAAGTCAAGGTCTTGCCCATATTAGACATCACAAGACATGACCACTTTCATCATCATTGTCTTTGTCATAATTATCCATTTTTTTCTGTACGTGTGTGTATGTCAATAGGCTGAAGAGGTCCTAGAGGAATTCCTGAAGCAGAAGTCTGTGGATTCTAAAGCCATTCTGCAGGCCGACAAGAAACTGACTGAGAAGGAGAAAAAGATTAAGGGTGAGAATTTTAAGTAATAAAATCCCAGTTTCCCTGTTTGTAAATTCTTACTAGGTTTCTTGTGAAAATTGGTGTTTAAAGGTTTAGGTTCATGTGAGAGTATTTATGCACAATGAAGGACTCAGAGACCGACAGGATGATGTGGCAGCCAGAGAAGTTTCAAACAGAGCTACAAGTAGTACTAAGTTGTAGATGTGTAAGTTGTAGATTTTTTTATGTAATTGAAAGAGTGCACTTTAGATAAAAATCTTCTAGTAAAATATCCCAGTTGAACCTGGAAGAAAGTGTTGTTCTTAAATCTTTTCCCCCATTGACAAGATTTTCTGTCATTTATGGCACAACTCACTGTTATATGGTAGGGGGTGCTGTTACACCTCTTTTGCAATAGTGCAGCTCTTCTAAATCAAAAAACAAGGGAAAAAATATCTGCGTAAACAAGTAGGAGTGGATAGAAGCAGTTTACGCACAAGTAAGCTAACCTGATCACCAAACATTCAGCAGTATGTAAATCAATACAGCTTAAAGTTACCTAGAAGACTGTCAGCACCCTCAAAGAGATGTGACTACGCAAACTTGGAGATGTTGATGGACTCTGACTGAGACAAAAACTTTGTGGGCAGCACTCCAATATATAGTGCAACTGCACTGCAAAATACATATTGTCTACAGACGTTTTTTTAGTAACAAGTTTGTTATTTTGTCGGTGGCTTGAAAGAATGTGCCACGTATAATAAAATTACATTACGCTTTCTGTTATTTTCATTTCCACTATTGAATATTTCATAAATTCAACTTCAAAGTCATCGTCACCGCTATATTCATTCTCAAAGTCAACATTTGTCTCTACGGTGATTTGATTTATGGTTTTGGACTGCTGTCTTGAACTCTGCATTGAGCTTTTTGCCCAGTGTGTGACCAGTTTTACAGTAAAACAGCCCCTAAATATAATGTGGTTTGAGTCCTTTCTTTGAAGCATCTGTTTTCTTCTTCCTCTTTTTGTCAATAAATGAGCAGAGGAAGAAGCGAAAGCAGTCCTCCTGAAGCAGGAAATTAAAGCTAAAGAGGAGAAGCAGCGGCAGCTAGAAGAAAAGATGGAAGCAGAAAGACAGACTAATGAAAAGAGGATGAGACAGATGAAGGAGAAGATGGATGAGGAGATGAGGCTTCAGAGAGAGGAGGCTGAGCGTGCCATGGACAGTAAACTGAGGGAGCAGGCTGATCTGCTGGAGAAGGGCTTTACGGAGAAGGCAGACAGGATGAGACAGGAGATGGAAGAGTTCAGGAGACGGACCACTGAAGCAGAAAGTAACAGAGCTAGAGAGTTTGCAGCGATTTTAGAAAACGCCAATAGAAGACATAAGGAATCAATGGCTATGATGATGCAGAATCACAGAGAACAGATGACGGCCATACTGCAGATGAAAGCACCCGTTCCACATGTCTGTTGCGTCATGTGAAATGCATTTACTCTGTGATCGTCATTGAACAGGAAATTAGAAATTGCATTTCAAAAGCTTGTCAAGTCTGGCCTATGGCTCTGATCCTTCATTATTACATGTTTATTTGATATTGCTAATTAATTATAAAATAAAGTTTTCATGTGTTATTATTCATGTATTACACGGCTCTCTGGAATACTTGATTCTGATTAGTCAGTCGCACCATTCAGTGGCTTGTCCTCATCCGGGTATCTTAAGCAGGAGCTACTTTCGGTTTCACTACGTCACAGTTATGGATTGTATTGAAAATGAAATCAGAGAGTGTCAATATTAATATTACTGTAATATTGTTGCAGTGTTTGTATTTTTGCCAGGCTGATTGTCTTGCCGGAATACCACAATATAAAGGTAGAATTTTAAAACGGTTTCAACAATAAATGAGAAAAACTCAAGCAGGGCTTCTATGCCAAACCTGGTGGTTATGATCTCTTCTGCTAAGATCTGGAGGACATTGGGAAGAAATATAACAGCCAGGCCAATAAAGAAGTCAAGGTCTTGCCCATATTAGACAACATCACAAGACAAGACCACTTTCATCACCATCATTTTTTTCATAATTATATATTTTTTTCTGTACATGCGTGTATGCCAATAGGCTGAAGAGTATGAAATATGAAGAATATGAAGAGCTGAAACTTCAATATTGTTGCAGTGTTTGTATTTTTGCCAGGCTGATTGTCTTGCAGGAATACTTCAATATAAAGTTAGAATTTTAAAACAGTTTCAACTCCAATAATTAATGTTAACGTAATTATTTATTCACATGTTAAGCTAGCTTAATTTGTTACATAATTTGTGATTACCCTCATAACCAAAGAGCCACATTAAAAAGAATGGTCTCTGATTCGCATGTTAACAGAATAACACGCTAAGCTAACATACTGTTAAGTGTTCACTGTATTGAATGTCATGTACTCCTACAGAAGTAGAACTTAACATTCTATGACAAAATGTACTTTGTCCCTCAAATTTAGGCAATAGATCGGCCCTGGCCCGAGACGCTGAGGCCCGCGTCTTTTTTTCCCCCTTCTCCCAAAACGGCTCGTTTCAGCTATTAATATAGTTCGGTTTTGTATGTAATGGCAAAGTGTTTATATTTCGTTTCGGTTTTTTAAGTTCATTTAGAAAAACGTTTGGAGCATTTTTTGTTCATTAAATAAGTTTTTTCTTTCTTAAAGTAATGACCAAGCGGCCAGCGGCAGACCGGCAGGCTGATCATCAGAATCAGAATCAGAATCAGAATGAGCTTTATTGGCCAGGTATGTTTACACATACGAGGAATTTGTTATAGTGACAAAGCTCCACAGTGCAACAGAGTGACAGCAACGGGACAGGACACAGACAACAAAAGAACACTATACAAATATACAAATAGGCAATGTAAAAAAAAAAAAAAAAAAAGCAAAAACACTATGCAATACAGACAATCATGTGTGTACAGGTCTGACGTGCAAATTTGAAATGGAAAAAATTTAAATAAAAAATATTATATATGTATGTGCGGTCAATAAATAGTTGTAAAATAGTGTTGTGTGTTCCACGTTAATGTCAGGTGTTCATGAGATGGATTGCTTGGGGAAGAAACTGTTCCTGTGTCTGGTCGTTCTGGTGCTCAGAGCTCTGTAGCGTCGACCAGACGGCAGCAGTTCAAAGAGGGAGTGTGCTGGGTGTGAGGGGTCCAGAGTGATTTTGCCAGCCCTTTTGCTCACTCTGGATAAGTACAGTTCTTGGAGAGTAGGGAGGGTTGTACCAACGATTCGCTCAGCAGTCCGGACTACCCTCCGTAGTCTTCTGAGGTCAGATTGGGTAGCTGAGCTGAACCAGACAGTTATTGATGTGCAGAGGACGGATTCAATGATGGCAGAGTAGAACTGTTTCAGCAGCTCCTGTGGTAGGTTGAACTTCCTCAGCTGGCGAAGGAAGTACAACCTCTGCTGGGCCTTTTTCACAATGGAGTCTATGTGAATGACCCACTTCAGGTCCTGGGAGATGGTGGTGCCCAGGAACCTGAATGACTCCACTGCAGTCACCGTGCTGTTCATGATGGTGAGTGGGGGGAGAGCAGGGGGGTTTCTGCTGAAGTCCACGATCATCTCCACTGTTTTGAGCGTGTTAAGCTCCAGGTTGTTAAGACTGCACCAGACAGCCAGCTCCTTAACCTCCTGTCTGTAGGCAGACTCGTCACCGTCCTGAATGAGGCCGATCAGTGTGGTGTCGTCTGCAAACTTCAGGAGCTTGACAGAGGGGTCTTTAGAGGTGCAGTCGTTGGTGTAGAGGGAGAAGAGCAGTGGGGAGAGAACGCAGCCCTGAGGGGCTCCAGTGCTGGTGGTGCGGGTGCTGGATGTGTATTTTCCCAGCCTCACAAGCTGCTGCCTGTCTGTCAGGAAGCTGTTGATCCACTGACAGACGGAGGTAGGGACGGAGAGCTGTGTCAGTTTATTCTGAAGGGTGTCCGGGATGATGGTGTTAAAAGCAGAGCTGAAGTCTACAAACAGGATCCTCACATAAGTCCCTGGTCTGTCCAGATGCTGCAGGGTGAAGTGCAATCCCATGTTGACTGCATCATCCACAGACCTGTTTGCTCTGTAGGCAAACTGCAGGGGGTCCAGTAAGGGTCCAGTGGAGGCCTTCAGATAAGCCAAAACCAGTCTTTCAAATGATTTCATGACCACAGACGTTAGAGCCACAGGTCTGTAGTCATTAAGTCCAGTAATTTTGGGTTTCTTTGGGACAGGGATGATGGTGGAGCGTTTGAAGCATGAGGGGACTTCGCACAGCTCCAGTGATCTGTTGAAAATCTGTGTGAAAATGGGGGCTAGCTGGTCAGCACAGGATTTAAGGCAGGCTGGTGACACACCATCTGGGCCTGGTGCTTTCCTTCTTTTGTTCTTTATGAAGACCTGCCGCACGTCATCTTCACTTATTTTCAGTGCAGGTGTGGGGGAGAGGGGGGTTGCTGGAGGTGTTAATGGTTGAGTGGAGAGGTGTTCAGGGCGGGTGTGGGGTGTTTTTTCAAACCTGCAGCAAAAGACATTCAAATCGTCTGCTAATTGTTGATTCTCCACAGTACTGGGGGATGGTGTCTTGTAATTTGTAAGGTCTTTCATACCTTTCCACACTGAAGCAGAATCACTGGAAGAGAACTGAATCCTTAGCTTGTTAGAATAATTCCTCTTAGCCACCCTGATCTCCTTTTCCAGTGTGTATTTGGCCTGTTTATACAAGACTTTATCCCCCATTCTGTAAGCATCTTCTTTGGCCTGACGGAGCTGTCTGAGTTTTGCTGTGAACCATGGTTTGTCGTTGTTGTAGGTTAAACGAGTCCTGGTAGGAATACACATATCTTCACAGAAACTGATATATGATGTTACAGTCTCTGTGAGTTCGTCCAAATCGGTGGCAGCAGCTTCAAAAACAGTCCAATCAGTGAGGTCAAAACAAGCTTTTAAATCTTGCTCCGCTTCAGCAGTCCATCTTTTAACAGTTTTTAATACAGGTTTTTCAGATTTGAGTTTCTGCCTGTAGGTTGGTATAAGATGAACTAAACAATGATCAGAGAGTCCTAAAGCTGCCCGTGGGACAGAGTGATATGCATCCTTTATCGCTGTGTAACAGTGGTCCAATATATTACTGTCTCTGGTGGGACATGTGATGTGCTGTCTGTATTTTGGCAGTTCGCGTGAGAGATTTGCTTTATTGAAGTCACCGAGAATGATTAAAACAGAATCCGGGTGTTGTTGCTCAGTCTCTGTGATCTGATCAGCAAGTTTCTGTAAAGCTGAACTGGCGTATCGCGTGCGGTGGAATGTAAACACTCACGAGAATAAACGAACAGAACTCCCGCGGCGAATAGAACGGCTTGCAGTTAATGAAGAGCGTTTCTAGATCATAACAGCACATCTTCTTTAACACAGTTACATCTGTACACCACCTCTCATTGATGTAGAAGCACGTCCCGCCGCCGCGCGATTTCCCCGTTGATTCTGCCTCGCGATCTGCTCGGATCAGCTGGAAGTTGGGAAGATGTAACGCGCTGTCCGGTATGGTATCCTTCAGCCAGGTTTCCGTAAAACACAGAGCAGCAGAGTTTGAGAAATCCTTATTTATCCGGGAGAGCAGGAGAAGTTCGTTCGTTTTGTTGGGTAGAGAGCGGAGATTCGCGAGATGGATGCTAGGCAACGGCGTTCTTAATCCGCGCTCACGAAGTTTCACAAGCGCGCCGGCTCGCTTCCCGCGTCTGCGCGACCTGTAGCGTCTAAACAACACCGCAGCTCCGCCAACTATAATGTCCAGCAAAGCGTCCGAGTAATCAAAATCCGGTAAAAGATTTTGTGGTGTGTTCTGCCGAATGTTCAGCAGTTCATCCCTGGTAAAGCTGATCGTGCTTGAGAAACAAAAAACAGGAAAAACAAACAAAAACAGTACAAACACTGGAGAGCAAAGCACAGTAGCTGCCATCTGCGGCGCCATCACGAGCTATAGCTTTCTACTATAGCTTATGTCATAGCTTATGTTTGATCAATTTATCCTTCTCAAATCATCATGACTTGCCTAAAATAACATCTATAGATATACTAAAACAGTTCTAGCATATAACAATGTTTAAACGTTAAACCTATAGATAAATGTGCGCTGCATCCAGTAGTTTGTGCAGAGAGTGGAAGCTAAAGCGCAGGACATGGAGGCACCAGCGCAATCAATTGCATTTTTTTTTCAATGGAAACAACTTACGCTGTAATTTTTGCTCATAAAGGTAAGAGTAATACATCATTCGTAACTGTAAAGGGTCTACTTTTATTTGTGTGCACTCACAATATCAACAAAACGTCGTGCTTTTATCTTGAACAGGAGCGCTTCACAAAAATGAACCGAAAGACAGCGAATACATGCTTCACAGACATGATAAATATATCTATAGAAAGCTTTAAATTACTACTTAACGAAATAAATAAAAACAAAAACTCTTTAATATAGGCTAATCATTATCTGTGAAGATCTAAAGGCGGGTCTAAAGAGGAGAGGTCCTTACTAATCCTTACTATTTCCCCCGGACACATTCATGGTAATTACTTTTGCTGGGGCTTTATGGCAAGCTTTGTGTGTATTTGAACGCAGAACTCTTCAGCTGTGCTGACGGCTCTCTGCTGCTGCGGGACACTAAACACCGTCGAGCCGCTCTTGACAGTCACAGCACGGTCTCATGTTGTTTCCATCTTTATATTTTAGACATCCATCAATTATTGATAAGGAGAAGCCTAAAACAGTGCCAAGGACCGGCCCGCGTCTGAACTATGACGTGAATATTGGCCCGAAGCCCGGCCCTAGGGACGTAAAAAAAAGTCAAGAGCCCGACTTTAAATTAAATTTAAAAAAATTATAATTTTGGGCTAAAAGTGTGTTGTAACGCAAGCGTTACTGAACATGTACAGAGTAAAATATTACTGAAAATTTATTAGTAATGCCTTACACTACTGCGTTACAGCAAAAAGTAATCCGTTACTGTAATGCATTACTTTTGTAACGCGTTACTCCCAACACTGAAAATGGCCAAAGAGTTTTGATATTTTTCCTATTTAAAACTTGACTCTGGCTGCACACTAGACGATTTTCAAATCTTAAATGATTTTAAAACCATGGGAGATCACATACAAGACAGTTTAACTGATTTTTAGCCTTATAATCCTCTGAATGCGCACACTAGATGATTCGAGCAGACCGCGAGACCACACATTTGAAGATTGTAGGAACGATTTCACAGTGACACGAGATCTCACGGAGACTCGCGAGATCAAACGTGACTAGAGAAGAAAAACAAATAGAGGACAATCGACGTTGTCAGCTTGCTCTCCCAGCGCGCGTTCTGTTTCACAGTGAAAAACAAAGTATACAAAAGAATATGGGTGATATATTCTGCTTTCATGGCATGTTTGTGGCTGCCAGGTTTCAACTGTAGAAGCAATCAACATCCGGTAGGTGGCGCTTGCTCGCTCTCATTGGCTATCGCGGGTATCACGTCAGAGGCAGCCAGATCAAGACTCGTAAATATCAAACATGTTTGATATGTACAATTTGAGTTCGGCGATGCTCCGTCTCGATCGGGAGCAGATAAATAATCATAATGACACCACACAATAGAGGATTTTTTGGACAAAAAAGCTTGCGACAAGCCACGAATCGGCCAACACCGTTCGGGGGCGCAAATCAGGCTTAAAATCTGCCTTAAAATCCTCTAGTGTGCAGCCAGCCTAAGTTTTCGGATGCAGCCATAGTGTGAGATTGATAAGTTAATGCGAGACAGGTGATTGCAATTTATGATGAGTCCGGGCAAAGGATAATGGGAAATGAATGGTAAAGAGTACAGGATGGGGTGCCCTCTAGCGGAGCTCATGGGCACTCCAGCTACAGATTGTGACAAAGAATAAACAATAAACCTAACAAGTAGCATGTTCCAGACATTTTTTGTTTGGAATCATCAACAAATCTAGCAGTAGGACTTTGATCTGACTTTGAAGTGTGTGTGTGGCTCATTAAATGTTTTGATTTTGTATGTGTAAGCAACTGTTTTTATTCACAAAATTAGGCTCATTCAATACTTTGTATAAGGGTTTGTGACTTTGTGTTTGTGAATTTGTGTGTGTGTGTGAGTTTGAGTGTTTGCCACATTGAGAATGTTGTATAGCCTCATCCCTTCATTTATGTGAATGTATGATCTGCATTGTGTTGGATTTATTGATTTTTATTGGACAAATAAAAAATATACTCTGAATTTTTGTATTTCCCATCCTATGGGTGCCCATTTTTGTCCACGAAGGACAAATTAAGGAGCTTTGTTTTTGTTTTGTTTTCAACCACTTAACTTTGTTGAATTGAGTCAAATATGTTTGTGTGTTCAGGTGGCAAACAGGTGGAAAAGTAGCCAAGTTTTGTACCGCTCAGATTAAAATTTAAACCAAATCCTGATAAATTCAGAAGTGCAAGTAAATGACCGAATACGCATTAAACCTTTCGACCAGGCCGCTGGATTCCGCTTTTTGGGTTTGCGGGTGGATCCTTACACAGTGAAGACAAACCATGACACAGAATTCCTAAGGCTGCAGAGGCTGGAGTGGGTCCTGCAGTCTCTGAAGTGAGTGTATCAGAGGCCGAAGCCAAAGGCCCAAACGCTGGAGCCAGTGTGACTGGAGCTGGAGTCATGGCTCGTGCTGAAGTTGGCAGCATTTCAGCCAACCCTTACGAAACAAAAATATATGGGAATATACTGCAACATATAATTCGACATTTTACATAAAACATTTCCATTTATTCCATGGTCTGTCTGAATACTCGATTCTGATTGGCTGGCAGGTGTTGATTAAATTCGTTTAACTGTTCCAGGTCAGTTTAATCACCGTTCCATATTAATGCGCTGCTTTAATTGATGCACACTAACCACCACACATCACTTGCTCGCACACACACACACACACAAGAGAAAGAGAGAGGTCGGAGATCGCAGATTGTGCTGCACACACACATAAACTTGTTGTCAAAGCTTCCCCGCGATTTTTATTACTAAAATAAAAGATAGATACTAGATCGCTACATTATATTCCCCGCAACGAGGTGATAAAATGGCTGTTTTTGAAGTAATTGTTTGTAGAGAGAGACACGCAGACACAGCAAGCAGGTAATTTACACACAACTGTCATCTCTCTCTCTCTCAATCGACAATTAATTGAAATACATGCTATAATTCATTCAAATAAATTTTGACTTACAGCACTATTTCATCTCTGTGTCTGATTTGAAGCAGCAGAATGCTAGCGCTAACGAGCCTTAACTGACGAAAATAACCGCCATTTTTACCCTTCCGGTCAAATATTGCGCTGCAAAGAGCAATTCTAGTTTTAACTTGGCAGATGACCATGGAATAAGCGGGATAATCAACGGCTAGCCATGCATTAAAGGATTTTAATGCACGACGTGGAGGCTAAGAACCGCCCGATATCCCTTACATATTGGAAACTAGTGCTTATATTTTTCAATATACAGCAATATATGCATTGACACTATATGGCTATATATTGATACATACAAATATATTTAGAAATTAAGAAATATACATTCATTGTTTGAACCTTTATTGAGTATATATTGCACATAAATGCATGCAGATGTATGTACACACATATATACACACATTCACTGAACGAGTTACAGCAGATTTCTAATTCCCAGCATGCTTTGCTTCTGACTGTTAAAGGAGAGTAAAAATGTTGTTATTTCATGTGTTTTTGCTCAATATTAATATAGGGGGAGATCTGTTAGTGTTTAATGTTGTATTATATATTGAAATGTAAAAGGGTTTCTGGTATGTGTAAGTTTGTGGGGTCACCTTTGTGCAGAAGAGTAGAGCCTGTGGTTAGGATGATGACTGGACAAACACCATTAGATTATGTGATACTTTATTGAAAAAGTAATGGCTGTGCAATTTTCAGCACAGTGATAGTCTGTTCACTAAGTGTTTAGTATGAGCAGATATGCTTATGCTATTGTAAACTAGCTATATTTTAAAATATGAAACATAAATGATAAATATAAGAAATATATAGCCTATTTCCATATGTGTGTATATTGTCACAGAATGGCCCGTATTCCACCATCACTGATCACCCTCACCTGCACCTGATTAATTATCATGTACACCTACAAAGCTGCCATGTTGTTGAGACCTGAGGATACTATATGGACCTTCACTCTACAAGCGGACTGCTAGCTGAGTATACTTTCCTGCATTACTTACCTGATGATACTTACCCTCTGTCTTCCCTCTCACCACCAGATCCCTATCCATCTGTGGACTCTAGAGACTCGCAGGCTCTCCAGGATTCCTATCCGCCACAAACCTGCCAAGAGACAGAGACACAGTCAGAATCCCAGTGCACTATCTACAGTACATCTAAGAAAGCAACTTGCCTCACTCAAGGACTCTCACCACTGTTGTCTCACCTTATCCTTGTTAATAAACTCACTGTTCTCAACACTCACCTTCGTGTCTGGCAGTTCCGTAACATATATACTGCATGATTAAATATATTTAATATATTTTACACATGGAGTACCATATCTTATCTATATATTTTATATATCTATATATCTTATCTATATATTTACGGGCAGCCGTGGCCTAATGGTTAGAGAGTTGGACTTGTAACCCAAAGGTTGCCGGTTCGATTCCCAGGTCCGGCAGGGATTGTCGGTGGGGGGAGTGAATAACAAGTGCTCTCTCCACCCTCAATACCACGACTGAGGTGAGACCCTTGAGCAAGGCACCGATCCCCCAACTGCTCCCCGGGCGCCGCAACATGGCTGCCCACTGCTCCGGGTGTGTGTTCACTGCTGTGAGTGTGCACTTGGATGGGTTAAATGCAGAGGACAAATTCCGAGTATGGGTCACCATACTTGGCCACACACCACTTCCCTTTCACTTCCCTTTCCCCTTATAAAGTGTATTAATATAAAATTACATATAAGTAAATATATTGTCACATATTTTTCAATATATGAAAAGTGTTGATTCCTTATGTATTATTCAATATATTTTAATATATTTACACAATTCTGTATAATTTCTAATTTATCGTTATGTCGTTTAATATATTGATCATTCATATATATTAGGAAATATATTTTCTTTGCGTAAGGGAAAGTTGGCCAAGTTGGTGCTAAACTGGGATTTGGGGTTGATATGGGTGTATCTGTTGGTCCTGGTGGGCTGGAGACAAAGGTTCTGGGGACTGTCAAGATAATCAGCCTGGCAACAATATAAACACTGCAACAATGTTTCAGTAATATTAATATTGACATTCTCCTATTTCATTTTCAATACAATCCATAACTGAGACGCAAGAAGGCATGTTTGTGTTTGAATGAATCAGAGAGAGATTCTGCGGTGTGATACAAGAAACATGAAAGTAGCGCCTGCTTCAGATACCCGGATGAGAGTTGTATTATCACAGTTTACCAGTTGTTATCAGGGGATCACAAACCACTGGATGGTGCGACTGACCAGTCAGAATCAAGCATTCCAGAGAGCAGTGTAATACATGAATAATTAAACATGAAGACTTCATTTTATAATTAATTAGCAATATAATAATAATTTCCTGTTCAGTGACGATCACTGAGTAAATGCATTTCACAAGATGCAACAGCCACCTGAAGGATCATTTAAATGGCGTGCATTCATCTGCAGTATGGCCTTCATCTGTTCTCTGTGATCCTTAATATTCATAGCCATTGATTCCTCATGTCTCCTATTGGCGTTTTCTAAAATCCTTGCAAACTCTCTAGCTCTGTTAATTTCTGTTTCAGTGGTCCGTCTCCTGAACTCTTCAATCTCCTCTCTCATCCGGTCTGCCTTCTCCGTAAAGCCCTTCTGCAGCAGATCAGCCTGCTCCCTCAGTTTACTGTCCATGGCACGCTCAGCCTCGTCTTTCTGAAGCCTCATCTCCTCATCCATCTTCTCCTTCATCTGTCTCATCTTCTCTTCATTACTCTGTCTTTCTGCTTCCATCTTTTCTTCTAGCTGTCGCTGCTTCTTCCCTTTAGCTTTAATTTCCTGCTCCATGAGATGCTTCTAAGAAAAGACTCAAAAAACATTATATTTAGGGGCTGTTTTACTGTAAAACTGGTCACACACACTGGGCAAAAAGCTCAATGCAGAGTTCAAGACAGCAGTCCAAAACCGTAAATCAAATCACCATAGACTTTGAGAATGAATATAGTGGTGTCGATGACTTTGAAGTTTAATTTATGAAATATTTCAATAGTGGAAATGAAAATAACAGAAAGTGTAATGTAATTTTATTATATGTGGCACATACTTTCAAGCCACCGACAAAATAACAAATTTGTTACTAAAAAAATGTCTGGCCGCCCGGTTGGGGTCTGGGCTGTTGATTTTCTCTGCTGCTGCGGGGACCGGGGTGGTCTTCCTGTCCCCACGCCGGAGCGAAGGGGGTTCAGCTCCGGGATCGGGCGCTGACTAACCCTCTGGGGGTGGTGGTGCCTGGACCTAGGAGTATAGAGTGCATATGGGGAGTGTGAGTGTGGGTACCGTGTCCATTTTTGTGTGTCTACATGTGGGGCGAGGGTGTGAATATTCGTTTGCGTGCATGAGGGTGGGAACATATGCTTGTGTATATGTGTGCTTGTCGTCTACGTCTATGTGTCAGGTCGGGCCTTAGACTCCACCTCACTCATCATCTTAGTCGACCCCCACCCCACCACCATGCCCTGCCGGTGGAGGATGCCGCCGGTGCGTTGGTGATTTCTCGCGCCGGGGCAGGATGCTCGGGCGAGCGCCGGCCCACTCTCGGCGGTCGATTGGCGGGGCCTGGCCCTACTGGCCTTGCTGGGCCCCGATTGTGGGGTGGGGGGCCTTTGGGTCTCCGGGCCCAGGGCCCGGTCCGCCCTGGTGTGGTCGGCTGCCGGTGGAGCCTGCGGGCTTGCCGCCACTGCACCCTGGGGCGTCTACACTGTGGCTGTCAGAGGTCCCACCTTCGGGCTCTCCTCTGCCCTTTTCTGGGTGGGGGCCGCGGTTGTCCCTGCGGTGGTTCTCCTGGGGGTCCCGTGCCCTGGGGGGCCTCCGGATGTTTGGGGCCCGGGTCTTTTCCGTGCCTGCTTCATGCCTTGCGGGATGGGGCTGTTGTTCCCCACACACACTATTAAACATTTACATGGAGGAACCTTATGAACACAAGCGCGCTCACACACACAGGTGTACACTCAAGCATTCACATTGGTATAAAAACAGGTGCTCACAGACACACATTGTCTTGATCTGCTGTTGCTTCAAAACTTATTTTGTAATATTAGTTATGTGTGCTACTCAATAACATTTAACATTTAGAATTTATTGTGATTCATACAGATGTTGGTTGTTGCTGCAGTCTTTTTGATGTTGTGTCTTCGGTTGTTTTCTTCTGTTGTTTTCTCTTTTTGTCAGCAGGTATCGAAGCAAATTGTCTTTTTTTTTCTTTTTTTTTTCTCTCCCTCTCTCTCTCTATCCCCCATTCTCCTTTTTTCTCTCTCTCTCTCCCCCTTCTTTGTTGACTTTCCCCACAACCTTTTTTTTTTTTTTTTCCTTTCTTCTTTCTTCTTTCCTCTTTCTCTCTCTTGTTTTCTCTGTCCCCTGGTCTTGTCTGTCACAGTGTGGTTAAGTAAAAGGGTATATAAAATTAAATTAATTAATATAAAAAAAAATATATATATATATATATATATATATTTAATTAAAAAAAAAAAAAAAGAAAAAAGGCTGTGAATGATGATAGCATAGCCACGCATATGTACTGTCATGAAAAAAAAAAAAAAAAAAAAAAAATGTCTGTAGACAATATGTATTTTGCAGTGCAGTTGCACTATATATTGGAGGGCTGCCCACAAAGTTTTTGTCAGAGTCAGAGTCCATCAACATCTCCAAAGTTTGCGTAGTCACATCTCTTTGAGGGTGCTGACAGTCTTCTAGGTAACTTTAAGCTGTATTGATTTACATACTGCTGAATGTTTGGTGATCAGGTTTGCTTACTTTTGCGTAAACCACTTCTATCCACTCCTACTGGTTTATGCAGATATTTGTTTCCTTGTTTTTTGATTTAGAAGTGCAGGACTATTGCAAAAGATGTGTAACAGCACCCCCTACCATATAACAGTGAGTTGTGTCGTAAATGACAGAAAATCTTGTCAATGGGGGAAAAGAGTTAAAAGAAGAACACTTTCTTCCGTTTTCAACTGGGATATTTTACAATAAGATTTTTATCTAAAGTGTACTCTTTCAATAACATTAAAAATACTGAATGTGATCTGCTAACATAGTTCTGGCCTTAAGTTAGAACTGATTTAGAACCAATAAAATAGAGCCTGAAGAGTTACAAGTATTGGTCTTGATTACACTGATCTTTATTCACAATGGTATAAGTAGCCCCCCGGAACCTAAACCCTGGACTGCAGATGTTATGTGAATATGATTATCTGTGCTCTGAAAGTGAAACTTTTCTTGGACCCTTGAAACTGCTTCTACAACTTAGTACTACTTGTAGCTCTGTTTGAAACTTCTTTGGCTGCCACATTGTGCATAAATACTCTCACGAGTACCTAAACCTTTAAGCACCAATTTTCACAAGAAACCTAGTAAGAATTTACAAACAGGGAAATTGAGATTTTATTACTTAAAATTCTCACCCTTAATCTTTTTCTCCTTCTCAGTCAGTTTCTTGTCAGCCTGCAGTATGGGTTTAGAATCCATAGACTTCTGCTTCAGGAATTCCTCTAGGACCTCTTCAGCCTATTGACATATACACACGTACAAAAAAAAATGGATAATTATGACAAAGACAATGATGTTGAAAGTGGTCATGTCTTGTGATGTCTAATATGAGCAAGACCTTGACTTCTTTATTGGCCTGGCTGTTATATTTCTTCCCAATGTCCTCCAGATCTTTGCAGAAGAGATCATAACCACCAGGTTTGGCATAGAAGCCCTTCTTGAGTTTTTCCACCATCGGTGTAGAGAGGGATGACAGGAGATCTTCACATCGTCTCTTTGAAGCTTGCTTGTTTTGGCACAGGTATTCATCAAAGAGTTTATTAATCTTTTCTTAAAAAACATAACATGAAGCATGTCAGTAGCAGAAAGGTATATGAGATATAGATATATATCTCTCACATCATCCGATCTGACAACGAGTGTGCTCTAAGCTTTGAGTCAAGATGAACAGGACGAGACTGATGAGACTCAAGATGTATCTAACCGAAATAACACACAAGATTTGAGGGAAGTGATCCAGAGTAAACATGCTCAGCACTCTTGGGTCCCAGAAGCTAAATAACATTTGCCTCCTTCTTCCTTCCTCCACCCATCCTTCTCCCTTCTCCCCACTGACTGAGGTCATGTGGCATGCATTAGAGGCTATAGACACGTTTACATCGAGCCCTTGGGGCTGCTATGATGTTTGACAGTATTTCATTAATGTTTCATATGCATCTGTGTCGACCATTCTTTTTTTTCTTTTTTTTTTCGGTAGACCATTCTGGCTACCGATGGAATTTACAGCGATCATAATCACGGCTGTTTACATTCCCCCTCAAGCCAACACAGACCAGGCACTCAGGGAACTGTATGGGAATATAAGTGATCAGGAAACCGCACACCCAGATGCAGCGTTTGTTATTACGGGGGACTTTAATAAAACCAACTTCAGAACAATAGCTCCAAAATACTTTCAACACATCACCATCAACACGCGTGGTGATCGTGTACTGGACCATTGCTACTCCCCCTTCCGGGACACTTACAAATCCCTCCCCCGCCCACCTTTCGGCAAATCATCGCTGTTAATCCACGGTTTTTGGTTGGGGTAGATGCGTATTATTTTGGTCGGAATTACATCCTCTATACACGTCCGTATGAAACACGTTACAGAATCTGAGTACTCCTCTATGTCGTCATCAGACGCTGCCCGGAACATGTCCCAGTCCACGTGATCAAAACAGTCCTGTAGTATAGCGTCCGATTGGTCCGACCAGCATTGAATTGTCCTGAGGGTGGGTGCTTCACGTTTCAGTTTCTGCCTATAAGCAGGCAGAAGCAGGATGGAGGAGTGATCCGATTTGCCGAAAGGTGGGCGGGGGAGGGATTTGTAAGCATCCCGGAAGGGGGAGTAGCAATGGTCCAGTACACGATCACCACGCGTGTTGATGGTGATGTGTTGAAAGTATTTTGGAGCTATTGTTCTGAAGTTGGCTTTATTAAAGTCCCCCGTAATAACAAACGCTGCATCTGGGTGTGCGGTTTCCTGATCACTTATATTCCCATACAGTTCCCTGAGTGCCTGGTCTGTGTTGGCTTGAGGGGGAATGTAAACAGCCGTGATTATGATCGCTGTAAATTCCATCGGTAGCCAGAATGGTCTACCGAAAAAAAAAAGAAAAAAAAGAATGGTCGACACAGATGCATATGAAATTCCAGATCAGGGGGAGCAGAAGGATTTAATAGAGTGTAGATTCCTTTCATCACACCACGAGTTGATAAAGAAACAAACGCCCCCACCTCTGCTTTTCCCTGTGAGCTCTTTCGTTCTGTCCGAGCGGTGCACGGAGAAGCCAGCGAGCTCGATGGCTGAGTCTGGAACCATTGCAGACATCCAGGTTTCTGTGAGGCAAATAACGCAGCATTCCCTTGTTTCTCGTTGGTATGAGATGCGCGCACGAAGTTCACAGAGTTTATACAATTATACAAAGTACCCTAACACCTGATGTGTTGGGTCAAGTGTGTTAATTGATGTTCAACAAATAAAAAATGTTTACAATACACAGAAACAATTGATAAAACTTGGTTTACTGAATATCAGGTCCCTTTCTACAAAAGCACTTTTTGTAAATGATTTGATTAATGATCATAACCTAGATTTGCTCTGTTTGACAGAAACATGGCTAAAACCAGATGAATACATTATTTTAAATGAGTCTACCCCCAAGATTACTGTTACAAAAATGAGCCGCGTCCAAAAGGCAAAGGGGGAGGTTTTGCTACAATTTCTAACAATATTCTCAGTATTTCTCAGAAGACAGGCTTTAAGGATAACTCTTTTGAAGTAATGGTGCTTCATATAAAATTATCTAGAGAAAAAAGTATTAATGATAAATCCCCCGTAACGTTTGTACTTGCTACTGTATACAGGCCACCAGGGCACCATACAGACTTTATTAAGAATTTGCTGATTTTCTATCAGAGTTAGTGCTGGCTGCAGATAGAGTCCTAATTGTGGGTGATTTTAATATCCATGTTGATAATGAAAAAAATGCATTAGGATCAGCATTCATAGACATTCTGAACTCTATCGGGGTTAGACAACACGTTTCAGGACCTACTCATAGTCGAAATGATACTCTAGATTTAATACTGTCACATGGAGTTGATGTTAATGGTGTTGAAATTCTGCAGCAAAGCGATGATATATCAGATCATTATCTAGTCTTGTGTACACTCCATATAGTTAAAGCTGTAAATTCAACTCCTTCTTATATATATGGTAGAACCATCACTTCTACCACAAAAGACTGCTTTGTAAGTAATCTTCCTGATTTAGCTCAATTCCTTAGCATATCCAACAGCTCAGAACAACTTGATGATGTAACAGAAATTATGAACTCTCTCTTTTCTAGCACTTTAGATACAATTGCTCCTTTACGCCTAAGGAAGATTAAGGAAAAGAGTCCAACACCGTGGTATAATGAGCACACTCGCACTCTAAAGAGAGCAGCCCGGAAAATGGAGCGCAGCTGGAGGAAAACAAAACTAGAGGTATTTCGTATAGCTTGGCGGGAAAGTACCCTATCCTACAGAAAAGCTTTAAAAACTGCTTGATCTGATTACTTTTAGTCTCTTTTAGAACAAAACAAACATAACCCCAGGTATTTATTCAATACAGTGGCAAAATTAACAAAAAATAAAGCATCAACAGGTGTTGACATTTCCCAACAGCACAGCAGTAATGACTTTATGAACTATTTTACTTCCAAAATTGATACTATTAGAGATCAAATTGTAACCATGCAGCCGTCAGCTGTATCATCACATCAAATAGTGTACTATAGATCCCCTGAGGAACAATTCCACTCATTCTCTACTATAGGAGAGGAAGAATTGTATAAACTTGTTAAATCATCTAAACCAACATGCATATTAGACCCTATTCCATCTAAAGTACTAAAAGAGGTGCTTCCAGAAGTCATAGATCCTCTTTTGGCTATTATTAATTCATCATTGTCATTAGGATATGTCCCCAAAAACTTTAAATTGGCTGTTATTAAGCCTCTCATTAAAAAACCACAACTTGACCCCAAAGATCTAGTTAATTACAGACCGATCTCGAATCTCCCTTTTCTGTCAAAGATATTAGAAAAGGTTGTATCCTCACAATTATATTCCTTCTTAGAGAAAAATGATATCTGTGAGGATTTCCAGTCAGGATTTAGACCGTATCATAGTACTGAGACTGCTCTCATTAGAGTTACAAATGACCTGCTCTTATCATCTGATCGTGGTTGTATCTCTCTATTAGTTCTACTGGATCTTAGTGCTGCGTTCGACACTATCGATCACAACATTCTTTTGAATAGACTAGAACACTTTTATGGCATTAGTGGAAGTGCATTAGCATGGTTCAAATCGTACTTATCTGACCACCATCAATTCATAGCAGTGAATGAAGAGGTATCATATCGATCACAAGTGCAGTATGGAGTTCCTCAAGGCTCAGTACTAGGACCGTTACTTTTCACGCTTTATATGTTACCCTTGGGAAATATCATTAGGAAACACGGGGTTAGCTTTCACTGTTATGCTGATGATACTCAGCTCTATATTTCTTCACGGCCTGGTGAAACACACCAAATTGAGAAACTTATGGAATGCATAGTCGATATAAAAAACTGGATGACGAGTAATTTCTTACTGCTAAATTCTGAAAAAACAGAGGTGTTAATTATCGGACCTAAAACCCCCACAAGTAATAACCTAGAACACTGTCTAACACTTGATGGCTGCTCTGTAAATTCTTCGTCATCAGTCAGGAACCTAGGTGTGCTATTTAATAGTAATCTCTCCTTTGACAGCCACGTTTCTAGCATTTGTAAAACTGCATTTTTTCATCTTAAAAATATATCTAAACTGAGACCTATGCTCTCAATGTCAAATGCAGAAATATTAATTCATGCGTTTATGACCTCAAGGTTAGATTATTGTAATGCTTTATTGGGTGGTTGTTCTGCATGCTTAATAAACAAATTACAGATGGTTCAAAATGCAGCAGCTAGAGTTCTTACTAGAACCAGGAAGTATGAGCACATTAGCCCGGTTCTGTCAACACTGCACTGGCTCCCTACTAAACATCGTATAGATTTTAAAATCTTGTTAATTACTTCTAAAGCCCTGAATGGTTTAGCTCCTCAGTACTTGAGCGAGCTCTTATCACATTATAGTCCTTCACGTCCGCTGCATTCTCAAAACTCTGGCCATTTGATAATACCTAGAATATCAAAATCAACTGCGGGCGGCAGATCTTTTTCCTATTTAGCACCCAAACTCTGGAACAATCTACCAAACACTGTTCGGGAGGCAGACACACTCTGTCAGTTTAAATCTAGATTAAAGACCCATCTCTTTAACCTGGCGTACACATAACACACTAATACACTTCTATTATTCAAATCCATTAAAGGATTGTTAGGCTGCATTAATTAGATCAACCGGAACCGGGAACACTTCCCATAACATATGATGTACTTGTTACATCGTAAAAAGATTGACATCTATGCTAATATTAGTCCGTTTCTTTCTTATTCCGAGGTCACTGCAGTCACCAGATCAGATGGTGGATCAGCACCTAGAGACGACCTCTACTACAGCCCTGAACGTCAGCGGAGACCAGGACAACCAGATGAGCCCCAGAGACAGACCCCCAGTGAGGACCCCGTCACCTAGACAGCCATCAGGAAAAGACCTCGGGAACCAGTTGAGCCATCCAATCTGACTTTGCAGCAGTTGGAATTGAACTGCTGTGTCGTCTGGCCAGAGGAGAAATGGCCCCCCGACTGAGCCTGGTTTCTCCCAAGGTTTTTTTCTCCGTTCTGTTACCAATGGAGTTTTGGTTCCTTGACGCTGTCGCCTCTGGCTTGCTTAGTTGGGGACACTTCATTTCCAGCAATATCGTCGACTTAATTGAACAGAAACTTTTTGAACTGAACTGAGCTGGACGATGCCGTCACTGAATTCAACAATGAAATGCCTTTAACTGAAAACTGAGTGTTTAATCTTGTCATTTTACATTATGGACTCTATTTTCCCATTTTGATATTGTGCAGTTGCTTTGTCACAATTTGTATTGTTAAAAGCGCCATATAAATAAAGGTGACTTGACTTGACAATTGCCCATGGGATGGACAAAATCAGCTTGCTTAAAACCGGACTCACAGCCTTCGCTGTTGCTTTCTCTCTCGATCTTTGGCTCTTTCGCCATTGTTTGAGCGCGCACCCACTTGCGCTCACACATTGCACCCTCAAGCGATTGGGTCATCCAAGAACTCAAACACTCCATCAAACTTCTTACTGAAGAAACCTTCAAAGCCTGAAGCCATGCAAAGAAACTCAGAGAAGAACTTCTAGTAAGCCCGTCACTCTCAAGGAACCAGGCAACAGCCAATCACCAGAGGGCTTCCCCAGTGACGTCACCAACGACCGCGCAGCAGCCAATCTGCTTAGATTGTGCTTTTATTTACTTTTTTACTTACTTTTGCTTTCTCTTTTTACAATTGCACTTTTGGACATTGGACACCGCTACACTAACCTGTTTCAGGTCACTTTATCCACTAATTCATTGTGGCCACTCGAGATTCTTCGGAACCACTTGAATAACTCCCCGAGGCGAGGGATCAAGAAACATCGTGGGAAACACGCTGGGATTCGCAACAGACTGAGGAAAAGGGCTCACATTCCTCCTATACCGAGCATTCTGCTCGCCAATGTCCAATCCTTGGAGAATAAGATGGACGATCTTAGAGCCAGGATAAGTTTCCAACAGGACATAAGGGACTGTAACATCATTTGCTTGACTGAAACATGGCTCACGCCCTCGGTCCCGGACACTGCTGTAACACCATCTGACAACTTTTCTGTTTTACGGATAGACAGAACAGCCGAGGCCGGTAAATCCAAAGGTGGAGGAGTGTGTTTCATGTGTAATGCCTTTGTGGAGGAAAGAACACACACACACTAAGTGGACAGTCGTGGGGCAGTCGTGGCCTAATGGATAGCGAGTCGGACTTGTAATCGGAAGGTTGTGGGTTCGAATCTCAGGTCCGGCAGGGATTGTTGAGGGAGTATCCTCCTTCAATACCACGACTGAGGTGTCCTTGAGCAAGGCACTGAACCCCCAACTGCTCCCCGGGCGCTGTAACATGGCTGCCCACTGCTCTGGGTGTGTGTTCACTTAGGATGGGTTAAATGCAGAGAATACATTTCACTACTGGTTATATACTCTCTATGTAATTGTGTATGTGACAAATAAAAATAATCTAAATCTAAAATCTAAATCTAAGTGCATCGATACATACCTGAGTTCCGATTTCCTGCCATAAAACCTCCTTAACTCAGGAGACCCATAAAACCAGGAGAAATTTGAGAAGAACATCTTGAATGTGGGTTAAAACAGGACTTCACTTGGTTCTTATCACTTAACCATAACTCGACCGAAACAGGACGAAACCCCTGCTAATGGCCCAGCGACAAACTTTATGATATCTCCTGATCGTTTACGCAATAAGTCAATGATTTTTATCAACGAGAAAAGACGTTTTACGACAGACGGTCAGCTAAGAAAGACCAGATCTCCACAAACGTGACATTCTCATGACCCGGACAGTGACTTTCCTGACCTCCCGTTTCTCTCACATTCCAAACTGAAACACCCCTCAATATCTCTTTTTGGACAAGGAACATCCGAAATGTTATTGACTTTGCTAAAAGGACTCAAAACTTTTATAAAGTGTTCCAAAAAGACAATTAATAATAATCATTGCTGCTATTAGAAGCAAGATATATTTATTATAGATACAGACAATAAATATATAAATTGCTGGTTGTATTTTATGAAATGAAATTAAGCTTTCTGTGTCATTGTAATCAATGATATCTTCAAAATCTGTGTCATAACTTTTTCCTGTGTTTAATTCATATGCGTGGTGGTATTATTCAGAATTTAAGATAGTTTAATCTTGCCTTAACCACGGAGTAGATAAAGTTATTATATGTATATGCCAAATACGTGGTGTTTGAGTTTGAATAAAAGCTGATTTCGTTTGCAACAAGTTGGTGTAAACGAAAGTTAACTCTTATTATAATAATGTATGATTACAACGCATACAGAATGTGTTAAGATATTTTCCTCATGAGATTAAAGCAACTAGACGAGAGGATTTACTGCATGGAAAATGAGCCGTGTAGGCAGAGCTCCGTCTACAAGGACAATCTAATTGGTGGAAGCCTCTGGGGGTTGGACGGAAGGCCTCCAGTTAAAACCCTATGACACAGACTTGTTGACGCTGCTTGCGTGCACAAAACTTGCAAAGACTTTGGCTTCGGCTCACTGGCCACGCTGAATAAGCACCCACGACCTTAACATCTGGGTCGATCATCTAACAACACTACAAATACTTAGTCACATCTCTGAAGAAACCCTTGAAAGTCTGAAGCTACGGAACTCAAGGAAGAACTCAAGAGCGTCAAACAACACCGAGCAGCCAAACCAACAGAAGGGCATCCCCAGAGTGACGTCACGCAACGACACGCGGAATTCCCTCGAGCCACAGATCAGCGATCATTTCAACTTAAAAGCAGGTATCAAACAAAATCTCTATTCTGCTGAATCGTGTCGCATTTATCGCTAAAGTAAAGACACTAGATTTCTCCTCTTGATGATCGGCATGGGTAAAATCGTGTGGAAATAGCAAAACAGTGCTAGATTGTAATCATTCTCAATTAAATTCATTGCCTGTGCGTGTGTGTATGTATGTATTTTGTTTGATGTTATTTAGCTTAGTTCATGTATTTTAGTAAGATAGTAAATAAACTCTTGTTTGATTTATAGAGAAGTGTTCTGTGTTTTGTTGTGTAATATTCAAATCAAACTTAGCTCAGATAATGTTACCTAAGCTCATAACTATCATAAGGTTATTTAAATAATTCTGTATTATTATATCATGGCCACGAGAATAAACAGAATTTCTCAGATATACTGAAATCTAACAACTCACTGGATGATTGTTAAATAAGGTATAAGTTGGACGTTTTGATTAATACCAATTGATCATATCAATATCAGACTTTAAGATTCCCTAAAGCTAAAATAAAGCTTAAACCAAAGAACTAAATTAAACAATGTAAAAGGGGTAAAAATTCCTTTACACATGATTAACAAGAAATGGTGTGACCCCAGGAATATCTCCTCTCTGTCGCGCTCCTGCTCGCCTCATCTGGAACATCTATCCATTATTTGCCGCCCATTCTATCTGACCCGGGAGTTTTCATCGATCATTGTTACTACTGTTTACATTCCACCACAGGCAGACACCGGCTTGGCTTTGTCTAAGCTTCACGATGTGTTCAGCGGCTACATTAACAAACATCCTGATGCTGCCTTTATCATCGCGGGGGACTTTAACAAAGCCAACCTCAGGCAGGTCATGCCGAACTTTCATCAACATGTATCCTGTCCAACTAGAGGACCGAATACACTGGATCATTGCTACTCTCAGTTTAAGAATGCCTACAAAGCCCGCTCACTACCGGCTTTTGGCAAATCGGACCATGCCGCCATTTTCCTCACAACGGAATATAAACAAAGGCTCGCTCAGGAACCCCCGGTGAAGAGAGCAGTGACGCGCTGGTCCTCCCACTCAGAAGCTATGCTACAGGCGGCTCTTGATGACGTCGACTGGGAAATGTTCCGGGCGAGTTCAGCTGACGTCAGCGAGTTCACGGATGTAGCATTAAGCTTTGTAAACACGCTAACCGAGCAAGCTACTGAAACAATAACTATAAGGACCGTCCCAAATCAGAAACCGTGGGTGGACAGAACAATCCGTGCTGCAGTTAACAAACGCACTGCCGCATACAATGAAGCTCTTTTGTCTGGAAATATGAGCGAGTACAAAGCATCGTGCTATGCTCTCCGACGTGCAGCAAGAGCCGCCAAACTCCGATACAGGGAGAGAATTGAGTCTCATTTTCAGCTCAATGACTCTCAACGCATGTGGCAGGGACTGAGGACCATCTGTGCCTTTGAAAATAAATCCTCGGCAGCGGTGAGAGCAGATTCGTTGCTGGCCGACGAGTTAAACAACTTCTACGGCCGCTTTGAATGTAATGGCGGCAGCGCGACTCTGCCGATCAGCACGTCGGGAAGCAGCAGGCAGAGCAGCGATAATCATGTGATCACTGTGTCGGAGGACGAGGTACGGAGGGCCCTAAAGAGAGTGAACGTCAGGAAAGCGGCCGGACCTGACGGGATTACTGGCCGTGTTCTGAGGTTCTGCGCTGATCAGCTTGCTGGTTTGTTCACTTCAATCTTTAATGAGTCCCTTGCTACCTCTGTGGTTCCCACCTCCTTTAAAAAATCTGTCATCATCCCTGTGCCTAAGAACAATAAACCCTCTTGCCTGAATGACTATCGTCCAGTTGCCCTCACATCAATAGTCATGAAGGTTTTTGAGAGACTTGTAAAGAACCTCATTTGCTCCTCCATCCCTGTTACTTTGGACCCTCTTCAGTTTGCCTATCGCCCAAATAGATCTACTGACGATGCCATCTCTCACATACTGCACTCCTCCCTCACACACATTGACAGCAGCAATGGGAACTATGTACGGCTGCTATTCATTGACTATAGCTCAGCTTCAAGTTTCAAGTTGTATTAGTCACATACACGACTATACAGAGATTGTATAACCAGCAGTGAAATGAGAGTCGGGTCCGCTCCATGGACAGTGCAAATATTGAAAAATACAACACAAGGGAAGTATACATAAAATTAAATGAATAAAAAATAAGATATAAAGAACAAAATATAAAAGAATGTGCATGACAGTATGCTGTAGAATTAAATATTAAGATAAGCATGACTGTACAGAGAGGAATGTGCAAACAGGTTGAACATGGTTGACATGAAGCAGCCTATCACAAAAAAATAAATATAAAAAATAAGATAAGATATGATATCAAGACACAGAAAGTGTTGTGTGCAAATGTGCAAATGACACTGACAGTATGAGGTAGAGAATAATGAGTGTGTGATTAGTGATTTGAAGTAAGTCAGATGATGTTAAGAGGCTGAGTTTGAGTTCAGGAGCCTGATGGCCGTGGGGAAGAAACTCCTCCTAAGTCTCTCAGTTTTTGCCATCAGGCTGCGGAAGCACTTACCAGATGGCAGCAGAGTGAATAGGCAGTTTCCAGGGTGATTTGAGTCCTTGATGATTTTGACAGCTCTGCTTCTGCAGCGTTTGAGGTAGATGTCCTGCAGAGAGGGGAGAGCAGACCCAGAGATACGCTCAGCTAAGCACACAACTCTCTGAAGGGCCTTGCAATCTTGGCTGGAGCTGTTTCCATACCACACTGAAATACACTGAGTCAATACACTTTATATGGACCCTGCATAGAAAGTTTTCAGGATTGTTGGTGAGACCCTGAATTTCCTCAGCTGTTGCAGATGGTACAGTCTTTGCCTGGCTTTCTTAACCTGTGTTTGGATGTGTGTAGTCCAAGTCAGGTCCTCGGAGATGTTTACACCGAGGTACTTGAAGCTGCTTACTCTCTCCACAGGGGTCCCGCTGATCACAAGAGGAGTGTAGGGCAGCAGGTGTCTCTTTCTGAAGTCCACAATCAGCTCTTTAGTTTTGCTCACGTTCAGAGAGAGACAGTTGTCCTGGCACCATGATGTAAGTCTTTCCACCTCATCCAAGTATGCGGTCTCATCATTGTTGGAAATGAGGCCCAGAACCACAGTATCATCAGCAAAATTGATAATAGATGTGGATCTGTGAGAGTCAAGTCAAGTCACCTTTATTTATATAGCGCTTTTAACAATACAAATTGTGACAAAGCAACTGCACAATATCAAAATGGGAAAATAGTGTCAATAATGTAAAATGACAAGATTAAACACTCAATTTTCAGTTAAAGGCATTTCATTATTGAATTCAGTGATGGCATCGTCCAGCTCAGTTCAGTTCAAAAAGTTTCTGTTCAATCAAGTCGACGATATTGCTGGAAATGAAGTGTCCCCAACTAAGCAAGCCAGAGGCGACAGCCGCAAGGAACCAAAACTCCATTGGTGACAGAACGGAGAAAAAAACCTTGGGAGAAACCAGGCTCAGTCGGGGGGGCCATTTCTCCTCTGGCCAGATGACACAGCAGTTCAATTCCAACTGCTGCAAAGTCAGATTGAGGACACGCAGTCATGTGTGTAGAGAGAGTAGAGCAGGGGACTCAGGACACAACCCTGCGGGGCTCCTACGTTCAGGGTGATGGAGTTGGAGGTGAACTGGCCTACCTTCACCACTTGAGGTCTGCCGGTGAGGAAATCTTGAATCCAGTCGCAGAGTGAAGTGTTTAGGCTCATAATATGGTTTATGTCTCATAACTCTGACTGCTACCACTTTGCTTGTGTAAATGAAGAAACATTTAATCAAATACATATATGGAGTGCCACAGGGCTCAGTATTAGGTCCTCTGCTTTTTATGCTTGCTATGTTTCCCTTGATTCATTTGATTAACAAAAGTACTTGCAAACTTGTGTGAAATAAGGGTACAAACATTGTCACAAATGTTTTATTAAACACTTTTATACTACAATTTCTTCTAAATTTACAAACAAATGTCAGAAAAACTGAAACCACAAAAGATATCTCTCAGACTAGTAATGTGGAAAGCCCTTATATGGAGATGGTTTAGGTGTGTCACAGACTGCCTGACTTTGCCACTTCCAGTGAAGTTTTTTTTTTCTTTCTGTGACTAACCGACTAATTACAATTTGGTCAACCATGTCTCTTCTCATTGACTAACGTTTGGTCCACTACTGGGGGCAGCCCTATAGGTCAGGACATATTTGAACAGTACAATAAAAACCTGTGCGGGACGTAAAGAAATAAACATTATCTTGTCCCGCTCCCACCCACAACATTTATGTTTTCTCCTGCTCCCACCCACAAAAGCATTTACGTTTTTTCCTGCTCCCACCCACAAAAGCCCACATAAAAGTAGCCTATATAGATTTTTTTTCATTACAACCATGAAATTTACATGAAATAGTAAGTTCTGTAACATCCCAGCATAAAGCTGGGACCCAGCGGTGTGCCTGTGGCTCAGTGGTAGAACATTGCATTAGCAAAAGGTTGTGGGTTCAATTCCCAGGGAACACACATACTGATAAAAAAAAAAATGTATAGCCTGAAAGCACTGTAAGTCGCTTTGGATAAAAGCGTCTGCTAAATGCATAAATGTAAATGTAAATAAACACTCCCGATAAAATATTTGTTATTCAAGCATCCACATTCACAAACAACTGTTATTTCCAACAGAAAAGCAAGCATGGGCTGCTGCATGCATGGTTTGGAATGACAGAATGCGAGCAAAGAGCCCTCCCTTTATAATCAGTAAAAAGCTGACATATCAGTTCATCGCAATCTCACAAAGCGCTGTTATATATTTGTAACACAAATATCCGATCAATTGGGGTACCCCTACATAAAATATCTAAAAACAAACAAATTGTTACTCATCTATTGCACATGCAACAAAAACAACTGAAATAAAAATGATTAACAGACGCAAGCATAGACAGAGTTTCTATTTATAACATGTGTTTGCAGTGTTGAGCAATGTAGCCAACCACAGACACATCTGTTGATTTCTGGAACGCAATGGCCAATCAGAGATGTTTAAGTTAGAATCCACTCACTGCTCAAAACCGAGTTCTTGTGCAGTGCTGAAATTTGCGTGCTCACGAATCCTCCCATTATAACACACAAAGAGCAGACATTATAAAAAAATGCATTGTGCATATGGCCGATCTAAAAAAAACTGATTTCAAGCTGATGTTAGAGGTTTGGCATGACATGCAGCGGCACCGTCTCAGTCTCTGTTCGCCGTGGGTGAAATAATTATGATGCTGAAAATGAGGTACAATTCACATTAACATAAAAAAAATTGCACATTCTCTCAATAGAGACATTACTCATTAATAAATAACTCGTCAAAATTATTTTGTAAATCACTTATTATTGTAAATCCATTTTTTTTTACTTTTACCTAGACTAGAGGAATGCAGGTGCTCAAACATGCATCTGCTCAAAATTTCAATATTTAAAAAAAAAAAAATGTCATGAACATTTTAAACCTTGTACATGTGCCAATCTGCAAAAATATATAAAGAAAAATAATAAAATAGGACTTTCTATTTGCTTTTAAATAAAAAATATTATTTTAGATGGAAATAAGATCAAGACCCTCGATCACGTCATTATTAAATTATGCACACACTGTAAAGATGTGCTCACTTTACACAGAGTGCGCGTGATCGCGAAATCGAAAGTGAACTGCGAGCGCTCATTCAAATGTGATTTCAATACCCCACATATTGATAGTGCGAAAATTATATACAATATTAGAATGTTTGCGGGAGCGGGACACACACGTTGCGGGAGTGGGCGGTAATGGTCAGACACTAAGAGGGAGCGGGCTTAAGAAAACTGTCCTGCGCAGGGCTCTAGCTGTGCATCAACACACGCGTTAAGTTTTTTTTTTCACACTACCCCATCTCCACCCCAATCAATAGTGCCGTTTCATTGTCTTTGACAGCACATCTAGGACAATTTTTTAAATAGTGCCATAAACCAAATTTATTTCAAATTTAATTCAAGCACTTTCAAGGCCTTGAATCCATATGTCTGAAATTCAAGTACTTTCAAGAAGCGTGGGAACCATGGGTTTTTTCGGATAGTTTTAATGAACCAGTTAAAAAAAAAAGATTCAGGGGTTATTTTATTTTACGGTGGAACTGGCTTATGTTGTCCACAATTTTGAACGCTGCATGACAGAATAGATCATGACGTGATCGAGGGTCTTGATCTTATTTCCTAAAATACTATTTTTTATTTCTATCAGCCAATGATAATTCTAAAAGAAAACGTCACGAGTATAGATCAGTGGCCGAGCATCTGATTGACAGATAAACCACGAGCTCTATCAGTGTTACGTTCTGGTTATTTTGTTTCAATGTACAGTTTGTTAATTTTCTGCAAAGCATACAGTCAAAGTAAACTTCATCATTCAGCTGAACTGTGCACATTTATTATAGACACTTCACGTCTTGTTCAATTCATGCGATAAATGCATGTTCCTGCTGAGCAGTGAGCTATGACTAATTTCACGGGCAAAGCAGACAAAAGTACAATTTAAAAATCAATCAGAGCTATAGAAATGTATCGTCATTTTTTACAAATAAAGCTTCATTTTATAAGAAGGATATTTTCTACGACCTTAATATCCTGCAATCATGGCGAGATTAGGTTCCTTCAATCTAAAAAAAACAAGAATAATCGAAAAAGAATCGAAAACAACAGAGGAATCGATTCTTGGAATCGAATCCCATCGATTTCAGAACCAGGAATCGGACTCGATTCCAAAAATTTCTGAATCTTACAGCCCTAATGATGGGAACTCATGTTGCAGTTCTGACAAATTTGGTTAATAAACATTCAACACTTTTAAAATGTCCAAGAAAGAGAACATCACTACCATGGTTAAACAGTCATATTCGTGATCTTATGAGACATGATCTAAAAAAAAGTCTGCATTATCTTCTAAACTGAAAACAATCACCTGATCTATAAAGGTCTTAGAAATAAAGTAGTACAATAATTACGTAAATCTAAAGCCCTAAACACTGCACGATTTTGAAAGATTGGCATCGTGAAACAATCATGGCGATTTCTGTGATCGTGGCTCCTAATCGGTGGTTCAAAGACGGCCGTGTCACGGTCTTGCGATTAAAGATAGCCTACGATAGTTTTCTGAGAGTGTCAGAAATACAGCATGTAACTGTGGCAGTTAAACACATGGCACTAAAACATAAAACTGCTTACCTCAAGCTCTTATCCCTTCCTCTTTCGCCGCTTCCACTTTTTCAGCACACATGAAAAATACAACTGCTAAAGTGTGATTTATCATGCTCTTTTTGTTTACCACTAGCGCACGCTGATGACGTTTTTTCTTCTATAGAAACGTGCATCGTATCGTACGAGTCAATAGGTCAGTCCCTCCAGGATTTAGCAATTCTGCAATCGCTGAATTTATCGCAAAATCAAGCAAACTGCACTTTTCGCAAGAGCTCGGAAATGCCGCAGATTTTGGGCTTAGACGCGTCTCGTGACGTCATCGCAATGTGCATTCAGTCAAAGAAAGGTTGTTTCTCAGTTTGAAAAATGTAATGAACAGCCTTGCGTTCTCATCATGCCTGATTTACAAGAGCTACATTGGACAAACGAACCGAAAGCGGAACGAATCTGCGCTACTCGTTTGGGCTACGTGGCACAGACCGTTTATCTGCTCGGGACGGAGCCGCGGGCTGCTCTCGATCAAGCGACACCGTTATACACAGCGCTGGGAGATACAGTGAAGAAACTAGTCAAATTCACAGCAGAATCAATAACATGTCTGTCAAATCTTGTGAGAACCATTCAAATTCGCCGCAGAATTCTGTTAAAGCTACGGATATCGGAACAAACGCCACTGATGTGGAAACCAGGAAAAACATTGCTCAATAAACACTAATCTCCACCATTCACCCTGGATTTAACATAACTACAGGAACAACTTGAGGCAGAAATGGTCTAATGTTTTCGAGTGTTTTTAAATGCTTCACACAACTTTTACCAGCACTTCAAAGCTTTTAGTATTACCAAATTTGAAAGTTATTTTTAATGTGATGACATTATTTGTTCATCCTTCATAGGTTGCCCCCATTTATAAAACTAAAAGTTTCATAATGTAGGAAAGCAAACAATTATTTAAAAATAAAAATGACATTCAATTACCACTATATGGCTGCAGAGACGTATAGGCTTATTAGCCATTTCCACACCCTATAAATATATATATATATTTTTTTTATTTATCTAATTATATTTAGACATTATGAATGACAGTAATAAAAGTTCATTTTATCTGCATCTCAACTACCCAGACAGCAGAAGTAAATCTGTAAGACGTCTGCTAAAGATCTGGGAAACATCTGCCTTGTAATCTGATAAACGTCTCAGAAGCAGTTTTACATGCATTCTAATAAATGTCTATTTGACATCTGACAGGAAATATCTTGGAGACGTATTGCAGATGAGCAAACTGGTGCCACCTTCTGTAGATCTTAATGGCACTGGTGCCAGATTGTTAGTCTGGAGCCCTACGAAGGTTCTCGAAGTCAGAAAAGTTATAACAATGTTAGAAGAATTTTGTCCATGGTATATTTTCACTGCAAAACAGTAAGAAATGCCGCAAATATCACCGCAAATTTTGAGAAAAGCCGCAGCAAAATCAGTCATTTTAGGCCACAAAAATCAGAAAAAAGTCCCGCGAAATCCTGGAGGGGCTGATAGGTGTCATCATCATACAGTTAGCCAAGTTTCTTAGATCCATGTTGCACAGTGTGACAAGCAATTATCTTATAGGATTGCTAAAATCTTGCAGTGTGTTTTGGACTTTAAACGGTTTAAACTGGCAAGGCACACAGCTGCGTCTCTCTTACAGTCTTACGTCTTTCTCTTAATTAAAATAAGTGTGTACGTTGTGAGCAAATAATTTGTAGAGATCTGCCAGAAGCAGCAGTCATTATGAACAGCCGATTTTTGTTCACAATGCATGTCTTTAGTGAACCGTACCTTTAACCGAAAAGACCACCTCCCTAGTTGGTCTCGGTTAAATTCGCTTCTGAGGGGTCTGAGATTGATTGGAGTATCCTCAAATGAGCCAAAAATCACGCAAACTGCGCTCAGACCCATGAAAAGGACCAAGTTTGAAAACACCCAATAGGTCACCTTTAATGCATTAATACATGCCTGCATTAATATAATAAAAGTCCATTTACATTTATTTATGCTAAAATACCATGGTGCAGTTAGTGTTACAACAGTAAATCCATGGAAAAGCCTTCAAACTGGATCGTTCATGGCACAGTGTTTCTTTCTCCTGTTGAAAACATCAGGGCTGTTTTTAAACAACAATAAATTTGCATTCTTCACTATATTCAAGCACTTCTCTTAAATGTGGTGACATGCTCAAGACCCATCAGCAAGTAAACACTGACTACATTTACATGGACATCAGTAATCTAATTATTTACCTTATTCTGAATAAGACAATATTAAGATTACGGTGTTTACATGAGTTGCTTTTAGAATAATCCTTTCATGTTCCCGTTTTACATGTTATAGCACATAGATCGATTAATGGCATGCGTCATTATGTCACCACACGACACAATCCGACGTCCCCTCCAGAATTGCACTTATAATCATATAGTTCGTCTTCATTATGATGCCATATACAGTTTTGGGTGTTTCATTTTTAATTTTATGAAACCTTCAAGTGCAGTTTATTATTTGTACGTGCATACAGACGATGGCGGCGTTGAAGTTCTTTTATTTGCCTTCAAATGGTTGATCACTGCCGTGAGTGAATCCTGATGCAAAATGCGGCGAAAAGGTGTTTACATGTCTATACTGCACTTCAGTAATGCGTCTAAAATAGGAATACTCCACATGTCTTAATTCGATTGTGTTTACTTTGATTATGACTTTAGCCGCATTAAGGTAATCAAAAATCTCTGTTTATATGGTAGACTCTTAATCAGATTATTGTCTTAATCATATTAAAATCGGAGTATTGATGTCCATGTAAACGTACTGACTGCTGTTTGAGCAAATCAAAATTATATTGTGATAATTAGCATTTTATTGCCCGGCCCTAGTGTGAATTTTCATAGAGTTTAAGGTTTCCATGTTGTTTGAAACTTTTTCCACAATGAGGGCAGGTATAAGGCCTCTCTCCAGTGTGAGCTCTCATGTGCCTGTTAAAGCTTCCTTTATGATTGAAACTTATTCCACATTGTTGGCAGGTGAAGGGATTTTCTCCAGTGTGTATCCTCATGTGGACTATAAGGTTTCCATGTTGACAGAAACCTTTTCCACAGTGACAGCAGGTGTAAGGCTTTTCTCCAGTGTGCCTTTGAAGATCTATTTTACGAGTTACTTTTTCTACACAGTTGGCAGGAAAATGGCTTCTCTCCATTGTGAATTCCCATGTGCCTGTTAAGTGAAACTTTTTCCACACTGTTGGCAGGTGAAGGGACTCTCTCCAGTATGAATTCTCAAGTGCTTTTCAAGTCCTATTTTATGAGTGAATCATTTTCCACACTGTTGGCAGGTGAAGGGACTCTCTCCAGTGTGAATGCTCATGTGCCTAACAAGATCTATTTTACGAGTCAAGCTTTTTCCACACTGTTGGCAGGTGAAAGGCTTTCTTCCAGTGTGAACTGTCATGTGGACTTTAAGATTCTCATATTGATCTTCCTCTTCAATCTCGTGAAGTATTCTTTCTCTTTCAACGCCATTATATCTAAGGTGAAAAAACAAACAAATAAAAGTTTAAAACAGCAGTTTAATGGCACAAGACAACAGTTATCAGTACATTTAGGGTATGTTTATTGGATAACTTTTTCAACTAAAAAACATATTTCAGGAATTCTACAAGTAGAAATAACTGCAGGCTGGAGCAGTGGGCATGGCAAAAGGTTCAGACATGCTGAAAGGTAGAGGCATGGATAAATGTCTTTATGATTGGTCAACAAAGCTAAATTGGTGAAAGCAGTGATGTCAGACCTGGCATGCATAATAATAATTTAATCATTTTCACAGATCCGTGTGAAAGGGGGGAATCATTTTGACAATGTTGTTGTCTGTTTTTAGCACATTGTTGCCATGTAAACATACTTTTTTATAAGTTAAAAGAAGAGGATAATGGATTTTTAGTGATAGCGATAGTTAGGTTGGACCACACTGGCCGATAACTCACAGGTATCGCACATACCGGAATGCATCACGTTCAATTCAAGCGGCAATCTAAAACTGTTTATTTAAAGGGGTCATCGGATGCCCATTTTCCACAAGCTGATATGATTCTTTAGGGTCTTAATGAAAAGTCTATAACATACTTTGGTTAAAATTTCTCAATGGTAGAGTAAAACAACACCCTTTTTAACTTGCCAAAAACAGCTCTTTTCAGATCAAGCAATATTGTAGCATGTTGCTTTAAATGCTAATGAGCTCTGCTCACCCCGCGCCTCTCTTCCAAGCAGCTCTCTGAGAGACGGTAAACTTTAGCCGCATTCATCGTGAAACTTGCTAAAATTCATGTTATTAGGAAAGGTGATTTGCAAAGATTCATAAAAAAACCTTAAACTCACTTCTGTAGGTGAAGCTGGATCACGAATGATTCATGCAAACAAACACATTTAGGTAGATCCGGGGCGCATTCCCTTCAGAAACAAACGTAATCCACTGCGTCTTCAGCGGCTCAGATGCCGGGAGTAAATGACGACTGCTTTGTTCATTATTACATCCAACAACAAAACACCTCAGTCTCTTGGGAGACATTGTACATATTCTCTCTCTCTATATATATATATATATATATATATATATATATATATATATATATATATATATACACTGTATATTCATTTTTTAAAAATCTGGAACAAAAAATTGGATTAAAAGTTTGTTTTGATATATTGAACAGAGTATTGAACAAACTCAAAATGCTAAAACTAAAAATATTTTTGAGCAAACAGTTCACAAAGTACTTTAGAAAGTACTATATTGTATCAATACTTTATTTTTAAAATAGATATCACTATTCTCCCACCATGATTCTGGAAAAAAATAATAGACAACTAAAAATAACATGTAATTTACTAGTTTCTAGAAGAAAAACTATTGTCTATTTTAGAATGCAATATTTAACGAATTGATAAAAAAAGTTAAACAAATTATTCTTAACTCATAACTTCATGACTTGCTCATAAAGACTTCACGTGTTTCATTCCTGAATGCATCAATGTTTTTTGAATGAATCTCAGTTTAAGTCACATCTCCACCTGCTGGCAATACGTTGTAATTGATACAATCTTTATTTGAAGCATCGTCACTTTCAAAAAGTTTATTTATTCTATTTTGATCGCTTCTGTAGACAGCAGTGTTTATATCTGAACTATAAACTTTTATTCCAGTACTTCTGTGATTATTTGAATGTTTGTAACACAGAAATAACCATAAAAAAAACTTTGTAAAGATGTTTCATATCAGTAAACTGCTCTCTCTGGATCAGCGGCTGCGCGAGCGCAGGTTTGAACGTTATATTGTGATTTAAAGCTTTAATAGACATGAATCCTGTCATTTATGAAGATTGCGTGGGTGATTGAATCTGTTCGCGATCTGGCTATTTATTTAAATATCCAACAGTAGGCTATACGACAATAAACATATGACGCGACAATATATGTTTTAACTGTGTTCTTCAAGCCATCTCTGGTATTTTCATAATAATAAAGTATATTTATAATCCAATGATAATCGACATTGCCTTTACCGTATAGAATATATTATCTGCCTCGTTCTGTGACAAAAACCGCCCATCAGCTCACAAAATGAAGTTATTTCAAACACTCACTGATGTTGAGGAGTAAAATCATGATGTCCTCTTTTGTTGGACAGCACTTCTCTTTTAAGTTGTTTGGGGCGTGGTTAGTTACAGCACTTGCAGAGATCGAGCAGCTTTTACTACTGCGATTGTATAGGCTACATTTAATAAAAAATAAATCAAACTTGACTAATATTTTGAGCGCAAACTGTAATTAAAATACATTAATCTTCAACATGACACGGGCCACAAAATGAATGCAGACGGGACGGATGCGGCCCGTGGGCCGCCTGTTGAGTACCCCTGTGTCACAATCCACTCTGGAGAAGGGAACGAGGAGGCGAGGAACTTTCTTCAATAACATAGACTTTATTTACACAAACTTAGGTATCGCAGGAGGCATAGGAAAACACAGAATGACGATAAGACTGGACACAGAGGCAGGGAAACACAGGGCCTTTAAAGGGGAGACTAAAGTAGATAATTAATAACACAGGGCTGGGGACTAATTAACTAAAGACACAGGGCTGGGAACTGATAATAACAAATGAGGACAGGAACAGGAACTAACCAAATATGGGCACGAGAGGAGGGGAAACACGTGACATGGGGAACACAGGTCTGACACCCTGGTCTAAGGTAAGACACCAGTCCAGTCTGTGCTGAAACGCTAGTGTCAATCAACTATCGTGGGAGCGGCCTTCGTCCGTGTGACGTCACACAGACAAGAAGCTGAGAAGGGCTCGATCTGAGAAAGGGGTAAATATTTTAGTAGATAAAAATAAAAAAAAAACACAGGGTGGATGTTTATCATTATGGAGTGGTTCTGTAAACACTGCCAACACACATTTATGTTCAAACAACTTGTAAAAGTGCATGTCGCATCCGATGACCCCTTTAATCACCAAAAGTTCACTTGAATAATGAACAAAGTGGCATAGATGATTTTTAAGTTAGGTGTTTGAAAATGACAGAGCAAAACTAAAACTTTTTTAGAAAGTGCGATCTATAATAGCTTTCTATATGAAGCATACAGACCTTATTAGAGCCACAGGAATATAAATATTTCGCTGACAAATGCACAATACACAATCTTCCAGCATAGGGTGAAGTCATTATGCACATTAACTTTGATTTGGGACAAATCTAATGTAATTTAATGGAAAAGTATTTGTGACGCTTGGCACGGCAGGATTTTTGTCAGCAAAATTAACCCATCAATGTGCTTTCTCAAGTAGGTAGCTTTAAATATGCTGAATAGCAAATGCATTAACGTGACCAGCTGGACTAAACTAACGCAAATAGATCATGACATTAAAGGGTTAGTTCACCCCAAAATAACAATTGTCATTTATTAATCACCCTTATGTTGTTACAAACCCATAAGACCTTCCTTCATCTTCAGAACACAAAGATATTTTTGATGAAATCAGAGAGCTCTCTGATCCTCCATAGACAGCAGGCACGTGCAGAGGGGGGGGGGGGGGCGGAGGGTGCTTGAGCACCTGCCCCTTTGCCCCTTGATGCCCAAAGTGCCCTTTTGTCAAGAGGATTTTTTTTTTTTTTTTTTTTTTTAATTAAACGCTCTTCTGTGAAGGCCTGCCCAATCTAACTATTAGTAAAATTAATGATTAATAATTTGGCCGTAAATAAAATCACCCACATGATAACCTTTCACCTGAGGACCTCATCCGGAACGATCCGGAACGCTCAGGCAGCACTTCAATATCATCCGCGCCACGGTTGCAACTTAAGTAAGTGGGGTTCTCAGCGGAGTGGTGTGCTTGTTTACTTATCATTATTATTATTTTACAAGAACAACATGAAGAGAACATGCATTGCACACACAGCTTTTGTTTAAATCGCTGTGTTTAGCTTGCAGCTAACGCCACTTGTTACCGTTATAGGCACGCAGCAGGACCATAAACAAAGGTGCATGTTCACTTTGTTCATGCTGTGTCGGGACTGGTCTTTTTAATGTCATTTGACTAAAATCTATTCATACTTTGAACTTTTATTGTTACAGTATTTATTAAAAAATCTAGAGTGCCTTAAAGTAATTACCTCAAAACTGGTAAAACAAGGTTATACTGATTTTCTCATTCTCTGAATTTTACTTTACAGAGGATGGAGGATTATCAATCCTGTTTTTTCATTCAAAAATTAATAAATTCAGAACAGGATTAGAATAAAATTATATTTTAAATATGACAATTTTTTTCTCTGCAAAAGCAACAGTAGTGTTTACAGTAGCAAAAACACCTTAGCCTGTAAAGTCAATAACATCTCTCTGGAAATAAATTTAAAAATGTCAGTATAAAAAGAATAATATACCTGACATCACAGTGCAGAGTGAAGAAGATATGACCCTTATAGATTTCAGAAAAAGGTATGAAATGTCCCTGTGTGTGTGTGTTCTGCAGTGCAAAGATGCCTCGCAAAGAGAGAAGAATAAAACAAAAAAAGAAGGAGCTGCTTGAGGCAGCAAAAGGCAGTGGATCCCTATCCAGCTGGTTTATGAAGAGCTCAACAGGTAAGAACACCACATGTAGCCTACCTTTTTTTTTTTTTTTTTTTACATTGCAAAGGCATTCAATGTTAGACTACAACAACAACTATGATAGTGATGATGATGATAATAGTTACTTTATGCAATGTATCAGTTCTTTAATGTTTTCTGTCCATAATTAAGGTGGATTTATTATTGATTAGGTGCAAGAGTAGTTCTGATGGTTAAAATAATAGATTAATGCTGAAATAGTAAATTGTGCCTTGTTCCTAGATGGACAGAGAGTGGAAAGTAATAGATCAGATGATGAGATGGAGACAGAGGATGGAGAGAAAGAGGGTAATGTTGAGGCACAAGCGACAGAAACAGTTCAGGGAACAGCAAGCCAGGAGACAGAGGATGGAGAGAAAGAGAGAAATGTTGAGGCACAAGCGACAGAAACAGTTCAGGGAACAGCAAGCCAGGAGACAGAGGATGGAGAGAAAGAGAGAAATGTTGAGGCACACGCGACAGAAACAGTTCAGGGAACAGCAAGCCAGGAGACAGAGGATGGAGAGAAAGAGGGAAATGTTGAGGCACACGCGACAGAAATAGTGCAGGGAACAGCAAGCCAGGAGACAGAGACCGAAGCCAGAGAGAGGCTATTCTCAAACCTACTTGAACTACAACACCCAACTGACCCTGGCCATGTCCTACAATTCAACAAAGCACGATGAGGCCTTTATCCAAATGTGTGATAATATTGGACCCTGCCAACCAGTACTGTCATTTCCAAAAAATGTAGAGGGACGGTCATTTCAGAAGAAGTGGTATGAGAATAACCCATGGCTAGAATATTCTCCTAGCACTGATGCCATGTTTTGTTTTAGCTGCCGTCTTTTTTTGAATAATGAAAAGAGTCACACAAACTGGAAAACTGTAGGGTTAAATCGCTGGAGGAAGGCTTTAGAAAAAATTAAAGAGCACAGTGCCTCAGAGGCTCACATGTGTGGTATGGTGAGGTGGAACTCATTCAAGAAAAAATTACTGGAGGCAGCTTTTGAAGTGGGTGAACTTGAGTCACAAGCTGCAAAAGACAAAGAGAGGGAGAGGAACAGAGAAGTGTTGTCTCGTTTGATTGCCATTACTCTTTTCCTGGCAAGACAAGGCATGTCTTTCAGAGGAGATGATGAGACTTCATCAAGCCAAAATCAAGGGAATTTCTTAGAGTTAGTGGAGTTGTTCAGCAAGTATGACAGTGTAATTAAATTACACCTTGATGCCGTAAAAGAAAAGCAGGGAACCCAAAAAAGGCCTCTTGTCTCGCTCCTCTCGAACAGAAGCCAGAATGACTTAATCAAAGCTTTGGCCATATCAGTAAAACATGTAATCAAAAAAGAAATTCAAGAGAGCAAAATCTTTTCAATACTTCTTGATGAAACGACAGATGTGTCCCACACTGAACAGGTTTCCTTTGTTGTGAGATATGTACACAAAATGAAAATAAAGGAGCGATTCATTCAAGTGTGTAACGTCCATTCAACAAGCGGAGATGCTCTTGAAAATCTTGTGATGACTTTACTGGAAGAAAATGACCTGAAAATAGAAAACATACGGGGTCAAGGTTATGATGGGGCTGCAAACATGAGTGGGCACTATAAGGGACTGCAGTCCAGAATTCTGAGGCAAAATCCAAAGGCCTTGTATGTGCACTGTCAGGCACATTGCCTTAATCTGGTATTGGTAGAAAGTGCAAAGTCAAACATCTGTTTTGTCAGCTTTTTCAATCTAGTTGAAAAACTTTACACTTTTATGGCCAACTCATCAAAACGGCACTCTGCATTTATTGAAATGCAGAAGAGGAAGCACCCCGATCAGCGCCCATTGGAGCTGAAGAAACTGTCAGATACTCGGTGGGCCTGTAGAGAAAGTGCACTTAAAACTCTGGTGAAGGTCCTCCCATCTGTCATGCAGTTCCTTGAGGAAATGACAATGCAAGATCCCCCAGACTCCTCAGCTGGTGATGCAATGATCCTTCTAAAAAGCATCAATTTTGAGTTCTTCTTGTGTCTGGAGATCACCTGTCCAGTCTTCCAGGTGACTGCAGTTGCATCTGATGCATTGCAGCAGAAAGACATGGACCTGGCTGCAGCATACAGCATTGTTGATGGAGTTTTAAAGAGGCTGGCCTACAGCAGAACAGAAGAAGAGTTTGAGAAGATTTATAAGCAGGCTACAGAGAAGGCTGCATCGGTGGGCCTGGATCTTCCATCTGAGGTCCCTGGACAAGCTAGGAGGAGGAAAGTGCCAGAGAAGTTCAAGTTTGCTGCCACATCAGCAACGACTGACCATGCTTTCCCAACTTTGCAGGAGTACTACCGTGTTAAAGTGTATTACGTTTTTGTGGACACAATGATACAAGAGCTTCGGAAACGCTTTAAAGGAGGAGATAATTCCATATGGGAAATTTTGCATGCCTTCCAGTGCCTGGTAGTCCCAGAGAACTGGAAAACCGCAAGCATTCTAACAGCAGCACACCAAGCTGTGAAGAAACTGTGCCATTTCTATAACATTGAAGAGGAAGACAAATTGCTGACTGAACTGAAGGTCTTCCATACTTCATACTCGTGCCCACCACCAGTCAATGTGTCATCTGTTCTTTCAGCTGTCAAGGAAAACAATGCACAACTAGTTTTTCCCAACATGACTGAGCTGCTGAAGACATATGGCACGCTTCCGGTGTCCACAGCAACTGTGGAACGTTCCTTCTCAAAACTGAAGCTGGTGAAAACCAAACTTCGCAGCCTTTGCAAAGAGGAGAGATTGTCAGAGCTTCTTTTGTTGGCCATTGAGAAGGACATTCCAATAAATGAAAATGATGTCATAGACATTTTTAGGGACATGACCAACAGGAAATTGCTGTTGTAAATGCCTACAACAACTCCTCCTTCACTTATTGGTAAGATTAATGCTACTCTGTGATGTTTAGTAGGTGCCAACAGAAAGAACACACACACACACACACTTTAGATTTTTTTTAATTTATTTAGATTTTTGATTAGACAAAATCAATCAAAAACCAAATATATCTCAGAGTCACAATGCAAAATATGAAATCATCATCACAATATTGCATATTGTAGACACACAAACAAGCAACACACACACCTTTTTCTATTTAGTTTTTTTCTGTCTTTCTGTTTTCTGACCCTTATCCTTGCCATGGCCACCCTCATCCCCCCCATTAATGTTTCCTTCTCAGATTATTTCCCACGCTTTTTTAAATCTGGTATCTTATTTTCTCTACCTGCAGCTCTTGGTGTGCAGCGGCCTCTCTGGGCATCTCCTTCTCATTTTCTCTTAGTAGTCAGCCTTGGCAACAGCTGCAGCACTAGAGCAGGTCAGTCACAGTGAGCCAGTTCCAAACACTATCATCAATCTTTACATCTTGTCATGGTCACATAACAATTGTTTAATCAGCTAATATATCTCCTATGTTTGTTTTAATGTCTGTAGTCTCAGATCACCTCCAGCAGTATCAGCAGCAACCGCAGCAGCATCCCCAGCAACCCCCTCAACATCAAATGTTCCCTGTAAGTTAATAAATAAATATTATTTAACTTTTAAACTTAAAATGGTCTTTTCTGTTCTGTTTCTTTTTCAAAACTGCATCATGGCATTTGCTGCTGTATCAATACAGAAGCATCCGCATCAATACGCGTATCAGCAAGGAATGCGTCACGATACATTGCTGTTATGATATTTTGAGCACAGCCCTATTTAAAGCCTTGTTTCCTGTGCCCCTTTTATATTTTGAGCACCTGCCCCTCCAAAGGTCTCTGCACGGCCCTGATAGACAGCAACGCAACTGTAATGTTCCCAGGTCCAGAAACATAGTAAGGACATTGGTAAAACAGTCCATGTGACATCGGTTGCTCAACTTCAATTTTGCAATGCTACGAGAATACTTTTTGTGCGCAAAGAAAACAAAAATAACGACTTTATTCAACAACTCTTCTCCCCCGAGTTACTGTCTTCCGCCATTTTGGAGAGTATCACAACGCATACGCACGCTTTACCCTAAGCATAAACAATAGCGATTACGTTCTTGGGTACTATCCAAAATGGCAGAAGACATAACTCGGAGGAGAAGAATTGTTAAATATATTATGTTGTTTTAGTTTTCTTTGTGCACAAAATGTATTCTCGTAGCTTCACAAAATTGAAGTTGAGCTACTGATGTCACATGGACTGTTTTACCTGGGAACATTACAGTTGCATTGCGGTCTATGGAGGGTCAGTGAGCTCTCAGATTCCATCAAAAATATCTTAACTTGTGTTTCGAAGATGAATGAAGGTCTTACGAGTTTGGAATGACATGAGGGTGAGTAATTAATGACAGAATTTTCATTTTGGGGTGAACTAACCCTTTAAACATTTTGGTCAGACTCAGGTGTGTTTTGGTCACATTGTTTTAACCGTTGGAGGTGCTGCTAATGTTTGCATCCTCCCAGCCTTGACAGCAAAAATACTGCTGTCCTTTCTCCACAAATTAATTACTTTATAATCATATGACAATGTGTAGTAGTGTTCTGTTTATGTACGGATTCATTGTTGATGTTTTAAATCGACATCTGTAGTGTTCCCGGTCTGTGCAGAGAGCAGTGTTACATGTCAAAACAAGCAGCAGGAGTCGTCAGTGAAGCCGCCTCTACAAGCCGCTCTTGTACTGTATAATGACAGTGGACCTTCTGAGCCGCTCCAGCAATGGACACAACCATCTGCATGTATTTTTGCCAATAGCTTGATAGTTCCAACTATCGACAGTTGGTGCCGAATTAATCGGCAGAACAGATCAAATGGTCGTCCTCTACTTTAAAACACAAAAATTGTGCATTTACATTCCATCTCCGTTATGACAAAAAAAAAAAAACAGCTATGATCAAGGCGCCCAAATGTTAACATTTGTAAATGCTGCACATAAAGATGTTGTTGTCAGCTATTTCAGAATTCCTGCTACCATTGGAAATGCAACCAGGAAAATGGCCCGTGGGGGAAAATGGTTCTAGGAGCCACCCAGCTGGCTAGTTTCTAGAACTACGCAGTGCGAAAGCCCCAAAAAGACCTTTCTACTGACTTTGAAAAACATCAGGAGATGAAGATGCCCTGGGTTCCTGATTCCCTGTGTGAACACACCATAGTCCTGCTGTGGGAGGCATGAGAACTGAAGATGCGACTAAAGCAATAAATTGCAATTGTCTGTAATTTAGGAGGTCTAAATGCTACAGGGAGACAGGAAGGACAGCTGATCATCCTTGTAATGCCAGACCACATGTGACCATAGTGGAGTAACATCTCACAGCAAGAACTGGCAAACCTGGTTCAGTCCATGAGGATGAGGTGCTCTGTACTTAAACCAGCTCTTGGTACACAAAATAATGATGCTTTTGATATTGACCTTTTTAACATTCATACAAATATTTACACTTTAAGAAATTTGCTAAAAATGTTTAGTTATGAAATATGACAAGCACTAAGCACGTCTGGTCCAGAACCAGCCAAAGCCCGAAAGCAGACGTGAATTTAACAGTTAATCTCATGACACAATGAACGCTTTAATCACACTGGTGTGATCATACACATCAAAGTGTTACTTTATGTCCGAAATTGTGATCATGTGTAAACGGCTTCTTACCGGTGTGAATGTTCATGTGTTTTTTAAGGTTTCCTTTTTGAGTGAAACACTTTCCACACTGCTGGCAAGTGAAAGGGCTTTCTCCAGTGTGAATTCTCATATGAACATTTAGGTTTGCTTGTTCAGTAAAACTCTTTCCACATTGTTGGCAAGTGAAAGGTTTCTCTCCAGTATGAATTCTCATGTGGACATCAAGGTGTTGTTTATATGTAAAACTTTTTCCACATTGAGAACATGTGTAAGGTTTCTCCCCACTGTGAATTCTCATGTGGTTTTTAAGGTTTGATTTTCGAATGAAGTTCTTTCCACACTGTTTGCATGTGTAAGGTTTCTCTCCAGAGTGAATTCTCATGTGGACATCAAAGTTTTGTTTATGTGCAAAGCTCCTTTGACATTGGGAGCATGTGTAAGGCTTCTCTCCACTATGAATTCTCAAGTGGTTTTTAAGGCTTGATTTTCGAATGAAGCTCGTTCCACACAGTTTGCAGGTGTAAGGCTTTTCTCCAGTGTGAATTCTCATGTGCATTCTAAGAGTTTCTTTAAGAGTAAAACTTATTCCACATTGAGAGCATGTGTAAGGCTTTTCTCCAGTGTGAATTCTCATGTGGGAATTAAGGTTTCCAAATCTTTTGAAACTCTTTCCACACTGTTGGCAGGTGAGATTTCTGTTTGCTTTCTTATAAGTTCTTTTTTGTCTCTTTTCAGTCTGCGAGCAACTAAATGATTTTTCTCCAATTTTGAAATCATGTTTTTCATACTGATCTTCCTTTTCATTCAGTTCTTGACTTTCCTTTTTCAGTGACATCAAGCCTAAAGCAAAAAAGACAAATGCAAGTTAAAACAGTTTTAATGGCTCAAAGCAACAAACATCAAAACCAACATATATACTACATCTTATACACACTAAGCTACTAAAAGAGGTGTTAAATGTAATTACAAAACCTTTTCTCATTATTGTTAACTCTCTCCATGACATGATCCAAAAAAAACTTTCAAACTGGCAATTATCAAACCTCAAGCAAGAATTTAATTATAGCCCAATCTCAAATCTGTTATTTAAAAATGTTAGAAAAAAGTGTCCTGTCAACTGTTCATTTTTTTTGCATACAGTAACAGTATCTTTCATGATTCAAGCCCCATCATAGTACAGAAACTGTGAATAAATAGACATTTCAAAGTATGGAGTGCCACAGGGCTCAGTATTGGGTCCTCTGCTTTTCCCCTGGTATGTGCTTCCCCTGAGGGACATTATTTCACTTTTATGCAAGTAATACACTTTAATTTCCTCACGTCATGGCAAAGCTTCTTATCTCTTCTCAAGCAGAGTCAATTTAAAAAATCTGCTAATTACACACAAAGCTTTGAATGGCAAAGTCCTCAGTACTTAAGCAACCTTTCACTGTGTTATAATCCATCATTTTTATCAGTCACAAACATTATGACCTATTTTTTCCATATATGACTTCTAAACTTTTTAATAGCTTCCATTATCTGAGATTTAGGCTCTCTCAGTTTACGTCTACAGTAGTCAGCATTTGAAGTGGATCAAAACCTTTCAACAAAGTTGTCCTAGAACCAAAATGAGTTCTTGTCTTAGGACAACTTTGATTAACTTTTTTGATCCACTTCAAATGTTGACTACTGCAGACTTTTCAGCCAAACATACACAATCTTATGTGTGATATCTCTAATTTAAAATTATTTGTGGCATCTTTGATAATGTTGTTCATGAAACCCATACATGGGACCCATTCAACATGACAATCTAATACATTGGAGAGCCACCCAAATGACTGCTCAGTCAAATACAGCAGAATCTAACAATGGTCAACTTGTGTACCGAAGCCATGCACTAAATATTAATATAACAAATTTACTTTAACTTGAAATAGTCTAGGAAATTGGAAAAATGTTAAATGATGCTGAACACATTGATGATTTAAAAGCAAGATTAATTCAGTATGTCTTTGTTTTCAAGTGGATGAATATTTTGGTGCAGCGCTACCCACATGCCCATACAGACGAGCCATGGTTTTACTGTTGCATAATTATCTGTTAGAAATTAATGGTTTTCAATTCAGAAATAGATACGAGGCTTAATGTTGCACAAAATATTTGTTTAGGATGTGTTTTTCCCAATAATAAATGCCCAACTTGAAAGTAGGATCTTCTCAGATTCACTAGAAGGCAGCATTAGTATTGGTCTGGTCATGTGATCTCAATGAAACAGCTTCACATAAAACCACTTCAATTACGACAATCATATGACATTCTTCAAAAACATCATTCATTTCTGTAGAGCTGGAACGAGTTCAGCTTTGAGAATGAAAACCAACCTGTTTGTTCCTCAGTATCTTCATGTTTGACTCTGAATGCTTCTTCAATCTTCATGTCTTCACTCTCCTCTTTAATAAACGCCATCTTTATAACAGTGCGTCACGTGGATCTCAGTCGCTTCAGCAGGAGTTTTTCTGTGAGTTTGAACACTTTGTCCTGTTTAAGATGAGAATAATTAACAAAGAAAAATAAATCCAAACTCTGGGTGTCTCAATCAGCTCTTTAGTTCAGTAGTCAGGGCACTGGTAAGGAAGTCAGTGAATGGACTTAAATGGCCTGAAAAAAAGCTCAAAATTAGAGTTACATATTATTAAATGAACACACAAACTATACTGATATTTATTTAGGAATTCATGATTTATATTTGGTACTTAATTTACATTTAACAGGTTCCACTTTCATAAAAACATTCGCAGTTGCTTTATCATTACACATGTTTGTGTTTGTTGTTCTCGTTGCATTTACACTGTTTTGAGCAGCAGGGTTCAGCGAGCGGTGATTCGAGAGCTTTGAATCACGGAATCATTTGTGATGCAATTGATTCCATTAACTCGGGGTTTCGAAAAGCTCCGTTTCTCTCATCACTGATGCATGAGATAGAGAGCGAAGATAGGGATGCACTTTATTTACACAAACTACCATTCGTACATGTTACCTAAAGTATTACAATGCTAATTCAATAGAATTATGCCAATTTACACCGCTTGTAAAAACTACAAAACCGCTTGAACATTTTGTATCGATGTAAACACTTTAAATGCTTAAAAACACAAACCTTTCTTCAGCCGAAAAACAACAAATGAGCGGCGCAGCCTTCTGACGTCACAACACCATACCAAAATAAAAGTCCAGTTCTTCTTCTCTCTCTCTCTGGTTTTATTGGCTGATCGCAACCAACTTGTTCAGGTGCATACTGCCACCTACTGTACCGGGATGTGCAACTTCAGGGTGTCATGTACTTTGCATAGTTATAATTGTAACAACAACAAAAAAACAAGACAAAATTTAACCCAACACTATATACTGGCCTCTAACCCTGTATATTTAAGAAAATTAAATAGAGCCTTACTACATTCCCACATTTTCTCATCTGCCCCCAAAATCCCCTTCAAACTCCATTCTTGTTCCAATTCATATATCTTATCTTGCATGATCCTACTTTCTGCATTATATTTTTTACACCTCATAAACAGCAGTAAAAGTTTTTAGCTAAGAGTTTTCTCTTAAAACCTATTCACAAAGCTGCTGAGACAAACATTTACTAAGGAATAGAGAGAAGTCTTAAGCTAAGAGTAAGGGCGGGGTTGACCTTGTTTCTATGGATGATGTCAGCATGCTTACTAAATATGCACACAGTGATTGGCTGATAGGGGTCTCTGTCAGAGATTTATTCATATAAATATTGTAGAGCACGATATTATGTTGCCATATCCAAATAAAGGTTTAAAAATAATGTTAATTGCCACATTCAAATAAAGATTTTAACATGCAGGCTATGTGTCACTAATTAAACAAATATATGTTCAGCTAATTTGCAGGGGCGGTTCTAGGATTTCATCTTTAGGGGGGCTTAGCCCTCAGAGAGACCTTTAGATACAACGATACAAATTACCTAAATAAACAGTATTTTACTGTGCTTATGAAAACTGTATTACAATTACCTATTAAAGTTACAGAAGTTACTTAGTGAGTGATTCTCATGTTTTTCTTTTGTTGTTTGATAAACATTATTAGCCTAATATAAGAAATGCATACTGACACACATCCAATATTTTCTTAACGGTTTATGTTTAAGACGTAACCGACTGCGTTTACTGGATACTCGTCAAGACAGCCATTGTGACATAACATTTTGTGTATTTGCTCTAAAGGACGCAAAAGTGAATGACAGTCTCATGCAAGTGCGTTTAAATGGCATGATTTTCTGTTTCTATTTGGTGTGCTATTTATATGCAAAAACTGACTCTGGTGTGCATATGAGACACAATGATTAAGTATAGGGGTGAGGGGAAGGTGCGTATCATAAGCACACCAAATAGACACAGAAATTTGTGCCATTGAAACGCACTTTCATGAGACCATGCTGGTGTGCTGTCTGTGCAGTGCCTCTCAGTGCATGCGCTCTTCATTCAAATGTGTATGCGCACATTAACCATCTATCACAGTGCGTGATTACCACATTGAAAACTATAAACGAGCGAGAATGCTAAACTTTCTTGAGGAAGCAGCACTGGCCTGATCAGATAGCTGATTATAGTTTTAGGGGGCTGAGACGAAAATTAGGGGGGCTGAAGCCCACCTAAAAAGGGTCTAGAACCGCCCTTGGCTAATTGCCAGTCTCTTACATGTATGCTTCTCGTAGCGGATGCATATAAACTACCTTTTAATTAACAGAGTAGAATAATCATGCCTGATAGTAAGACATGCAAATGTAAAAGAAAACCAAACTGGACGCAAGAACAGCTGTAACTTCTTGCCCAACTGGTTAATGAAAAGGATATAATCAAAGGAAAATTTGGAGTTGGGATAACCTCCAAACCAGGGATAGGCAACGTCAGTCCTGGAGTGCCGATGTCCTGCAGAGTTAAGCTCCAACCCTGAAAAAACCCCTCAACTGCCTGTAGCCCTAGTAATTCTGAAGACCTTGATTAGCTTGTTCAGGTGTGTTTGATTAAGGTTGGAGCTAAACTCTACAGGACAGCGGCACTCCAGGACCGACGTTGCCTACCCCTGCTCCAAACCCTTAAGGTGATACCTTTTTAAAAGCTCATTATCGTCAAATGTTTCTAAAATGTTTATATTCTGAGGCAGATTGTCAGCAACAGCCATTTTAGGATAGTTGTGCGTTGGTCTTAATGACTTAGGAGTCCTCTTCACTACTCCTAACGTTTCACAGATTTAGGAGCTAGTTTTAGTGCTAAAAAGCTTTGTGAAATACTCTTAGAGCAAAAATTTAGGAGTCCTAAATTTAGGACTGACACGCCCATTACTTTTAAGATTTTCTCCTAAATCGGCAAGTTAGGAGCTACTTTTAGCCTTAAGATGTTTTGTGAATACAGGCCCTGGGCCCCGTTTCAGAAAGGAGGTTAAGTGAAAACTCTGAGTATGTTAACCCTGAAATCAGGGAAACTCTGGGTTTTCCGTTTCAAAATGGGAGGTTTGTCAAACCCGGGAAAGCAGGGTAAGTCAAGCCCGTTTCTGAAAGAGAGGTAACTTATACTCAGAGTCAGTTACTGTGGTAACTTACTCTGTGAACCTAACCTGGTCGGGAGCAGGTTTTCTTCGATAAACCCAGAGTTTCTTTCCGTCTCCTCCCTCTTTTTAAAGTGGAAGCGATGTTTTAATACCTCATTCATTCATTCACGCTGCAAAATTGCTTTTCTTACCGAGTATTTTTGTCTTATTTCAAGTACAAAGATTTAAAAATTCTTAAGTTAAGATGCATTTTCTATAGATAAAAAATTATCTAGATATTTAGTCTTGTTAAAATATAAAAGTGCTCTCCATAGGGTAAGAAAAATAATCTTAATGCAAACGGAAACAAGAATGGGCTATTTTTAATTTATTACTGCATTGCCAGATAATTTGCAAAATAAAATAAAAAAATCACTTGAATTTGTTTTTTTTCCCTTCATGGAAACAAGACTACATACTGTGTTTTATTTATTTTATTATAATTTTTTTACACCGTATTCATGTGCATATTTATTTGAGCGGTCCCATTTGAAATGGTAGTTTTCTTCAAAACATCGGAGATGCAGAGCACATTATAAGTCCTGTATGCAGATTTTGAGGAAAGTGTGCATACCTCACACTCATTCTGAGATTTATTTTCCTGGGCACAAATTCGTCAAAGAGGAGTATCACAGGACTGTAGGTCAGTGGTGTAGAAATCGGTTTGAATGAGGTTAATCTGATAAATGACGTTCACTTGATAACATATTTCTGTGACGTCTGGAAGTAACCCAATAATCAGAATTTCCTTCAGGATCTCCAGTGTGGTTGTGTCACGAATCCTGGCCATGAACTTTCCGTCATCCACCACTAGAGGTCACTCTCCCAGCACATGGACTTTCACACAGTTACAGATCACTCTTAGACTACATTTCCCATCATTCACTGCACCCACACAGCTGTTCACTATAATCACGCTTGCACCTGTTCACCATCTCTCAATCACCATCATCCAATCACACACACACTCACACACTATATAAACTCTGGACTTTCTCCAACACTCTGCCGAGTATTGTTAGCCCAGCTACTTACAAAGCGTTTTCCCAGTATCCCTAGTTTGATTTCCTGTGTTCTGATTCCTGCCCGTGTTCCTGGTTTATTCTCTCTGCCTAGCCCTCTGGATATAGTTCGCCGATCGCCGACCCACGCTTGCCTAAGGATTACTCTTGTGTCTTGCCCATGCCATACCTGTTTGCTACTGCCCGACCCTGCCTGTTTTGACCATGTTTTCTAATAAAGAGCTTGCATTTGGATCCGCATGTCTCACGTCTCGTCAACTCCATAACAGAATACTCGGCCCACTAGGATCCAGCAGCTTCTCAGACGGTCATTCAGAAGGTATGGACATGACAAGAATTCTGTTTGCCCTTAAACAGGGTCCTCGATCACTGGAGCAACATATCAGAGAGTTTTTAGCCATCGCGAACTATTCAGATTTGCCGGACATTTTGCTTATTGAGATTTTTTGCGATGGCATTAACCAACCATTGAAATCTGAGTTTAGACGCGAGGGTACGCGTGCTTCACTCGCTCAGTTTTTGGACTATGCTCTACTGACCGTTGGGTCAACGTTCACTGTGGGAGTCGCGGAGGAACGAGACACCGCACCCAATTGTGTGGACACAGCCACGCTAGAGCACGCTCACAAAATGGCGGCAACAACAACACCCCGTAGCGTCATTGCTGCCAATCACAAGCCAAGTCAAGTCACCGCTGATGTTTAAGAGTCAAGTCAAGTCACCGCTGATGTTAAAGAGCCAAGTCAAGTCACCGCTGATGTTAAGGAGTCAAGTCAAGTCACCGCTGATGTTAAAGAGTCAAGTCAAGTCACCGCTGATGTTAAAGAGTCAAGTCAAGTCACAGCCTATGTTAAAAGGTCAAGTCAAGCTACAGTTGATCGTCACAAGTCAAGCCAAGCCACCAGTGATCTCCGTGAGTCAAGCCAAGCCACAGTTGATCGTCACAAGTCAAGCCAAGCCACAGTTGATCGTCACAAGTCCAACCAAAGCACAGTTGATCGTCACAAGTCAAGCCAAGCCACCAGTGATCTCCGTGAGTCAAGCCAAGCCACAGTTGATTGTCACAAGTCAAGCCAAGCCAAGCCACAGTTGATCGTCACAAGTCCAACCAAAGCACAGTTGATCGTCACAAGTCAAGCCAAGCCACCAGTGATCTCCGTGAGTCAAGCCAAGCCACAGTTGATCGTCACAAGTCAAGCCAAAGCACAGTTGATCATCACAAGTCAAGCCAAGCCACCTGTGATCTCCGTGAGTCAAGCCAAGCCACAGCTGACCAGCCAGAGTCACGCCACGTCACAGCTGACCAGCCAGAGTCACGCCACGTCTCAGCTCCTCAGCCAGAGCCTCTTCACGTCTCAGCTCCTCAGCCAGAGCCTCTTCACGTCTCAGCTCCTCAGTCAGAGCCTCTTCACGTCTCAGCTCCTCAGCCAGAACTTCTTCAAGTCTCAGCCGAACTGCCAGAGTCTCTTCAAGTCTCAGCCGAACTGCCAGAGTCTCTTCAAGTCTCAGCCGAACTGCCAGAGTCTCTTCAAGTCTCAGCCGAACTGCCAGAGTCTCTTCAAGTCTCAGCCGAACTGCCAGAGTCTCCTCACGTCTCAGCGGAACTACCAGAGTCTCCTCACGTCTCAGCAGAACTGCCAGAATCTGTCACACCGAGAGATTTAAGGTCAGTCCTTCGAGTTCTCCGGTTGAGATCCAGCTTGAGGGACACACCGCTGGTGTCTGTACGCACTGCTGGTATCCCCAAATCCACTCACTCTGACCCTCCTGTCCATGAACTGATTACCCTGTCTGAAGCGCTTCCCAGGGTGGGGATTGCACTATGTTGCATTTGGGCCACATACACCACCACTGTACTGCCCCAGGGGAAGGCATCTGCCACAGAACCTCCCCAAGCGGTGGTGCTCGCCTCAGCCCCTTGCAAGGTGGTGGCGACCAGCAATATACTATCACCCGTTCATGGTACCACCGTAGAACCTCCAGAGGTGTCGGCGTTAGCTGCAGAACCTCCAGAGGTGTCGGTGGTATCCTCCTATGAACTCTCACCCTGTCATGTCACGGCTAGGAAGGCCGTCTGTGAGCTCTCATCCTGTCCTGTCACGGCTATGGAGGCCGTCTGTGAACTCTTGCCCTGTCCCGTCACAGCTAAGGAGGCCGTCTATGAACTCTCGCCCTGTCCTGACACAGCTAAGGAGGCCGCCTGTGAACTCTCGCCCTGTCCTGACACGGCTAAGGAGGCCGCCGGTGAACTCTCGCCCTGTCCTGGCACGGCCATGGAGGCCGCCTGTGATTCCCAGACCTGCTCTGCCACGGCTCCTGAGACCAGGATGGCTCTCTCTGTGTTGTCTGTCTCTGTTCTCCCAGTGTTGTCTGTCTCTGCTCTCCCTGTGTTGTTTGTCCTTGTTCTCCTCTGCTTGCAGGTTCTGTCATGGCTACCTGCCCAGTCTGCTTCCCTGCGGTGGTCTCTGGTCCCGTCTGTTCCGCCCTGGTGGGGTCCAGGTCCATCTGCTTCGCCCTGGGGGGCTCTAGATCCATCCTCTCCGCCCTGGCTTCCACATGGACCTGGCCCTCCGTCCCTCCCCCTGTTCCGCCTCCGCTCCTCCGCCCACCTAGAATTGTTTAGGAGCGTCTGGAAGCCGCTCCTTGGGGGGGGGGCTATGTCACGAATCCTGGCCATGAACTTTCCTTCATTCACCTCTAGAGGTCACTCACCCATCACACAGTTACAGATCACTCTTAGACTACATTTCCCATCATTCACTGCACCCACACAGCTGTTCACTATAATCACGCTTGCACCTGTTCACCATCTCTCAATCACCATCATCCAATCACACACACACTCACACACTATATAAACTCTGGACTTTCTCCAACACTCTGCCGAGTATTGTTAGCCCAGCTACTTACAAAGCATTTTCCCAGTATCCCTAGTTTGATTTCCTGTGTTCTGATTCCTGCCCGTGTTCCTGGTTTATTCTCTCTGCCTAGCCCTCTGGATATAGTTCGCCGATCGCCGACCCACGCTTGCCTAAGGATTACTCTTGTGTCTTGCCCATGCCATACCTGTTTGCTACTGCCCGACCCTGCCTGTTTTGACCATGTTTTCTAATAAAGAGCTTGCATTTGGATCCGCATGTCTCACGTCTCGTCAACTCCATAACAGGTTGGATGCATTGATGACAAGCATATCCCCATCATCACACCTCCTGAAAATGAAACTGATTACTGTATGGAATGGAAGGACGCCAGATGGAGGGGTAGTACGAGCTGTAATCACCACCACAGCTGTTAAATAAACTAATTATTTACAATTTTTTGGTCATCTTTATTTCCTAATACGAACGCAAAAGTTATTCGTTTTACTTTTGGATTTTAGAAATCTTCCAATACTTGAGCATCTCCTCTTCATCTGTCAGTGCTGCTGCAGGTCTGCCTTCTTGCTGTCGACAAGCCAGTAGTTAATTTTATTACTCTAATTAAGAAATGTATAATTATAATTATGTGAATTTATTTAATAATTATTAGAAATATTTAATTATGTGAAAAGAGTGTTAGACTATGTGGAAAAAGCTGCAGCGCATTGAAATAGACATTGAATAATATTTAATGTCAAATGTTTGTAAAGTCATTTAGCCCACACCCATGAACATTCCTTGTTCAAAGCTTTACCTTGATTGAATTGTTTTTAGACTTCATTTTTAGCTGCTGCCACGTTCTTGTTTCTTCTTTGTCTTTTTCCTTTTTTCTTTCTTTTTTTTTGTGGCCATGGGATACCATTAAAACGAATATTATTTCAATAATTTACAGTTTCACCTCTGATATTATAACAGTTATTAAGTTATTGACAGTTATTAAGAATTAAAGTTAAGCATTGGCAGAAGTACGCGCGCTGACGTCTTTTTGGCGGGAGCTGTTGCCATGGTGAATCGTAATTTCGGAGCTCCACTGATCATGACTTTTCATAGTCGTGGTGCACACGCTAAACTCAGAGTCAACCTACTTAGAGTTGAGTAAACTAACACAATTCAGCCGTTCTGAACCCGAAAACTCTGAGTTTCCCATCTCAGAGTAAGTCAACTCAGAGTTCAAGATTAAACTCAGAGTTGGTTGAACCTCCTTATTGAAACGGGCCCCTGATGTGCTATTACATCAGGGCTCGCAAAATTTCAAAATCCCTGGTAGCCCTTCGGGCAGGTACTCTTCAGATTTTGGTAGCCCGAAATTAATTTAACTAGCCCAAATAAAAAAAAAAGCCCATAAATGTCAATCAAAAACATTTTCAATACACAAATATCAACGCATATCAAGGAAAGAGTTTTATTTTACTATTTACAGGCAATGTTCCCTCTAATGTTTTTTTTCTTGCTGAGCAAAACTTTTCTCTATTGGGCGGACATTTCGGGCACCTGAGCAAAAACATTCTTTATACCAGACCTGTACAGCGCGCACACACAAAAGTGTGAAACTTTAATGTGCTATTTATATTTGATTTGACCCTTGATGTAACTAAATGATGTACATTTTAGTTTACCTGAGAAAACCATTTTTACAATATAAATACACTGCAGTTCAAAAGTTTGGGATCAGTAAATATATTTTTTAAAGAAGTGTCTTATGCTCATCAAGGCTGTAGCCTATCTATTTGATAAAAAAACCTGAATATTATTCCACAAAATAATATGTTGAAATATTATTGCAATTTAAAATAAATGGTTTCTATTTTAATATACTTTAAAATATAATTAATTCCTGTGAAGCAAAGCTGTATTTTCAGCATCATTACTCCAGTCTTCAGTGTCACATGATCCTCAGAAATCATTCTGATATGATGATTTATAATCAATGCTGGAAACAGTTGTACTGCTTAATATTGTTTGGGACCTGTGATATATTTTTTTTAAATAAAAAGTTAAAAATAACTGTTTATTCAAAATAGAGATTTTGTGTTACAATATACACTATTTTTCTTTCTTTTTAAAGATACTTTAAAAGAGTTTAAAGAAAGTTAAAGAAACTTTATTCAGCAAGGATGTTACATGGATAAAATTGATAGTAAAGACTTATATTGTTATAATACTTTTTTTTTACTTTTTAACTTTTTATTAATCAAAGAAAAAAGTAAAACAGGTTCCAAAAAATATTACGCAGCACAACAGTTTCACTGTAAATCAGCATATTAGATCAGCAACACTGATAATAATTCAGCATTTCAGAATGATTTCTGAAGGATCATGTGACACTGAAGACTGGAGTAATGATGCTGAAAATACAGCTTTGCTATCACAGGAATAAATTATATTTTAAAGTATAGGCATTAAAATAGGAACCCAATATTAGAAATTGCAATATACTGTTGTTTGAGTATTTTTTTAAATAAATACAGCCCTGATGAGCAAGAGACTCCATTAAAAAACAAGGTCAATTATTTATTAGGTTTATAATATAGGCCTAACATAATATATCAATAACTATTTAAACTGATAGAATAGAATTGAATAGAAAACAAACTGAAGCAAAACTTAAGCTGAGATCTGTAAGTTAAATATATAAAAAAACGTGAACATGAATTCTTCTATAGCTGTCTAAACATCCCTATGAAGTACAGTTTGCACAATACACCTGTGTGTGACTGTAAATGTCTCTGAGTTTTGTTACATTCTGTGCTCATCCTCCGCTGTTTCCAGCACTTAATCAAGCCACTCTTCTTTAATACATGAGGATGTTTATTTCACATTTCATGTCATTTGCGTTGGTTCTCATGTTGAGCGCACCGCAACAATTGAAGTATTCGCTTTCTACAGCGACTCATTTGGCGCACATCATTCTCTTTCTATGAAACCTGTAAACCGCATTCAGCGGTTCTAACTCTATAGCGACATCCACTCTATAGCGGTTTGCCTGAGTATTGCGATTCTTTCGCTTTTACTGGCATTCAATCAAATGACTTTCCCAACTAATTATTGCGTGCGAGCGGCACATTATTTCTTCTGCGCGGCGCGGTTGTAGAAGTGTGCGGCCGCGCGCACGCAGCTTAGAGGGAACATTGCGTGGGAGCCCTGTATTTAAGGTAGCCCGTCGGGCAGGGCGGTGATACATTTTGGTAGCCCGACTGGAAAACACAATAGCCCCGGGACGTCGGGCTAGCGATTTTGCGAGCCCTGTACATTAGCCACATTTAAATCCAGACTCAAAACTCATCTGTTTAGCTGTGCATTTGTTGAATGAACACTGTGCTACGTCCAAACTGACTGCACTGTATTTTATGTATAATCATTGTTAAATTCATTTTAAATCAATTTCTATATTTTAAAATTCCTTGTTTTTATTGCTGTGATTATTATTTTTAATGACTATTTCACTTTCTTTTATGTAAAGCACTTTGAATTACCACTGTGTATGAAATGTGCTATATAAATAAACTTGTCTTGCCTTACCAAGACAAACTATTTTTTTTCAGCGGATTAAATTGCACAGATTAATTGTTCACATCTAGACTAGTGTAACCGGTGTAGTCTGCATTGTTTGTTTTTGTGGAATAATCAGACGGACATCAGATGACGGTCGACTCTTCTTTAATCTGATAAGACACAATAGTATTTTTGACCGTGTGGATTCACCCTTTTTTCGTTTCTGTAAGGTGAATGTGGAGTGCAATGCAATTAGCATGTGCTTTGAGTTCACATCGGACAGAAAAGTGTTCAAATTTGGTGAAAATACAAAAATAATCAAATATACATGAAAAATAATGTCTCATATGATTTAGATGACAGTACAAAAGTAATTTAAAAGAAAAAGATGCAATTAGATTAATCAGAGCTCATTAGAAACCCACCTCTCCCATGCAGAGACTGTGCAGAAAGGGAAGAGGTGGTGCAAAGACAGGAAATTAAGACAACATTGCAGTCAGAAATTTAAAGGGGAAGGTGCACACACACAGACAGGCATATCAGGTACACGTTTGAACATTTTTGTGTAATTCTATATAAATTAACATAATACTTTCTATACCTGTTACACTAGCAATGTTTGCTAGTAAAGTAAATAAAATCAATTTTGATTTCATGTGGACTTTAAGGTGTGTACATGTCTATACTGCACTTCAATAATGTGACTAAATTAGGAATACTCCACATGTCTTAATTCGATTTGTGTTGACTTTGAGTATGACTTTAGCTGGATTAAGGTAATCAAAAATCTGTTTACATGGTAGATTCTTAATCTGAGTATTGTCTTAATCTCGTTAAAATCGGATTGTTGTTGTCCATGTAAATGTACTGATTGTGAGGGAGTGACAGTGGAGCCTGGTGATGCGTGACACTTTATAAGCAATTAACCATAGCAACAGTAGCCTGCTCAAACCAATATATTACAAAAAGTGTTTTATTCAAAAATTCTGTAAGACAGCTGATGGTAAGCTAACTGCACTAGGGATGACTAAACACATTTTACTTTAATGTACCTTGACAGGTTTGGCCCAAATTGCAGACACAGGAGCTTTAAAAAAAATCAACCTGAACACTTCAAAAGCCATAAATATTCCCAAACACCAGCCAGCATCAAAATGAACAAGCCTTTTAAGACTTTGTACAGACACTGAATCTGGAATAATAAATGCATTTGAACCTTATTTAAATTAACACACTCAACACTGTTGAAACAAATATTTATGGGGATGTTCTGCAGCGAGTTAAAGTTCCTTTATGCAATTAAATACTTGAAACATTTCCCAAAAAAACAGTTCCTTTCTGCATAAATAGTGGCTACACAAACACAGAAGAGGAAAAGCACAGTCCGCTACAGGAGAGAAACTAGCGCTAGATTGTTGGCATCTTGACAACATGGAAACTGTCAGAAAGTGAACAAAAATATAGAAAAGGGAAAATGAACAGAACATCAGAAAGGCATCAGTGATAGCTATGAAAATGACTTTGTTACAGAAGGTAAATTTGGAAAATGGACCACGGACAGTCACAGAAAGAAAATCCAGTCATCTGAACTCACAGGTACTGAGATTATTTCATATTTCATCACACAGACATAATAGCACAAATTTGATAAATCACTTAAAATCCCAAAAATTTGCTCAGTTTGCATGCCTTCAGTTGCTGTGTGCTGTATTAAGTGGATAAATAAAGAGAATAAAGTCATGTTTGACGATCTTCAGGAAGTGATGGTGTGAAGATGAGCAGCTGCAGTGTGTTTGGTGCTGCTGTGTGTTCTTCTGCTGACCGCAGTCATAGTGCTGTGTGTCCACATCCATACAAAGAGCACAAACTACACACAAGAGAGACGACAGCTACTAACTAAGATCACCAACCTCACAGAAGAGAGAGACCAGCTACTAACCAACAATATGAACCTAACAAAAGAGAGAGACCAGCTACTACCCAACAATATGAACCTCACAGAAGAGAGAAACCAGCTACTAACCAACAATATGAACCTCACAGAAGAGAGAGACCAACTACTAACCAACAATATGAACCTCACAAAAGAGAGAAACCAGCTACTAACCAACAATATGAACCTCACAAAAGAGAGAAACCAGCTACTAACCAACAATATGAACCTAACAAAAGAGAGAGACCAGCTACTAACCAACAATGTGAACCTCACAGAAGAGACCAGCTACTAACCAACAATGTGAACCTCACAGAAGAGAGAGACCAACTACTAACCAACAATATGAACCTCACAAAAGAGAGAAACCAGCTACTAACCAACAATATGAACCTCACAGAAGAGAGACCAGCTACTAACCAACAATATGAACCTCACAGAAGAGAGAAACCAGCTACTAACCAACAATATGAACCTCACAGAAGAGAGAAACCAGCTACTAACCAACAATATGAACCTCACAAAAGAGAGAGACCAGCTACTAACCAACAATATGAACCTCACAAAAGAGAGAGACCAGCTACTAACTAGGGATGCAACGATTAACTGATTTCACTATTAACCGCGCTTTAATTCGGCACGGTTAATTAATCGTAAAGGCTCCGCAACACTGCGTTTGTGTTGCACGGAACGGAAATGTTGCATCTTGTGCAAAATGAAAACAGATTTATGCCAGTAGCACGAAAGTTTAAACTTCCGAGCTTATAAGAGACACGGAGCTCATAGGCCATTACGCAATACGCACGCACACTGGATTAACTATGGCAGAGGCACCTAGCAGCGAAACTCTGTTTCCTCCAAAGAAGCGCCTGAAGTCGGCAGTTTGGGATTATTTTGGGTACACAAAGAATGACCAGGGCGTCATTGAAGATGACGGATCACCTATTTGCAAAACGTGCCGCAAAAAGGTTGCTGCTAAAGGATCGAATACATCAAATTTGATGCAGCACCTGCGGGATAACCACACAGATTTGCACGCTCAAGTAAAGGTAATACATGACTAAGTTAAATTACGTGGAAAATTACTTAATGAAATATGTTGGTAGGGAATTAAATATAAATGCGTCACAAATTAATGCCGTAGCGGTGAGAGTTGTGGGCTTTCAGTGCAATGTAAACAATGTGTCACGTGTAAAGACGTGTAAAATTAGATGAATTATTAAAATGATTATGTATGGATGAAAGCTGATGACAATAACAGTTCAGTTAAGTTAATATTAGTCTTTTATATTGATAATAATATTATAAATTATAGAAATGTATGTTAATATAATTAAATACTGAAAATCAACTTAAATCATAACTGCAAGTCCAGTCAAAGTTCATCTTGGTATGGATTATTTATTTTAAATTTTTCTTATTCACATTTAGCTCAAGACTAGTGGTGTAGCTGCAGTTCAACAACCAACTGTTGCAGAATCCTTTGCAAAGTGTGTGACTCATGCTCCCTCTTCAAAACAAGCCCAGGATTTGAATAAAGCAGTGGCCTATTTCATCTCCAAAGATATGATGCCATTTCAGATTGTAGAAAAACCTGGATTTCTTCATCTGATGAAAAAGGCAGTGCCACAATACAAAGTTCCAACAAGAAGCTACTTCTCCACAAACAAAATCCCAGCCATGTACAAGGAAGTACGAGCAAGTGTGGAGGAACAGCTGGCAGAGGGTGTGTGGTTTGGCGTAACCACAGACCTGTGGACCAGTCATGGTGGTGGAGGAGAACCCTTTATGAGCTTTACAGTGCACTACCTCTCTACTGACTGGAAGCTTAAGACTCACAGTCTTGAGACTCTTTATTTTCCAGAAGACCACACAGCAGAGCATATCACTGAAATGATAGAAAACATGCTCCTGGACTGGAAGATGAAGAAAGAGAATCTGTCTGGAATTACAACAGACAATGCCAGTAACATGAAGAAAGCCTTTGCATCATTTCCCTGTGTTTGGTTTCCTTGTTTTGGTCATAATTTAAATTTGTCCATTTCCAAAGTCCTCAAGATGACAAGGGTTGAATCCGCTACCAGAGCATGCCGGCATTTGGTTCAAGGCTTTTCTCGAAGCTGGAAACGGAAACGTGAACTTCAAAAGAAGCAAGCAGAATTGAACATCCCTGAGCATTCACTGATACAAGATGTGGTCACCAGATGGGGATCTACATTTGAAATGATTTCCAGGTTCTTGGAGCAGCAGCAGGCCATCTGTGGGGTGCTAGCAGGAGACAGAAGCACCTGGCATCTTATGCCTAAAGACACTGACATCACTGTCCTGGAGAAACTTAGCCAACTTCTTTGTCCTCTCCATGATTTCACTGATGTCCTGGCCTCAGAGAAACAAGTCTCACTTTCCTCCCTTAAGCCAGTCTTGGAGCACATCAACAATGAAATTCTTAAAGATAGAGAGGAAGACTGTGCTCTCACTAAACAAATGAAATCTGTAATAAGAGAAGACCTGTTAATGCAGCTGAGATATACAGAGGAAATGAAGAATGTTCTGAACATATCCAGTTTTGTGGATCCCAGGTTCAAAGGAAGCTTTGCTGAGAATTTGGATGACACAATCAAGGCATGCAGTGATGAAGCAATGGCACTTGCATCACATCCAGACACAGAAGATCCTCTAGCATCAACCACACAGAGCAGTGAAAGCACCTCATCCACCACCACCAAAAAGAGCCTGTCTGGACTGTTACAGCAAATCACCAGTGCAAAGAAGAACAGGCCGCAAGCTTCAGGACATGCAATGCCATCAATCCAAGAAAAAATTGATTCGGAGGTAAAACTATACTTGTCCCTTCCTGCAATCAGTGCTGATTCTGACCCACTGGCTTGGTGGAAGGCACATGTGGAAGAAATGCAAATGCTTTCAAAAGTGGCCAGAAAGTACCTCTGTATCCCTGCAACAAGTGTGCCCTCGGAAAGGGTGTTTAGTGCAAGTGGCCATATCCTGTCTCCTCATCGGTCAAGACTGAGCACTGAGAATGTGAACATGCTTACATTTCTGCACTATAATATGAACTGAAAGGACTGGAAATAAGTGTGCAATTTGTAAAAAGGCCCTGATGTACGTGGGTCCTGCAGCCTTTGACTCCTTGTTTTGTTCCAAAAGGATATAGCTAGCTAATATTCAATTCCAGAGATGTGGACCTTGTTTCTTTTTATTTATTTTCACTGTACTGTATTATTCATTTTTCAAAAGGCAGCTATACTGTTAAAGTCAAAAGCCAGCTAGAGTTATTTATTTTTCACTTTTTCTACACTGGTCCAAAAAGAAAAAAAATACACAAAATGAAAATACAAAACAATTTTGTAATATAGTTGATCAAAAGAGCCTTTCAGACAAGCAGTCCAGCAGCCTTTGACTACATTTGTTTTCTTTAAATGGAAATTCTTAGCTAATATGTAGCTTATATTTAATTCCACATAGACAAAGGCTATTTTTATTTTGATTGTTATTTATTTTCAGTGCTAAAGTATTACTTATGTTTAAGTCAAAAATCTTTTTTTCACTTTTCTTTAATTCCAAAGACAGAAATGGACTTTTGTTTGTTTTTATTATTATTTTGTGCTGTATTATTTGGTTGCTGAGCAGCAATAAATAACACTTTAAAATATAAGGAGTTTTCATGTGATTTTATATACTGATAGTGTTGTGAAATTAATGAATGCAAAATAATCGTAATAACCGTGAAACCGTGATTATTCCTCAGACTATAATCGTACCAACAAAATCTATAATCGTTGCATCCCTACTACTAACCAACAATATGAACCTCACAGAAGAGAGAAACCAGCTACTAACCAACAATGTGAACCTCACAGAAGAGAGAGACCAGCTACTAACCAACAATGTGAACCTCACAGAAGAGAGAGACCAGCTACTAACCAACAATGTGAACCTCACAGAAGAGAGAAACCAGCTACTAACCAACAATGTGAACCTCACAGAAGAGAGAAACCAGCTACTAACTAACAATGTGAACCTCACAGAAGAGACCAGCTACTAACCAACAATGTGAACCTCACAGAAGAGAGAAACCAGCTACTAACCAACAATGTGAACCTCACAGAAGAGAGAAACCAGCTACTAACCAACAATATGAACCTCACAGAAGAGAGAGACCAGCTACTAACCAACAATGTGAACCTCACAGAAGAGAGAAACCAGCTACTAACCAACAATGTGAACCTCACAAACGAGAGAAACCAGCTACTAACCAACAATGTGAACCTCACAGAAGAGAGAAACCAGCTACTAACCAACAATGTGAACCTCACAAACGAGAGAAACCAGCTACTAACCAACAATGTGAACCTCACAGAAGAGAGAAACCAGCTACTAACCAACAATGTGAACCTCACAGAAGAGAGAGACCAGCTACTAACCAACAATGTGAACCTCACAGAAGAGAGAGACCAGCTACTAACCAACAATGTGAACCTCACAGAAGAGAGAGACCAGCTACTAACCAACAATGTGAACCTCACAGAAGAGAGAAACCAGCTACTAACCAACAATGTGAACCTCACAGAAGAGACCAGCTACTAACCAACAATGTGAACCTCACAGAAGAGAGAGACCAGCTACTAACCAACAATGTGAACCTCATAGAGGAAAGAGACCAGCTACGAACCAACAATGTGAACCTCACAAAAGAGAGAGACCAGCTACTAACCAACAATGTGAACCTCACAAAAGAGAGAGACCAGCTACTAACCAACAATGTGAACCTCACAAAAGAGAGAGACCAGCTACTAACCAACAATGTGAACCTCACAAAAGAGAGAGACCAGCTACTAACCAACGTGAACTTCACAAAAGAGAGAGACCAGCTACTAACCAACAATGTGAACCTCACAAAAGAGAGAGAGACCAGCTACTAACAACAATGTGAACCTCACAGAAGAGAGAAACCAGCTACTAACCAACAATATGAACCTCACAGAAGAGAGAAACCAGCTACTAACCAACAATATGAACCTCACAGAAGAGAGAAACCAGCTACTAACCAACAATATGAACCTCACAAAAGAGAGAAACCAGCTACTAACCAACAATGTGAACCTCACAAAAGAGAGAGACCAGCTACTAACCAACAATGTGAACCTCACAAAAGAGAGAGACCAGCTACTAACCAACAATGTGAACCTCACAAAAGAGAGAGACCAGCTACTAACCAACAATGTGAACCTCACAAAAGAGAGAGACCAGCTACTAACCAACGTGAACCTCACAAAAGAGAGAGACCAGCTACTAACCAACAATGTGAACCTCACAAAAGAGAAAGACCAGCTACTAACCAACAATGTGAACCTCACAGAAGAGAGAAACCAGCTACTAACCAACAATATGAACCTCACAGAAGAGAGAAACCAGCTACTAACCAACAATATGAACCTCACAGAAGAGAGAAACCAGCTACTAACCAACAATGTGAACCTCACAAACGAGAGAAACCAGCTACTAACCAACAATGTGAACCTCACAAAAGAGAGAGACCAGCTACTAACCAACAATGTGAACCTCACAGAAGAGAGAGACCAGCTACTAACCAACAATGTGAACCTCACAGAAGAGAGAAACCAGCTACTAACCAACAATATGAACCTCACAGAAGAGAGAAACCAGCTACTAACCAACAATATGAACCTCACAGAAGAGAGAAACCAGCTACTAACCAACAATGTGAACCTCACAGAAGAGAGAAACCAGCTACTAACCAACAATATGAACCTCACAAACGAGAGAAACCAGCTACTAACCAACAATGTGAACCTCACAGAAGAGAGAAACCGGTTGAAATCAGAAAAAAAGTGAACTTCAGAAGCTTTTTCCAGGTACGTTTCTTCAGTCTAGTTGGTAGCTTGCTCTAAAGCAGACTCAGATTTTAAAGTGGACCATACTGAATCTGTTGTGTTGGGGTCATGTGGCTAATGCTCGTATTGAACTTGCTTTAGCTCCATGAATATAATGATTAATAATAATTTAGGGATGACAAGTGAGTGTAAATATTAATAGATAATTTAAAACATCGCATTATTGTAGCAGATGAGTAAATAGCTAAATAGATGTTGCAACAAGTGACTTCATATCATTGAGCATAAGCATTTCACTACAGTTTCTCTTGATTGCTAACACACAACTCATGAAACAACGATAAACACAATCTCAAAACTACACAGAAACTTATACAAACCTCAAACTGCCAGGTCAAAATCAAATATTTTAGTCAGAAACATTCTCTTTGATCAGATTCTAATCTTTGGCATTAGATGACACACAAACCTGACAAATACACAGACTACTTCACTGCTGAGAGAACATTAGTGAGATCAATTAAAAACCTCCTTTTGGGAAACAGGAATCATTATGCATGTCAATGTCTATGACAGTTTACAGCATAAATAAAAGGGTGCAGATACAGTAAAATTCAGTAATAAGCATTAAGAAAAATTTATGTTCCATTAAATGTGTTATTTTAAATGTCTTCTCTCCTCTTTTTTCGTTTAAGTTACTTAGTTGTCCTGCACCTGAGCCCGATCTGGGTGTTTGGGATGTGCACACCTGTTTGGTATTATTTTAAATGTGTGCCATTTGATTTCATAATGTGATTCTCGAGGTAGTTATATTGTGAGTGAATGTTTTGGAAAATTGGGCCAAATGAATCAGTTATAGTGAGTTAGCTTGAATTGACCCTTTGCAAAGACCCACCCCCGTTAGATACTGTTGCAATGTCCGACAAGCCAAAAAACACAGTGAGAAATACATGGAGCAAAGAGGACAAAATCCCTTATTTTAGAATTTGCATATGGGACAGGGAGCATGAATACATGCATTAAGTGTTTGTATGGCATTGTGAATAAAGTTGGACTGAGAGCAGAATATACTGTACAAACAGAGGAGCAGATCTGATCATCATAAACAACAGAGAGGAACAAGTCTGTGTCTCTGTATGTGTGTATAATTGTGGTGTTTAGCTTTAAATTAAAGATAATGTGCTGAAATAGGTCTGCGCTCATTTTTTAAATTATGTTATTGTTTCACTTCTCAGGATTTTGTGAAGAACATTTCTGGTGGTAATTTAGTCTGGTTTGGTCTGACTGACAGAGATGTGGAGGACACATGGAAATGGGTTGATGGCAGCACACTGACCTCTGGGTGAGAAATCACTGAATTGAACTGATTATTATTTAATAAAGGATTCTCACAGTCAGTATCATATCACACAGAAGGCAGCACTGAACATCTAATGCTGATCTGTTGATGCAGGTTCTGGGAGACTGGACAACTGAATATACACCAGATAATAGATGAAGACTGCTCTAATTCACTCACCAGGATGGTCTGATTTTCCATGTGATTATTCGTATACATGGATCTGTGAGAAGAGTATTTTCAAATGACTCATTATGATACATATTTATGTATATAGTGCATTTTCAACATCTAAATATGTGTTATGGTCCCATCTGTTCTGTTTTCCTTGACCATCTTTGGATTTATCTTGCCTGGATTTGTTTATCTTGTTTGTTTGAATAAATGTTTGTGGCCGTCCCTTATTGTGAAGCAGCCACGTTACAATATGTCTGTGTTTTCTGAAGTCCACAGTCAACGCAGCCATCTACCAGGAAATTTTTAGAGCACTTCATGCTTCCTTCTGCTGACAAGCTTTATGGAGATGCTGATTTCATTTTCCAGTAGGACTTGGCACCTGCCCACACTGCCAAAGGTACCAAAAGCTGGTTCAATGACCATGGTGTTACTGTGCTTGATTGGCCAGCAAACGCGCCTGACCTGAACCCCATAGAGAATCTATGAGAGATGAGAGACACCAGACCCAACAATGCAGATGAGCTGAAGGCCACTGTCAAAGAAACCTGGGCTTCCATACCACCTCAGCAGTGCCACAAACTGATCACCTCCATGCCACGCCGAATTGAGGCAGTAATTAAAGCAAAAGGAGCCCCTACCAAGTATTGAGTACATATACAGTAAATGAACATACTTTCCAGAAGGCCAACAATTCACTAAAAATATTTTTTATTGGTCTTATGAAGTATTCTAATTTGTTGAGATTGGTGAATTGGTGGGTTTTTGTTAAATGTGAGCCTAAATCATCACAATTAAAAGAACCAAAGACTTAAACTACTTCAGTCTGTGTGCATTGAATTTATTTAATACACGAGTTTCACAATTTGAGTTGAATTAACTTTTCCATGACATTCTAATTTATTGAGATGCACCTGTAATACCTCGTGACAAATAACCTGACAAATAATAGGTGACAAATAACCAGCCGCAAAAGATAAATGAATTGAAAACAATTTTATTAAAATAATAATAATAATAAATATTGTTATACCTTTGTGTCAAACCGTAACAAAAAAACCTACAGGGAACATAGGTTACATTTTGACTGAGTTTAAAGAAAAAAACAAACAAACAACTGAAGTAACGCAATTAATGCAACAAATGTTGCTTTATTGTAAAGTGTTATTCTAACAAAGTAATATTCAAAATCACGTTATTTCTCTCTCTCTCTGATTGTTTTCAGATTTCAGACTCAGATAGCCAAAGAAAAAGCATTAAATATAAATCTCACTCTCGGCTGCTTCATATTAGCGATCGGCAGCGCGGCAGAAACATTCCCTTCATATCATTGATACTAAAATTAATATAGAAAAACTCTTGCTTAATTCAAATTCAATTAATATTCGATTGTATGAAATGCAAGTGCATGATATTACGTGACCAAAACTTCAATGGTTCTTCTAGTGTGAGCTTACTGCATCACATCTGTATGTGCGTTGATCCGTTGCAAATAAAAGTTTAAATTAAATCTTAATTTTTGAATGATGCACTCACCTGTCAATCTCTTAATTCTCTGAAAAGATCAGGATGAGCAAGCGACAAATGCTTAAAAAGGTTTGATGCCTCCTGTGGCAATACATGATTTATAGCAACGCTTGCATACAGGTGCAGTAACCTCAGTTCGTTCACCTTTGTCATTGTTTTGTTTGCAAAGTAAAGCCATATTTCACTTCTACTGTTCTCTTTATTTATTAATTACAGGTGCGTTGATGGAGTTTAATCTGTTTGATCCATCGTATTGTTCTGTTGTCACATTTACCGGTTGCACAGCAATTTGGGAAGCACTGCCACCTACAGGTGCACTTCGCAACAGCAGCGTATGAAATACCAAATTGAGCAAAATTATGATATCGTACCATTTGAAATATAATATATACTGGTATTTTTCCAGTATCGGTATACAGAGCATCCCTAGGACAGACTGGACAATGTTTGCCTAAGTTACAACAACATCCTGTTTCATGGTGAAACACCGAAATTTGCCAGGCTGCCAGGGACACGACCTTTGACGAAAACTCAAGATCATCGCAAAGACCTTATGATCACGCTCACAAAATTTGAAGATGATCCGATAAAAGCTGTTGGAGTTTGTTAAAGTACGAGGCCTGAAAATGGCAAAAACTGCACAAAAATCATAGAGGAAATAAAAAATGGCTGACTTCCTGTTGCGTTTAGGACTTCGCTGTAGGTGTAGGGACATTACATGCATGTACTGAATTTCGTACATGTACATGAAACGTAGCGGGAGGAGCGCTTCGTTTAAATTTTATAGGTGACGCTATCGAGCCATTTTGCCACTCCCAATTCTGAAACACCTAACAGATGTGTGCAAAGTTTCGGAGCATGTTTAGGCCCTCAAAAATGTGATTCACTTTGGAGAAGAAGAAACAGCAATTCCAAGAGGGTCCCTGTACCACTGGTGCTTGTGCCCTATTGAGCTGAAAGTTAGAGCTGATGGAACACGACCGAATGCCTTGAAGGGCCTCGGTCTAAGTGTCTTCTGAAATATCTATACTGAGGTCTTTCTCCCAGGACATCTTCAAATGTTGTGTAGGAGGAACCCTTGAGTTATTAAAATATTCAACAAATCTAGAAACACGACCCTTCAAATTGAGTTCAGATGTCATACAATGATAAAGATGCTCGGGATTTGTAAGTTTCAAAATTGAGATATTGCTTTTAATGCAATACCATTCCTGTACCTTTCTGAAGAAATGAGAAGGGGGTAATCCAAGAAATCACTCCTTTTTTTAAACGTCTTGTCACTCTGAAACTGCAATTTCTTAACAGAATGAGTTTGCAAATGTTTCAGTTTGCTTAGATATGTGAATCTCTCTCTTGTGTAAATTCTCATGAATCTTTAGGTTCCTTTTTACTGTGAAGCTCTTTCCACACTGAGGGCAGGTGAAAGGTTTCTCTCCTGTGTGAACTCTTATGTGATTCTCAAGGCTTGCATTGTTTCTTAAACTCTTTCCACAGTGATGGCACATGAAAGGCTTTTCTCCTATGTGAATTTTAACATGATTCTCGAGGTGATTTGTGTCTGTGAAACTCCTTTCGCACTGATGACATTTAAAACTCTTTTCTCTTGAATGATTCCTCATGTGATAATTAAGGCTTTCTTTATATCCGAAACTCTTTCCACACTGAACACATATGAACGGTCTCTCTCCAGTGTGAATTCTCATGTGAGTCTTGAAGTTTTCTTGACGTGTGAAACCCTTTCCACACAATTTGCAGGTGTAAGGCTTCACTCCAGTATGATCCCTCATGTGACTCTTAAGACCTCCACTTCGTATGAAACTCTTCCCACACAGTTTACAGGTGTAAGGCTTCTCTCCAGTGTGAATTCTCATGTGAGTCTTAAAGTTTTCTTGACGTGTGAAACTCTTTCCACACTGAATACATACGGGTCTCTCTCCAGTGTGTACTGTCATGTGAGTCTTAAGATCTCCATTTCTTCTGAAACTCTTCCCACAGAGTTTACAGGTGTAAGGTTTCTCTCCAGTATGACTTCTCATGTGGATACTAAGGTGACTTTTCCGTGTAAAACTCTTTCCACACTGAGAGCATATGAACGGTTTCTTTTCAATGCGAATTTTCATGTGGACTTTAAGGCTTTCTTTTCGATTGAAAATGTCTCCACACTGTTGCCAGGTGTAAGGTCTCTCTCTAGTATGAATTCTCATGTGGGAATTGAGGGTTGTAGTTTGAGATTTTTTTGGTGTTGAATTCTTTTCATTCTGTGAGCAATCAATCGAATTTTCTCCAGGTTTGAAATCATGCTGTTTCTCATTTTGATCTTTCTCTTCTGTTTCATTCAGTTCTTGACTCTCCTCTTTCAGTGCCATCAGGTCTGAGATAAAAGAGACAAATACAAGTTTAATGGCACAAAGCAACAGACATCCAATTGACAGTAGTGGACAGTAATGGATTACAAAAAATGAATTGCACATTTTCAGTATTAATTGCATATTTATATAGTACATTTACATTGTCATAAGTTCACATTGAATCTACAAATAATGTAGAAATAATGATTGTGTATTTAAAATGTATTGTTTAATGGTATCTTTTTACATAGTAGCCTATTTTTAATGAAGGCCAGTATCATTGATACAAATACAGCAACTGGTGTCTTTATTTAACACATTTTCCCTTCAAATTCAGCCATTAATTATAGCCATTCAGCATTAAAGTATCATTGAAAACCATGATTTTTAACCTTTAGCTTTTAACAATAGTGAACTTAAAACAATCTTGACAGAGTATAATTTGTAAATGTTTAAACTATAAATTAACCTTCATTCAAGCTACAAAAGTTAATCATCAAGCAGAACAGAGCAGTGGGTCATTTCTCACTCTTTCTGTGTTTCTTTTTTTATTTACATCAGTGACTTAAACTGCAGCAAGTTTCACTTTAATGCTGCTTCTCCACAAAGAGGAGAAATAAAATGTACACAAAATAGGTACAGAAGTTCCTATGAGAATGATCTCAAAATTAACAAAAGATGAAAATGAATACAACATGAAAAAAACACCATTCTAATCCAAGAGGAAGAAAGATTAGTTCAATGCTGAGCCAGATAATAAAGTAATGAAAACACAAAATTACACACAATTTTGTAAAGTTGCACCACATGAGAATCAAACCCACAATCTCCAGGCCAAGTGCTTGTCGCCCATCTGGATTGCGCCACAGGGAACATGGGGTTCACACTGCTGCTGAAGTTCAGAAGATCAACTGAGAATCAGTTCAGTAATTAATAACTTAATATGTACATTAGTGTTGGGCGATATGGTCATTTTTCATATCGTCATATCGCCAGCCTGTGAGATCGTCGATACACGATATTATCGTGCATGGGTGGGTGGGGGGGGGGGGCAAGAGAGAGACTCTCTGTACTTGTCATATGCTATTTCATAACCATTTGGTGATTTTAAACCACGTGTGCGTGTGAGAGAGAGAGAGCCTGGAAGTACCAATAACCGAATATTAATATACTATACTTTCAGACATACAGAAAAACTAACATGTTAAATATAAAAATATTTAAAACAGCTAGTTCATATTCGGATACAGCACAGCAGTCATACATCACTATTAGGACCGCGCGTCCTACTGTGACAGGTTTGCCGCATCGGCGCGGAAGTTATCAGTCTAAATATCAGTCAAGGTGAAAATCAAAAGTAGATTTATTTTAAAGACCAACAGTTTAACACTAAATGTTGGACATAAACGAACACGTTAAATATAAAAGTATTTTCAAGGTAAGTTTATATTTTTGGAGTAGGCTAAAGCTAAATTAAACGGATAGGCAGGCTACATCAGTCATACAGCGCTCCGGACTGCGCACCCCATGACGAGCCCAGTTTTAGACTGATAACTTGTTAACTGCATATTTTTATAATAACAATGATGAAGAATAAGCATCCATGTGTTTTGATAATGTGCTTTAAAGAAAACGAAATGCTGCCGGTGCAGTTTCGTCATGTTCATTCATAGCTCGAAGCTGTTCAAGAAGATGTCTGAAAGATTGTCCGCGAGCCCTCTTGATGACGAAAATCACGGCCGGTGCGCGGACGGACGAAGTATAGGCTACTTTATTCCTCATTTGAGGAAGGTGAAACGCGCTGAGGTGAAATAGCGTGGCAATTTGATAGCCCAATAATAATAGGCCGCCTAACAATAATAATAGTTTTATACATTAATAGGAGATTGAGCCTAACATCGTCTTGACTATCGACAAAGACATTTGCTATCGTCGATATCTGACTATCGTCGATACACGATACTATCGTCTATCGGCACAACCCTAATGTACATAAATGCACTGCTAGCTGCATTTAACATCTTCAGATTAAATCATACTTGGAAAGGCTCATTGCCTGAAACAGAAGCAACTTCTGCATCATTTCTCACCACAGTACCTCTTGCGGTCTGGACATGCGTCACACTTGAGTTTCAAACCCATGACATGAAGAGTTTGGGATGCATGGTGTAACACGTTGAGCTAGATCAGGGGTGGGGAACGTTGATCCTGGAGGGCCGGTGTCCCTGCAGAGTTTAGCTCCAACCCTAATCAAACACACCTGAAGCAGCTAATCAAGGTCTTCAGGATGCAGTTAGGTATTTTCTTCCAGGGTTTTTCAGGGTTAGAGCTAAACTCTGCAGGAGAGTGGCCCTCCAGGATCAACGTTCCCCACCCCTGAGCTAGATGCTCATGCACATTCACCAGGCTGCCGAGTAGAGGTTTCAGCGCTTTTAGCATGCTAAGCTAACTAGCATGTCAACAAACAAAGGCACAGTCTACTTCAGAGAGGTATTTCTCAAGAACGGTAGCTAATTTAAAAAATCCATTCAGTCAGGTGTAGCTCAGTCCAAAGATCATCTGATTCGATTTTGGACAAAATTTGTTGGCGTAGCAGCGTAAAAACTGTTTTTTCATTTACTTAAAAATGGCAGCCAGGCACATTCATGGAAAATGACAAACGAGATATCGTCAGAATCTGCATAATCCAGGAAATTAAAGGATATAAAAAAAATATATTTTTTTTCAAAAATTATAAGCGTTTTTGCAAAAGTTGTTATATCTCTGGTGTTCAAACTTCTTAGGTACCTCTGGTACATGGTGTTGATGATGGCTACCGATTTTTGTGGCAACATGTCAAATGGTTTAAAAGATATTGCAATTTATAACAAATTTCACAATGGCGGACACATGGTTCAACAAATCCTGGCAAACTTGATATCCCGGGTTTGGCATGACCCAAGAAATCCAGACACCAATCATGATGGCATGACGGCCAATCACCAATCAGATCATGATTTTATGACTAACTGTTCAAAAGTTATAAGCAAAAATGTCAGGTGATGAAAAAATGCTGAAAAAAAAAAAGGCAAAATAGGCCTACATGGGGAAAAAATTCGAAAAACCGTGTTCGGTTATTCGACCTTTGGCCCAGGGTATCATTTTGTTCAGCTTCGGCCAAGAATTTTCATTTTGGTGCATCCCTAACTGACAGAGCTCGTGGTTTATCTGTCAACCAGATGCGCTCTCGACCACTGATCTATACTTGTGACGTTTTCTTTTAGAATTATCATTGGATGTTTTAAAAAATAATATTTTAGATGGAAATAAGATCAAGACCCTCGATCACGTCATGATCTATTCTGTCATGCAGCGCTCAAAATTGTGGACAACTTTAAGCCAGTTCCACCGTAAAATAACCTTTTTTTAACTAGTTCATTAAATGCATCTATCCAAAAGAATGAATCAGGAAACGAATCAGATTTCTAATCACTTTTAGAGCATAAGGGAGGCGAATGGTAATAAAAATATAAAAATGAAAATAATCTCTTCGCTCACAACTCTCGTAATTACAGCTTTTATCTAGCATGAGGGAGGCGAATGGTGCTTCTCAAACGGAAGGCTGCATCCTCAAATTCACATTACCTCAGTACCAGAGCATGTGAGCGGAGCGGTGAGAATTCCCGCTCCCCGCTCACGTGGGTGTTCGCTCCACCGCTCAAAGTTACAGCAGACCGCTCCGCTCAATTCTGCTCCCCGCTCACCTACAATTTCATCCAGCTCCGGTGAAATCGCTCCACGCTCGCTCACATTTAAAATTCCTCTGCATGCCTAACACCTGCTGTTTTCAACCGAAGCCTTACGCCTGGGACACTGTCTGCGTGGCGGACGTGGAGCGGGTTTGTTGCCTAACTGCTGCGGAAAAATCTGCTTCACTTCTATTCTGTCGCGGGGCCACGGTGTGGTTGGACCACGCACCTGATACGTGCATATTCCGCAGGCAGTGTGGCTGCTCTAATCTGTTAACATAGGTGCGGAAAGGAAAATCAACACGCAGCAAACCCGCTCCGCGACGCGTACGCCACACAGCCTATATCCTATAAAGAACTCACAGCAACATCAGTCAAAATAGAACATATATTTATATCTCTTTCTCTATGAAATAAAAAAATCACGGACAGGGTCAAGTAGACTACATTAAAATATTCGTATGACAAAACTTATTTAATTGACTATTAGCCAATATTTCCTATTTCAACCATATTCAAAATGCTCACGTTTTGCCTCGCCATGTTCGCGCAGCACATTGTCATGTTTCCGAATGTGTCTTTTTAGATTAAAATACGAATCCTTACTTACTGAAATCGTATCACCACATTCCTGTTCATGTTCAACATCGTTATCATCTATTTTTTTTGACAGGAATTGTGCACCTGTATGGCCTGTCGGTTTGCTTTTGGAAATATTTCACGAACTCCATCTCTCCTTCACAACGAACGATTTTTGAAGTGTAGGCTGACAGTTTTGTTAATTGTTGAAGGCACAGGTGAATTCTGGGTGGATTTGTGCATGCCCTAGACTCGTGGTGTGAGCGGTATCGGAGCGGAACCGGAGCGAGACAGAGCGATCGCTCCGGCCTTTGGATAAAAACCCGCTCCGCTCCCCTCACATACTCTACCGACTCGTTTTCTTACATTTAAATTCACGAAAATAAACTGAGTGCAGCCTTCGTACGATGCAGCCTTCCGTTTGAGAAGCACCCATAGATAGGCTTTGTTGAACTGAAAAAATTAATGAGGATTCAATTCCCCTTGATGGGATCGATTCCAACTTATGGAATCAACTCTTGATTTCCAACACCTCGGAATCGATTCCCAGCCCAATCATCTTGCTTAGAGAATCAAAACGGCAGGCCTAGTGAGACTGGTTTGGTTTAATGTGGATTCAAAAATAAGGAGTGGGTGGAATTTTATCATTGAAGGTTGGTTGTGTTCACACACTGCCAACACACATTTATGTCCAAACACCATGTAAAAGTGGATTTTGCATAATAGGGCCCTTAAAATTGACAAGCCAAAAGAACAACCACCAAAAATCTCCACCTATTTAGTAACAGAAAAAATGAACACTAGTTTTCAGTATTCTGTGGAGATGGACATTTTAATAAGGATTAAATGAATGAGTTCAGCTTTGAGAATAAAAACGAACCTGTTTGTTCCTCAGTATCTTCATGTTTGACTCTGAATACTTCTTCAATCTTCATGTCTTCACTCTCCTCTTTAATAAACTCCATCTTTGTTTGTTCCTCAGTATCTTCATGTTTGACTCTGAATACTTCTTCAATCCTCATGTCTTCACTCTCCTCTTTAATAAATGCCATCTTTATAATAGTGTCACTAAAGGTTATCTGTGTTTAAAACGAGAATAAACAGAAAGAAAAGTCAAATACAAACTGCATTTTCAAATGCCAAAAGAAAAGCAAACTAAATATCTCATGCGTGCCTCAGTTCAGTAGTCAGCACACTAGTAAGGGAGTCAGTTAGAGTGAGAGTAAATGGCCTGATATGACAAAAAACAACTAGCATTCAATTTAATGAAATGACACAAATTACATACATTTGTATTAATATTTAAATTTGATATTAACTGATTTGTAGGTAATATTTCATCAGATTACACCAGGGGCGCGGGAACAGGGGGTGCTGCGGCATCACGATGTGTATTATTAACCAATCAGATTTGTTGTTGCCGTTTACAACGTGTAACTAAGGTTACCTTGAGGGACGTAATTTCAGTTAGACACGAAGTGCATGAGCATGTCGCAAAAGAGAATTTATGAGTTTTTCAAAAACCCTACAAATATTAAAGATTCAAGGATGAGCGTGAGAATTTTTTGGATCGCATTAATGTTCAGGACCTCGTGAGGGAGTTTATCAGCGTCAGTCCAGAGCGCAAAGCCACGTTTGGAGTTCAAGTCTTCATAAGGTTAAATGCTGACTGTTATTTCGCATATATGACACCGTGTGCTTGTTAACTACTGTTACTGCCATGCAGAATATTTGTATAATATTTATTAGTCTTTCTGGTTGTTATTTGTGATCTATTATGTATTATCATCATAATCTTAAAAACAGCAGAGGGGTTTGCAGAATGTGGCCCATTCCTTTAAGTCTGCTTTAGTGGTTGGCCTGGTTTAGCCAGTCGTTGCTGTATCTGTCACTTGCATTGAATCAGCTGTAGAGTAAAACTTTAGCGCTCTTATAGTCCATCTGCTCTCATCTCTCTCTCTCTCGTGTGCGCATGCGTGGGCGTTTGTGGAGTGAGTGTGTGGCGAGTCTGAGCGTCTTTGATTGTTAGTGCGAGTTTGTGGTTGATGAGCCATAAATAAGTGTTTTTAAGCTATTTTCCCTTATCATCTTCTTCTCCTTCTTGAGTGGCTATTTTGTTTAAAGTTAATCTTGGTGAGAGAGTGCTCCGGGCCGTGTGCTGACTGTTGAAGCATGATGGCCCTGGATTCGCGGGTGCTAAACACACTCACGCGGCGTCATGCAGTGAGTGTAGAGGACTGTTGTCTTGCTATAGGGGAGGCTGGCTGTTGGTCATGGAAGTATTTTGTCAGCTTCAAAGATGAATAATGCCGCGGTGATCTTTTTAAATACCGTGGAAAAAGCTAATGAGTTGGTTGAGTGAGGAATTGTTGTTGCTGGTCTGTTTACACCTGTTCTCAGTAGCTACACAGAACACAAATGATACAGTTGGTCCACCCGAGGCAGTGCGGCCCGCGGTAGATCAAGCCGAGTCAGAGGCAGCTGCGGAAGAGCCGCAAACAGTTCAGTCAGAGATGATCGTGGAGAGGGAATCTGTTAATGCTGAGACTACTAGGTCTGGTGAAGACAAGATTGTCATGAAAGGTCTGAAATATAAAAATAAGGGAAAGCCTAAAACCGGCCCGATTATAATTTGCGTTTTATTTTATAATTGTATTCAATAATAATAAAAAAAATAACCCGATTCACGAGACAGGAGCGAAATGAGCCGCGTTCCTGATGTGTGGGAGCGCTTTACACGCATAACCTACCCTTCATTAGTATCGCAGTGTTACACTGGCTAATAATTAACTTCACCGGTTTATATACCATTCTCTAAACATGCTCAGTTGATTTAAACACTTCAGATGGTTAAAAGCACTCACCTTTCTTCAGCGGGCGCGCGGAGCAGCCTTATGACGTCACACCGCCCGACCAAAATAAGAGTCTCTTTCGCTAAAACCATATAATTTCACATTAGAAAACAAACAGAAGTGATGACATTGCAGAGCAATCAAAAGCCCAGAACTCACAGTCATAAAGTATTTGTAGATCAAAATTACATGTGGTTGCAGAGAGATTTAATTTATTAACTGAAACAGAATCCTAAAGTCAATGTATTTATCTTATTCAGAATATAAAGGCAATAAATCTAATGTCAACTTTATTTGGTTAAAGTGTATTTCATTAAAGGACTGTAAATAATTACATTCACTGTGAGTATAAAACATACAAAAAATCCTTTATTAAAAAGATTAAAACTATTTCTTGCAATATAGAATATGTGCTTAAATGTGATTATAATGTTACCTAGTAAACTCTCAGATTTCAGTTATTGGAAATTGATTTACAAACATCATTTTCATGATGTCTTCTATTAGTAAACATTTTTTCCCCAAGGAAAAGCATTAACAAATTTATTGATATGCCTTAGCTAGAAAATAAACATGTATTTGGAAGTATGCTAGAAAATACAAGTAGTGATTATTAGTGGTGCAACGGATGATCATTGATCCGTGATCCGTTCGGATCAATATCTTCGGTTCGGCACACACGTGATCCGCGGATTGATTTATGAAAAAACAGTTGTGCGCATGTTCAGTCCACACACAGCGTGGTCATGGCGAGCGGAGGAACGGAGGAGCTTGAATGCCCCGCGTCATTTAAATCCCCTGTATGGGAGCATTTTGGCTTCCCTGTCAAATATAATGATGAAGGATAAAACCGTGACGGTGTGTAGGCACTGTGGCACAAGAAAGCCATATGACAGTGGAAACACATCAAGCATGGCCACGCATTTGAAGCGACATCACACCGGTGACAGGAGTGAAAATGAAGGCTGCTCAACAACCGCTTATCACCGCGGCATTTAAGCAGCCCCTTGTTGCACAATCAGACCGGGCTAAAGCCATCACAAACGCTATCGGTGTGTTTATAGGTGCAGACATGAGGCCATATTCGGTTGTGCAAAACGAGGGCTTTAAACACATGCTGAAAGTGCTTGAGCCACGTTACGACATCCCGTCGCGCACCCACTTCAGCGAAAAGATTGTGCCAGATCTTTATGAGCAGGAGAAGGAAAAAGTTGTGGATGAACTATCCCGAGCATCCTCTGTTGCGCTCACGACAGACGGGTGGACGTCCAGGGGAACGGAGAGCTATGTGACGATAACCGCTCACTTCATCACAGCAGACTGGGAGATGAGAAGTCCGGTGCTGCAGACACGCCCCCTCTACGAGAGTCACACAGGCACTCATCCTTGGGAGGATCAGGAAGGTGGTTTCCTACTTCCACCGAAGCACAACAGCTGCTCATGTGCTTAAGACAAAGCAAGAAATGCTAAAGATGCCTACTCATAAGCTCATACATGATGTCCCAACAAGGTGGAACTGCACTTATGATATGTTGGAGCGTTATCTGGAGCAGCAGGCAGCTATATACTCTGCATTGACCGACAAGACCCTGAAGAAAATGACCCTGTCTGATGATGATGTGAGAGTGGCAGAGGAGGTCCTCCAGGTGCTTAAACCCCTCAAAACTGTTACATCTCTGCTGAGCACTGAAACTTCACCATCTGTGTCAATGATCCTGCCGCTGAAAACAAGGATTCTACAATCCATGGCTCCAAGTGTGGAAGACAGCACCATCACTCGAGATGTCAAGACTGCCATTAGAGAGGACCTGAAGCCCAGATACACTTCACCCCCTACTCCACAGGACTACCTTCACAGATCTACTGCCCTGGATCCGAGGTTCAAGTCCCTGTCTCACATGGACCCTGCCCTACGCCAGAGGACATACAGTGACCTCACCACTGAGATTGTGAGCAGTCTGGGCACTGAAGACTGTGATGAGGTAAAGAAAAAGAATATTCTTTAAAAATGATAAATTTAAATCTAAATACATTTTTTTATTTTCAGTAATAATGGCTTTTTTTAAATGTCATTGCCACATTTTCATGTCTATGAAACATGAATATAAATAATAGGTTTAATTAATTAACTATTTTTTTTCTGCAGGGTCAAGCTGCAGAGCCAACAGGAGCAAACTCGGACACATCTCCTCCACAAAAGAAGTCGGCGATTGCAGAGCTTTTTGGAGAGACCTTTGCCAGCAAAGTCATGGACAGCAAGACTCCTGCTGACATCATCAAAGAGGAGGTGGCATCCTACCTGGCAGCCAGCGGCATTACAGTGGATGGTGATCCACTGACATGGTGGAAAAGCAATGAGTGTAAATACCCTCATATTGCCAAGATGCTATCTCGCTGTGCCAGGCTCTTCAGTTCCTTCCGAGAGAGTGTTCTCAACAGCAGGGGACATAGTGACTGCAAAGAGGTCCACACTCTCCCCAGACAATGCAGACATCCTTGTCCTTTTGAAAAAGAATTTGAAATTATAAGCTCAGGTATGCTTTGCTTTCTTTCTTTTATTCTTCTTTGATGATGTGGACATAGGCTTTATTTCACTATCCATGTTTAAAGGAAGGAGATATGCCTTTTTATGTTGCACTTTAAGTTGTTTTTCATTAATTATGTTAAAAAGAAGATATTATGCCTTGTGAACTTTAAGTTGATTTTATATATTTTAATTTAATAATTTAAAAGTGTTAATAAACAAAAAGACTAAACTTATGTTTATTTGTCTTGTCTTTTTTTTTTTTTTTTTTTGCTGATCCGAAAAATGATCCGATCCGAGAAACGATCCGATCCGTGAGTTTTTTGTCCAAGCAGACAAAGTCTTTCCTTGAAATTATATTGTATTAAAAACAATTATCAGAAATCATAAGTGGTAACAATTACAGATTATTAAAATGTCAGATATTAAAATTAAAAGAAAATATTGCAAATTAATACAAAATCCAAACTGAAAATTTTCTGCTAAAAAGAAGTCAAAATCTAATTATAAAGCGGATCGTTCCGGTCCTTGATTCTGATTGGTTGAGCCACGTTCGGTTGTAAATTACACTACAAACCCAGAGCCGTTGAGAAACTAAGGGCTTTTCACACTTGAAATGGTTAACCCTGGGTCATCCTAAACCCCGGATAAAGGAATCCTGGGTTATCTGTAATCACGTTTCACACTGCTCATACTATACCTGGGATTAAAGGTTAACCCTGGGTATTCATAAACAGACGTTTCACACTGTACATTCCCAGACCCGGGTTAACGTTCTTATTTGCATATTTGCGGTGTCACTGTCACTGATTGGACGAACAGCAGGCAACCTGTTAACACGGCTTCTCCTGCATCTTGCCAGTTAGCCTATTAAAAACATGTCTCCGCTTATGTCTTTAGATCAGCGAAGATTGAGGAACAGCTGATCATAGCCGTACAGGCAGGGATAGCCATTTTTAAATAAATTTAGTAGCAGAGCTACTGCAAGCGATTTAGTACTGGAAATCATTTATCCTTTGCTGAAACTTCTGCGTCTTCATGAAGAGCGCGGGTCATGCTTGCTTAGCAACGGCAGATGCCATAAGAGCGCAAGCTACAGAGCGCTTTAGAAAGAAGGAGAAAGCGGCGCGCTTAGTGTTTTAAACGCGTTTTTAGGCGCGACATGTGAACGGCCTCATGAGACGCATAAAGCCAAGAAAACAAAGACAAAAGTACAAAAGAAAGAAAACAAGGAGCAAAGTATGTGAATATTTCTTTGAATTTCTTTTAAGTGTGGAGAGACTAACGTTAGTGTTTACTTGTACAGTAGCATACGAATAATACCGTCTCCTATTCACTCCCGTTCACACGCTTTCCGTCTTTTGATATTTCTTCTCACCGGCTGCAGTTTACATGACGCGTTTCGCTGCTCATTTCTGATTGGCTGTCTGTTGCCAGGCGTCCAGCAGCAACAAGCAAACACCGCTCAGTTTCACACTGAACAAACTTAGCACCGCAATGCGGGGATAACACCACAAATGCGGTGCTAACCCTGCTCCGGAGCAGGGTTTCATAACCCCGGGTTAAAAGCGGTGTTTAGAACGATGATAACCCGGGGTTAAGCGCAGTGTGAAAAGCCCTGGAGTTGCGACACGCTTTGATCTCGCCGCCGCGCGGTCACGTGGTTCATGGAGCTCTCAATAGTTCCAAACAACTCCGCCTGTCAATAGGTTTGAATGGGATTAATCGGGTCAGACAACAACAGCGGGCATCAAAACGTCCATTGATTAATTCGTTTAATACACTGATAGTAGCATTTTGTCTGTGGAGTTTAATAGAAATAATATCAATGGGTTTTTCTTGTGTAACTATGGAGGAGTAAAAACATAGTACATTTACATTTAATAATTTAGCAGACGCTTTTATCCAAAGCGACGTACAAATGAGGAGAACAATAGAAGCAATCAGACCATCGAGAGAGCAACAGTATACAAGTGCCATGACAAGTCTCAGTTAGTCTAGCACAGTACACATAGCTAGGATGTTTTTATTTAATAGAATAGGTAAGTGTTAGTATTAGTTAGTCAGGTGCTGGCGAAAAAGATGTGTCTTTAGATGTTTTTTGAAAATGGCTAAAGACTCAGCTGTTGGAATTGAGATCGGGAGGTCATTCCACCAGCTGGGCACAGTCCAGGAAAAGGTCCGTGAGAGTGATTTGGTACCTCTTTGGGATGGCACCACAAGGCGTCGTTCACTTGCAGAACGCAAGCTTCTGGAGGGCGCATAAGTTTGAACTAGCAAGTTTAGGTATATTGGTGCAGTGCCAGTTGTGGTCTTGTAGGCAAACATCAGTACCTTGAATTTGATGCGAGCGGCTATTGGTAGCCAGTGTAACCTGATGAAGAGAGGGGTAACGTGAGCTTTTTTCGGCTCATTAAAGACCACTCTGGCTGCTGTATTCTGGATCAGTTGCAGAGGCTTGATAGTACATGCGGGAAGGCCTGCCAAGAGAGCATTACAATAGTCCAGTCTGGAGAGAATAGTACAATGCAACACACAGGATAAGGCGGTTGCATTCCTTTGTATGCAAAGTGTTTACTGCTTAATAAAGATTGGAGACTTGAGGCATGACTTTGTGTGTTTTTGTGTTACACTTATTCCTGTGGATGTGCAGACCAATTATTAAATAAATTATGCTTATTTAAAGAGTATAAGCAATCTAATTAGTATGTAAAATGTGTTACTGTATTAATATATATTTCTTCATCTATGTCCATCTATTATTCACATTTTAATGCAATATTATGTTAAAATATAAGATACAATATGCATACACAAGTGAATATCAACGAATGCTAGAAATGGTTTTAGCCATTTTCAAAAAAAACATCTAGACATTTTTCTCCACCATCTGACCAATTAATACTAGCACTTACCTATTCTATTAATTTATTTATATTTATTTTTATAAAAATCATTGCTATGTGAACTGTGCTAGACTAACTGAGACTCGCTGGTCTGTTTGCTTCTACATTGTAAGTCGCTTTGGATAAAAGCGTCTGCTAAATGACTATGTAAATGAAAATACTTCAAAATAAAAAAGGCAACCAACTGTATTCATCAAAATATTTTATTATATAATATATCCAGGGAGAGGGCAACTTGTGTTCCTTGGCAGTCTTCATAGAAACTCATTTGACCTCCTAAAGGGAGAGAAAGACTGCAGAAAACAAACAAGGAAAGGCAGATATGTTCACAATAGCATTGCTTTCTTTCATTCATCTTAACTGTAGGAAATTCACTGGGTGAAGACTCAAACATCCTCAGATATGGATCCACATCCAGAGTCAAATTATTATATAATCAGAGCTGGGTAGTAACTGATTACATGTAATCTAGATTATGTAATCCGATTCCAAAAATTAAGTACTTGTAATTAGAGTAAATTACATTTTAAAATACTCGTAATCAGACTAGTTACTTTTTTTATGGATTACATATTAACACAATAGCAATAAATTATTCATAATTCATTGATTCTCCCTAATTTCTCTTTTTCATCTTTTAAATTTTCCTTTCTAAAATAGCCTACTGATTATATGTATATGTGTATGTGTGTATATATATATATTATATTATATTATATATATATATATATATATATATATATATATATATAGTCCCGTTTGAACTCAAACGAGAAATCTGCCAGTCCTAGCCTCAGATTGGAGAAGCTGCTAGAGCACAGATCTATTCCTGACCTCACAAAAACAGAGACCTGTGCTCTCTACCATCTTACAGGCTACATTATAAATAAAGTAGTCAGATATTCCAACATTTGTGAAGAATGCAAAAAAGCGGTTCAACACAATGATGACAATCCTGAGGGAGAGTACAGTATATTACTCAAGCTGAAGGAATTCAAACCAGGTGTGCTTTGTAGGCCATCTCAAGAGGTCTTCGAACTGTTCAGAACCAGGACCAGTGCCACCTTCACGGAGCTCCCAAACGCCATGGATTTGCTGGAGAGAGAGGCTAGCACTTTGGACAGCAGGCTTCCTCATGTCATGATGTACAGAAGAAAATAACAACCAGATACATCAGACTGAGGCTAAGAATTGCAGCAAAGCACATCAGGGCTGAAAGAAAAAAAGTTCTGTCAGATGATGGGCATCTGGGAAGTAAAAGGCAGACAAAAAAAGCTTCTGTTCCAAGCGTATGCACACAGGCAGTTATGAGAACTAGTTTAGTTATTGTAGCTAGTATATCTATAATAATATAATAAAAATCTAATAGTCTCACTAACTATTATCTAACGATAAACATTATTAAACCTGATGACATGAAAATACCACTATTAATTACTATTCAAGAATAGGTCAGCTAAGGCGTTAAAATATTTTAAAAATATTTTTTACATCAACTTACCAGTGAAAATGCTCCAAAGGATGTGTGTACACATCCACCCTATAATGATAAAAATCCACCCAGTGTTTTTTTTAAATCCCCTTTCTCAAATCAGGCTGTTCTGAGAGCCCTGTCAGAATGACATAGTTCTGTACAGACCCCTCCCACGATAGTTGATTGACAAGACTGTCTTACCTTAAACCCGCCCTGAGTGAGCTGAGAGCTGTCCGCCATTGTGTCGACTCCGGTGCAGGGGAAGACAAGATGTCTCCGATTAAGTGATTGAGGCGTTTTGTTGTTGGATATAATAATGAATATAGCAGTCGTCATTTACTCCCAACATCTGAGCCGCTGAAGACGCAGAGGATTAACGTTACTTTCGATTTGAAGGGAATGCTATGATCCCCGATCTGCCTAAATGCATCTATGTTCACGCGAATCATTCGTGATCCAGCCTCACCTACAGAAGAAGTGAGTATAAGGGTTTTTATGAATCTTTGCAAATCACCTTTCCTAATAATGTGCTAGTTAGCCAGTTTGGTCACTGAAGTTTACAGTCTGCTCATCACTCCACGGAAGAGAGGGGCGGGGTCATCCGCGTCCAGCTATTTTTAGCTGTACAAAACAGTTAATTTTGCTGCTTGATATTGAAAATTGGTGTGTCTTATCATATTATTTTAATTATGATCACACTGGTTTGTAGTGCAAACAGTTTTACTGTTAACTGCACTTTGTTATTCTCCTCATTATTTACCTATAGAGGCTAATGAACCGGAAGTCTCACCCATAGGCTTACTTCCACTTTGAAGAAAAAGGTGGATAGAGAATGGGAATCTACGTCACTGCGCACAGCATTCTGGGTAGTCGCTGCCATTTTTGGGGTCACGCTAAGTAGCGTACAATGACAACAAATACAAATCACCAGAGGAAAAAATGGCTGTATTTGCGTTAATATTTTTAAGAGCTGCTTGCAATTTCTTAGAATAAATGGACTAATACTTGAATCCATTGTGTTCATTCGAGCGATAGTGCTTTCAATGGGCCACGCAGGGCTGATACCCTCAGACCTGTAGCACCAAGCCCAAAATCACACTGTGTTTCCACCATCGGGCCAGAAGCTCCGCTACGCTTCACTAAAATATTTGTAGTCACAGTGTACATCACATTTAGAAAGAATGATCATTTCTATCATTAAAATACGATCTAAGTACTCAGAGGGAGCTCCCGAACATAAACTATGATTATAATTTATTTTATGACATACGTGGAGCTAAATATGAACATCAGACAGTCAGGTATAAAGAGACGAGACTTACTGACAGATTAAATGTGTTGCTAAATAAATACACGATTGTGATAGCCTATGATTTGTCTGATTTCTTCAAGCGGTCGTATTTACCATGTTTTCTATGGTAATGGCTAGCATGCATAGTCCTTTGCATCGCTTATAAATATTTCTGCCTTGTATGGTGGATCATAATCCACATCGGATCTCAAACAGAAGATATTACAGTTACTCGCTGCTGTCGGAAAGTGAGTTTTGAGCTAAAATTATTTTAAACGTTTTTAATACTGGTGTTATAGCTATTAACTCTACGAAATAATCCAAGGCGCTGGCAATCAAGCCCCGGCAGTGACAGTGGAAATGCGACTGGCCCTGGCACGCAAGAGCCCACCCACTTTTGGCCTGACAGTGTAAACTACTGTTTGTTCATTTAGGCCAGAGGAGTACTGGTCCCCCAAATGAGCCTGGTTTCTCTCAAGGTTTTTTTCTCCACTACTTTCACCTGAGTTTGTGCTCCTAGCCATTGTGTCCTTTGGCCTCTTCAGTTGGGGTTTAAAAAACAAGTAATATTCTGAAATTATCAATGTGGCTGCACTGACACTGTCAGATAAGAACAAAAGCTTCAACTGAATTGAGCTGGATAATGACACTATTTTCTTATTAATTGAGAACTTTACAATTAACATCAACAGAGCTAATAATAATGCCACTGATAATGATATTTAATTTTGACAGTGGTGAATGTAAAAATCTGCAAAGTTTCAAAGATGAATTTCATATTCACAAAGGTGTGTCTGGGGACAAAACAAAATTTTGAAAACAACCGAACTATAACAAAGCAGATGGCCAGGTGTGGTCACAGCAGTTTATATGTAAGACAAAAAAAAAAGTCAGACTCATAAAGAGGTGTAAAATGCAATTGGTCATGAAGAATGAATCTGAAGGCTTATGTTCTGATTGAAACTCTTTCCACAGTGAGTGCAGGTGAAAGGTTTTTCTCCAGTGTGGATTCTCATGTGAACCTTAAAGTTTCCTTTAAAAGGTATACAATAAATTAAATTCCGAAAGAACATACAATAATAAACCTTTGTTTTTATCAAATCATGACACCACATAAAATATAAAAAGGAGTAATAATTTATCCAGTTTAATAAAATAAATGAACACTAATAAAATAAAGTAACAAACAGGTTTGTGTTATTGAGATGACTCCAATAGTTTTTCCACAGCATGCTAAAGTTGTCAGACTATAAGCCATTCACACTTAAATGACTGATTATGGAAAATGGAATGGTTCTTTTGTATTGCAAACATGATATTTGACTCTGAACTGCTGCTAATCATTATTCTTTTATCTATATCTATCAGGGGCGCCGCTACGGATTCTGGGCCCCCTGGACAGCATATTAACTTGGGCCCTCCTGCCTCCTGGGGGTGGGGGGGGGTTGAGCAGGCTATACCGAGGGATATCGGTATCCCCAGGTAGAAATCAAAATTTTTTCCCCTTCTCCCAAATCAGATTATACTGTTTCAGCTATTAAAATTGTTCAGTTTTGTATGTAATGGCAAAGTGATAATATTTCGTTTTGTTTTTTATAAAGTTTGGAGCATTTTTTTTGTTAGTTAAATAAGTTTTTTCTTTCTTAAAGTAACGACCAAGCGGCCAGCGCCAGACAGGTCGCAAATTAGTATTTTTTTTGATACATTTGATTAATCGATGCATGCTGATGAACTTTTATCATAGTTTATAGTTATATGGTAACGAAGTGTTCAACATTCAACCCGTTCGTTTTCATCAGTATTATTTGTGATTTAAATTGACAGGAATTCTTCTTTTTGCTTTCACTTTCAAAATGAAATATTTTTTCAAGAAAAGATAATTGTCTGTTTTGCTTATATCTATACACCTTTCACTTTTTAAGACTAAAACAAAAGATGGATTCATTGTTATTCTTAATTAAAAAGCACAACAACAATAAAACAGTACGTTACAATGACAAACTAGCTTACATAACATTTATTAACAAAAACGAATAAGAGGAGGTATGGCATAGGACACATCACATGCTGTATTATACCGACTAATACATAACAGAATGTTTAGCAAACAATGAGGAATCAAATAATAATAATAATAATAATAATAATAATAATAATATTAAAAAAATAAGGAAAGCCTCCATAGTGTAACGTGAGGTAAACAGCAAAGATATCAAGCTTTTCAAAACGAAAACAAAAAGTAAATCTAAACTGTCTGTCGCTGACAGGACTTGCATGTTTTCTCTACAAGAATATCAACATGTTCACCTTCTCTGTTTTAAGAAGCGGTCTTTTACTTTAGTTTGAAAACCAAATTCTCCGTTGCTCTCCATCACGGCACGCACCTTCGCGCTCGTGCTGATGCAGCGAGTGAAAGCACAATGGGCGTTCTGCTCCCGCTCTGCATACACGCCGCTTCTGCGCTGCCTCTGCTCTGCTTACGCGTGCGGTGTGAAACCAGGCTCCACTGAAGCGCTTGCACCTGATCAGTGAAATATTTCTCCTGCTACAATGTGCTGTGGCTGGCAGCGCGCCACTTTGGAGCAGCGCAGACCATGCACTAGCACAAGTGCGAACACATCAAATTTTTACTCGCACACTCTCAAAAAATGGTCGCATTTTGGTCTCAGTCTAGAGCCCTGAATATATAAAATAAAGAAAACAATGATGTGCCGTCTCGTCTTGAACAGGAGCACTTCACAAAAACGAACCAAAAGTCAGCGAATACATGACTCACAGACATGATAAATATATCTATAGAAAGCTTTAAATTACTAAACGAAATAAATCAAATCGAAAACAAAAACTCTTTCATTATAATCCATGAAGATGCACTTCTCTCTAAAGGCGAGTCTAATGAGGAGATGGTGAGTCAGGATCTTCATCTTTGTGACACTGACACAGAAAACACTAGTTTATTAGTAAATAATTCAAATATCTCCTTACTATTTCCCCCTGACACATTCATAGTAATTACTTTTGCTGGGGCTTTATGGCAAGCTTTATTGCGTGTGTTTGAATGCAGAACTCTTCAGCTGTGCTGACGGCTCTCTGCTGCTGCGGGACACTAAACACTGTCGAGCCGCTGTTGACATTCGCGGCGGCACGGTCTCGTGTTGTTTCCACCAGCTAGGCAATTTTTTTCATCACTAATTGATGGATGTCTAAAATATAAAAATAAGGAGAAGCCTAAAACAGGCCCGAGGCCCGGCCCGCGTCTGAACTATAACGTGAAAATTGGCCCGATCGAAGCCCGGTCGGGTCCGGGCTGAAATGCAGGGCTCTAGCGTTCCCCTCGTAGAAATCACGTTTCTCCCTCGGGGGCCCCCTCCCATCGTCGGGCCCTTAGAATCGTCCTAACTTTTCCCCCCCTTACGGCGCCCCTGCCTGTCTCACCTAGATACACCATTATTTCATCGTTGTTGTGTTTAGGGGATACGCGTGAGCGTCGCGACATGTTTACATTAATTTACACCCCGCCTCCAGCAGTGCAGGGGTGTTGGAATATTCGAAAACAGTATACATCGCTCAGCCTTTTCGAACTTCTTTTTTCCCCCAAACGAAGAATGAAAACGAACTTTGAAGTATATTGGGACCTTAAGGACTCTCTCCAGTGTGACCTTTCATGTGTGAATCAAGGGTTGTTTTACGTCTGAAACACTTTCCACACTGATCACATGGATACGGCTTCTCTCCAGTGTGAATGACCATGTGACTCTGAAGAGATTCTTTGCGTGTGAAGCTATTCCCACACAGTTTGCAGGTAAAAGGCTTCTCTCCAGTGTGACTTCTCATGTGGGAATTATAGTGTGCTTTATATGTGAAGCTCTTCCCACACACATTGCAGGTAAATGGTTTCTCTCCAGTTTGAAGCCTCATATGAGTCTGAAGGCTTATGTTCTGACTGAAACCCTTTCCACAGTGAGTGCAGGTGAAAGGTTTCTCTCCAGTGTGGATTCTCATGTGAACCTTGAGGTTTCCTTTCAATCTGAAACTCTTTCCACAGTCATGGCACGTGAAAGATGACTCTCGAGAATGATTTTTTTCATGCCAGTTAAGGTGTCTCTTGTCTGGGAATCTCTGTCCACACCGATGACCATTAAAAGAGTTCTCTCTTGGATGAAGCCTCATGTGATTAGCAAGGGTTGTTTCACGTGTAAAACATTTTCCACACTGAGCACACACAAAAGGCTTCTCTCCTGTGTGAGTTTTCATGTGAGCCGTAAGATTTCCTTTTTGTGAGAAGTTCTTCCCACACAGTTTGCAGGTGTAAGGACTCTGTCCAGTGTGACCTTTCATGTGTGAATTAAGGGTTGATTTATGTCTGAAACACTTTCCACATTGATCACATGGAAACAATTTATCTCCAGTGTGAACAACCATGTGAATCTTAAGAGATGCTTTGCATGAGAAGCTATTCCCACACAGTTTGCAGGTAAAAGGCTTCTCTGGAGTGTGAAGTCTCATATGAGTTTTGAGGTTTACTTCACAACTGAAACCTTCTCCACACCAATGACATTTAAAAGCATTCTCTCCTGAGTGTTCTTGCTTTGTGTGTAAATTAAGGGTTACTTTCTGTGTGAAACTCTTTCCACACTGAACACATGTGAAAGGCTTCATTCCAGTGTGACTATTCATGTGGCGTTTAAGGTTTTGTTTACGTGCGAATCTCTTTCCACACTGATGGCATGTGAAAGGCTTCTCTCCAATGTGAACATTCATGTGTGTTTGAAGGTTATATTTTTTATTGAAACTCTTTCCACACTGATGGCAGGTGAAGTAAATGTTAGATTCGGTCCTCTGAACTTTTTTTGGTGATGAAGTTGTTTCAGTCCGAATGGATTTTCCCACAATCATGAAATCAAGTCTTTCGAATTCAACTTTATCTTCTATCTTTGTAAGTTCTTGCTTCTCTTCCTTCGGTGCCATCAGGTCTAAAGCAAAAAAGAAAAGAAAAAAAAGACAAATACAAGTTAGTGGCAGTTTACTGGCTTAAAGCAACAGACATCAAAACCAAGATAAAAGTATTAAAACATCAAAACCAAGATTTTCCAACAAAACTGGGTTATTATACACCAGTCACTCCTGGTCTTTGGGACTCACCACTCTCTATCCATTTTGATACACCCGATTCAGATCACCAGCTCATTAGGTGAGAGCTCCATGAACTCAGTGTATCAGATAAAGGGGACATACAAAATGTGCAGAGCGGTGGGTCCCCAGGACCAGAAATGAAACCCACTGATATATACCAGTCCTGAATCTGCCATTCATGTTTTGTTTTGTTTTTTTAAAGCTGCAGTCTGTAACTTTTTTGTATTTATGATTTACAAAAATTATATAAGTGAGTATAGCTTGAAGCCATTTTCCAAACCATGTGTTTGGTTTATCCTGAATCACCACAGTACACCTATAAGCAGCTTTTATATTCAGACTATTTTAGACTGGTTCTGGTAGGTACCGCTGCAGAGTAGCCCAGTACCTGCATGACTCGTCATAGACCTAAACAGAGAGAAGTAGCTCCGGCTACAATATTCTTCTGCAAGACGCATGCAGTTCTGTTTATTAACTGCTAAAGCACCAAAAGTTACAGACTGCAGCTTTAAACTTGTCGATAAGCACTAGCACAGTTTAGGTCTTAAATCTATCCAACTGCTAATAATTTGTGTAAACAAATAGACATTTCATCAAACACAAGTATGGAGTGCATCAGGGCTCAGTATTAGGTCCTCTGCTTTTCTCTAAATACATGCTGACCATGAGGACATTATCATTAGAGCTCACAATGTTATACCAATGATCTATTTTTACATTTCATTACAAAACTGCACAACTGTCCAAATAATTATATTTTATAGTGCTTTTTAAATGATTTTTTCACTCAAAAACTAAAGTACATATGCTCAGATTAATGAGGCCTATGATACATCAGTTCCAAAAACAAATACAAAACCAATCGTAATTGAAAGAAAACAAGTTGACAAAAAGATTGACACCAATATTTGGTAATGATAAAAAAACAAAACATTTATAAGGCATTTTTTTTGTAGGCTGGTTATTTTTTATATTTGAACACAACACAAGGGTTAAACACATTTCCCCCTATTTTAGTCATTAATTATAGCCATTCAACAATAGTCATAATTTTTAACATTTAATAGGCTTTGTAAAAGTGTGAACTTACAACAATCCTAACACAATGTTATGACTTTGTGCGTATTATTGTGCTCGCTGTGCGCTTGCCTGTTGTTTCTATTGTGTTCCCACTCTCTTAGGATGAGTAACGAGTGCCACCTGTTGATAATCAGCGCCTATGAGAATCTTCATCTGCTGATTCGCCCTCGCGATCTTGTGATTGGAGATATAAGCTGTCTAGTTCTGCAATTCAGCAGAGACGCTATGCTGAGAACAACTAACTACTGTTCCTTATTAATTCTCCTTGAGTTCTGTGTTAGATATTATTTTGTTGTTGTGAAATTAGCAAGGAGATTATATGACCCTAATTGATCTTGGAGCTGTATCCCTGAGTGCAGGAGGATTGAAACTGTCTGAGCTTTCTTTTACTTAATGGGTTCATTTTTACAGGAGACGTGGGGAGGTGGGTGCCATTTGTTTTGTATATACTTTTTCTCCTGGTTTTCTGGTTAGTTGAGTTAGGTTTTAAAATGTTCTTTTGTTTAGATGATGTTATTTTAGAGATAGTTTTAGTTATGTAAAAATAGTTAGATCTTGTTTGTTTTTGTTTATTTGTTATTTTGGCCTCGCTCCCTATAAGTTTTAGTGCTCCTTGTATAACTTATTTGGAATCTTATATTATTTGTTTGTTATTTCTTTTGTATTAAACCTTGAATCTTTTTGGCTCCATCGAGTTGTGATCTTTTTGAACGGATCTGGAACAGTGTGCAGGGGCTCTACAATGTTGCTTGTTTAGTTTGGGTTAAAGTTTACCATAATTCTGTCCTAACTCCTAAACTGAGGAGGTCGTAACAAAGTCCTCACATAATTTGTATATGCATGAACTATACATTTAATATAGATTCATCTTTAAGATGCAAAATTTAATCAACAAGCGATTTACATCAATGACACAATCTGCAGCAGGTTTCATTTAAATGCTGCATTCCAGAAAACTCGAAATTACGATTTTTCCCACTTCCTACTTGGAAATAACATCTAGATTGTTGCTTGAAATTGGACATCCCCCATGAACATGGGGCAGATCGATCAACCCTGACCTCAGTGAGACGCATCATTTGACGTCACTGCTTCCAGCGAGTATAGTGTGAACCTAACGTACGTCAAACTTAAAAACATTAATATTAGGTTTTATTTTTGCTCATATTTTTGCATTGTCAACCGTTTTCAAAACAAATGGTAGCATTTTGTTAGTTTTTTCTGTTTTTGTTATAATTGATACAAAATCACAAAACACTCATTGTGTCATGGCAACATCATGTGGGCAACAAGTGAACATGGTTGACTGGAATTTTGTTAAAGTTAGAAGTCGAACATTTAAATTTGAATGTTCTCACACCCGACTCTCAAATACAGCATAAAAGCAGTGCTGTCTCTTTAAAATCTGTTGCACATGACGTGAATCTGACACAAATCTAATTTTCTCCCTGTTCTTTATGGTCAATTAGGACTTTTTAGCTCATTTAAGATTTATGAAGTCACTTGCCAGAAACGGGCATTTTGACATTTTGTGTGTTTTTGTCTGGTATAGACATTTATTGCAGTACGCGTGTTGTCACATCCGGCTCTGATTAATAGCGTAAAGGAATTTCCACCTGCACTATTGTCAATGGACAGACGCTGGTTTTGTGAAGAAAACTAAGCTAATTGAGTTGGACTTAGCAATAATCGTCAATATTTGAAAATTTATTTATACTGATGCCCTACCATGCATGTCATCCTTCATTTTAATGTATGTCATCCTTCACTCACCTGATGTGCCCCATGCGCCATCTAACCTGAGATCTAGTATATACTTAACCCTGGACGCATGTTTGCGGTAACATACGCCTTCACTTAATCTACTTGAGAAAATAATTTCGAAGTCAGAGTAAAATCAAATGTAACAATTTATTATTAGTCAGGTAAATATGTATTATGTCAATTACAAAAGCCAATTCAAAGATATCGAATCAATACAAGACATCAAAATCTGAAAGATGAGTCTAAGCGTAAGATGCATACCTGATGAGAAAAATACATGGTATGAAGTGTGTGAACTTCAAACCAAGACAAAACATCCCCCCAAATGGAGGCAGGAACTAACAATTTGAATTTGTATTGATCGAGCTGAATTAACACCTTTTGGGACTAGTAATGAGCGATATAAACGATATGCTATATAAGCGATACAAAATTGGCCTACGATAGAGATTGCGATAATGCATGTTGATGACGCAATCTACCCGCGAAATTTAGAGCAACGAGCTGTAGCCGGCTGCAACGCATCATCATATTCGTCATCGTGAATAAACATGTCTGAAAGCGTCAGCGAAACAGAGGAGCTCATGAAAAAGACTGGTGCAACATCTATTATTTGGACTTGGTTTGGATTTAAGCCGTCCGACGAGCAGCAGCAAAATATACTCTGTAGAGTGTGTGGGGCAAAAGTTCCAGCTAAGTGAGGTAACACGACTAATCTGTTCTACCACCTCAAAACTAAACATGTCGTTGAATACCAGCATTGCCAGGCAATGCAGCCAACTGCAAAATCCAGTACGAAGAACGCAGGACAGAAAAAACAGGAACTGATCCAAACCTCAATCCAACAGTCATTTTCAAAAGGTACTCCTTATATTAGGAAGAGCCCGCGATGGATTGAAATTACCAGGGCCATAACTGTTTACTTGTGTAAGGACATGGTCCCTTTTTCAAACGATAGAGAGACACGGCTTTACAGCCATGATCAGAGCTATTGATCCACGATATGAGGTGCCAAGCCGCAAATACTTCACAGAAACAGAGATGCCAAAATTGTGTGCCGAGCTCCGTGAAAATGTTGAAAAATGATGTTTCATTAACAAAGTTCGGGAGGAGCACGTCAGATACTTAGCCTAATTAGACACAGGTGGTAAGCAATCAAGTCCATCAATACACGGATATAAATACAGCCGACATACCTTCATTCATTTGACGGTTAATCAGCATCCCTCCTCCACCCCTTCTCCACCATCATTACTAAATTCTCACCACACTAGGGGGGGTACTCTGGGTTCGGGCATTTCCCGAGCTCGGAGCCCTTCCCCAGGACAGCACGCCAACAACGTTTTACTATACTCGCCAAATACGCATTACGTTACTCGTGCTAAATATATGTAAGTGTGAACTCGTGAAAGAGCTGTGTGACTTGAAATACTTTGCTACTACAACGGACCTGTGGTCGAGCCGTACCATGGAGCCTTTCCTCAGTCCGACCATCCCCGCTGAACATACGGCCGAGGAGATCGCACAAGGACTCAAGGAAGCGCTTGAGTCATGGGGGTTTAAAGAAGAAAGCCAAGTTTGCATTACTACTGATAACGGAACGAACGTGGTCAAGGCAGCGTCTCTGAATGATTGGACCAGGCTGCAATGTTTTGGACACAGGCTGCACCTCGCCATCGGTAGGTTAAAACATTTTGTATTATAATATTTTAATAAATATTTATATATATATATAAACCCACTTGGTATTATATTAATATTATATTAATTATTTTGTTAATTATTTGTGTTAAGTGATGTTCATTCAATCTTAATCAAGCATTTCAATAGTTGTAATGATAGTTGTTCAGTGTGTGTGGGGAGAGAGAGAGATTATAGATGAAATTAACTAATAATATCTTATTAGTGAAAAAAGTGTGAAAGACCCCCGAATTGACCGTGCTGTTGGCGTGTGCAAGAAGATTGTGAGTGCCTTTTCATACTCTTGGAAAAGAAGAAAAGAGTTGAAGAAAGCCCAGGCAGAGCACCATCTTCCCTTTCATCGGCTCATCACAGAAACAGCAACAAGGTGGGGGTCACGCCAGATGATGATCCAGAGGGTGCTTGAACAAGAGAAGGCCCTATCACAGGTACTGAAAGCAGACAGGAAAACCAAACACCTGGTACCCACTTGGCAAGATACAGATGTCTTGGAATCTATAAGCCGGACCCTCGGCCCACTGCTGGAATTCACAGACGCGCTGTCTGGAGAAGATTATGTCAGTGTGTCGTACATCAAACCTGTTCTCCATCTTTTCAACAACACTGTTCTTGCTGCAGCTGATGACGACACAGAGCTGACCAAGGACATGAAAAGAGTCATCCTAGAGTACTTAAACGAGAAGTACTCAGACCCAAAAACGGTTGACCTGCTGGATATGGCCTCCTTGGTCGACCCACGGTTTAAAGATGCATGTATAGCTGATGACCGCCAGGAGTTCATCAAGACCAGAGCGGTAGCAGAAATTCTGTCACTGTTGGAGGTGCAAACTGCAACGGTCAGAGAGCCACTGCCACACACAAGCACAGAAGCTGCAGCTGTTGGTGCTGAAGCAGCTGTTGAGAGGCAATCAAAGAAGGTAAAACGGAGCCTGGGAAGCTTTTTCAAAAAGGCCTCCGATGGCACAGCTGCTCTCGCTGACAGAGAGGCCATCGAAGTGGAGCTAAAAAGTAACCTGCAGACAATGCAGACAGGTTGATGGAGAGACTGACCCACTGGACTGGTGGCGGCTGCACCAAGCTAATTTTCCAAGGGTGGCTAGACTGGCCCAGAAATATCTCTGTATCCCGGCCACAAGTGCTCCTTCGGAAAGGGCATTTAGCTTTGGTGGCAACATTGTTACATGCCACCGGTCTCTGTTGAAGCCAGAGACTGTGGACAAGCTTGTGTTCCTGTCTAATAATCTTTAGGGCCTAACAAATGACAAATGGTGTGTATTAAACAAAATCTCAGTGAGTGCCTGATTTTAGGATTCGTTGTTGTGTTGCTTTTTAACTGAGAAGACACCAGACAGTTTTTCTGTTCTTTGCATATTTTGTGTCCTTTAAGAAAATAAGTAAAACTACATTTGCGCTTTTTACTGTATATATGGCATGGCACTACTGTAAAGAAACTTTTATACATTAAAAATTCTCTTTAGTTGACTTATATGTCCCTTATACTGGAAGTATTTTATTTATTTATTTTGTGCTTTCATTTAGCACTTTATAATGTTTTCATTTGAAGTATCTCTGCACTACACTTGGAAGAATTTTCTTTATTTAACATAGCCATGCCTAATACTGGAAGTATATCCCTAATTCACAGTGTCTGCTCCTTTATTAACAAGACACCAGTTTTAATTTCATTAGGAGAACACAATGTTTAAAACCAAATGCGTTACCTTAGGCTGCAGGTTTGAAATATGTTTTTATTTAAAGTATCTGTGCATTACACAAAATAATTTTCTTTGCCTAATTAATACTGGAAGTATTTTCAGTACAGTGTATGTTCCTTAACTAAAAAGACACCAGTTTACTGGGTGGCATTTAAGAACCAAGGACTTAAACAAACTAAGTGTAGTGCCTTTTAGAAGGAAAGACTTTTTATTTTATTTATCTGCAACATTGTGTTGTATAATTACAGTTTTGCTTTTGCACAATAAATGTTCTCAAAACGACATACAACGTTTCTTTATTTCTTAAAAAAAAAAAAAATACATTTAGCAGTTTGGTTTTCCTAAGGGTCTATGTAACCTGTTCTGAAAGGGTTCTATTATAATTTATATATCGCAATATATATCGTTATCGCAAGAGGCTGCAATGTATATCGCAATATGAATTTTAGGCCATATCGCCCATCCCTATTTGGGACAGATGGTAATTTGCATGGAATGATGCACCCTCTACAGTGAGCGAAATCTCTCCAAACTCTTAAGATCTGTATTACCTTTTAGTTTACTTCATGTCAGAATGAGACCATTGTACCAGACACACAGAGACTATTCAAGTGATACCAAACATGACTGTAAATATCACTTGCATTAATGTAGAATATTATATTATACTATTGACCATTCTGTGTGAGCTGAAGGATGGGTGAGGGGAAGGAAGGGGATGAGAAGTTTCCCCCAAACCTTCAATTTAATCCTCTAACACAGTCTTTAGTCGGAATTAATACTTTAAGATTTGGTTCATTGAAATGCTCTTTAAGATGATATGCTGTTTTGTATTGTTTTCTTGCAGTTCTGTAATAAAATAAGGTGCTCAGACTCTGAAGTATTGCGCGTTCACATACAGTATGGCTTGCGTCACGAAATATACATCGGAATATCATGAAACCATCTGCCATGGTTTCACAATACTCAATGATTGTTGTTTTTAGAAGACGTATCTGTGCTGAATTTCACAAATAAATCACAACAATCCTGTGCTATGGGAACAGCCATTGATAGAGGCTTCAGCGGACGTTCTTCGAACACGGAAGTGTGAGAAAGGCCTATTTCTCTGGTCAGCACCATGTCAAATAAAACAACTTCAATTAGGACGCTCATAACATTCTTCAGAAATATTATTCATTTCTGTACAGCTGCACATTTTATTAAGGATCAAATGAGTGAGTTCAGCTTTGAGAATGAAAACCAACCTGTTTGTTCCTCGGTATCTTCATGTTTAACTCTGAATGCTTCTTCAATCTTCATGTCTTCACTCTCCTCTTTAATAAACACCATCTTTGTTTGTTCCTCAGTATCTTCATGTTTGACTCTGAATGTTTCTTCAATCTTCATGTCTTCACTCTCCTCTTTAATAAACTCCATCTTTATAATAGTTTGTCACATGGATCTCTGTCGCTTCAGCAGGAGCTTCTCTGTGTTTGGACACTTTGTCCTGTTTAATATGGAAGCCCATTTCCGCCACCAAATAAAAAAGGTAATTTCGACTTTTTCTCACAATTCTGACTTTTTTTTCCTCATAATTGCGTGATATAAACTCGCAATTCTGAGAAATAAAGTCAGAACTGCAAGATAACCTCACAATTCTGACTTTATATCTCACAATTCGGAGAGAAAAAGTCAGAATTGTGAGATAAAAAAGTTGCAATAACCTTTTATTTTTGTTCAGTGACAGAAACGGGCTTCCATAGTTTAATATGGGAAAGATTAAGGAAACAAAAATTAAATGCAAACAATCTCTGTGTGCGTCTCAATCTGTTCCCTAGTTACTGCACTGCTAAGTGAGTCAGCCAGAGTGATAGTTAATGACCTTAAATGACCTGTGGCCTGTTACACAAAGCTGGTTTCAGTTTTTATTCAGGTAAATTTGCATTTAGTTTGAGTAAACATGAGTTTTCGGGCTCAAGAAGATTGGTTGGTTTTGAGCGGGTTTCCTCAGCATGGTAACTTAGGCTACCCTGCTCCGGAGCAGGTTTTATTCTGGGTTAGAGATCGCAAACCCATGTTTTTGCATGTAATGCTTTTTTTCCTTATTGTCCGAACTTTTTGCATTGATTTAAACACTTTAAATGCTTAAAAACACAAACCTTTCTTCAGCCGAACCACAACAGACGCAGGAGAACAGAGCGGCGCAGTCTTATGACATCACACCACAACACCAAAATAAAAGTCTTGTCATCAGGCTGCTGTCTAAATGCAAATTTAAATGCCAGAGGATTTCTGAGTTGATTTCTTGGTGAAATACATATTTAAATAAATGTTGTCCAATGGTGTGTTGAAAATATTAAGAACTAGGTTTAGAAACCATTATACTAGTATTAAAAACTAAACAGTGACAAATGTGATTTACAAGTTAAAAATACATAATCTCAGTGTGATTTAAAAGGTTTCTATACACACTCACAGAGAGAGAGAGAGACATACATTTCCTATTATTTGATTATTTTATATAATATAATATGATAGTGTTGATAGCATTCTGACATATGTTGTGTTTAGGAAGATTTTTTTTGTGGCTCTGGATAGATCAACACAGAGCTGAACTGAACTGAATAATAATAATATTTAAATATTAAATCTAAAATAAAAAAAACATAATATTAATAATAATTGTAATGGTGATCTATTCATTTTTGTTCTCCGCCATTTCCATAGAAGACCAACACAAAGGATTTGACGCGTAAAACCATAAACTTGCAGCGTAACAGTTTACTTTCTGTTTGTGAGGATACAACAAAAATCAAAAATAAAACTTTATTACTATTTACAGTTACACTTCTCCAAGCTTCAAATTGAATGTGATTTAATCTAATAATTAAATAGGATTGTCAAAGACTGTCTAACACCAAGCCCCTTTCATCCGTTCAAACTCTCCACAGTCGCTTACAATCTCCTTCGTCTTCTCCACATTCAGAGAGAGATTGTTGTCACTGCACCACCCGGCCAGGCGGCTCACCTCGCTCCTGTAGTTTGTCTCATCTCTGTTGCTGATGAGACCCACCACAGTCGTGTCATCCGCAAATTTAATGAAGAGGTTGGAGTTGTGTGACAGTGTGCAGGCGTGGGTCAGCAGAGTGAAGAGGAGGGGGCTCAGCACACATCCTTGGGGTGCCCCTGTGTTCAGTGTGATGGTGCTGGATGTGTTACTGCCGACCCGTACTGCCTGAGGTCTCCCGGTCAGAAAGTCCAACAGCCAGTTGCACAGCGACGTATTGAGCCCCAGCTGGACCAGTTTATGGATGAGCTGTTGAGGGATGATTGTGTTGAATGCTGAACTGAAGTCTATGAACAGCAATCTGACATACGTGTCCGTTTTGTCCAGGTGTGTGAGGGCCGGGCGGAGGGCAGTGGCGATGGCATCATCGGTCGAGCGATTGGACCTATATGCAAACTGGAAGGGGTCCAGGGAGGGGGGGGGGGGGGACAGATTTGATGTGTTGCATGTCTAGCCGTTCAAAGCACTTCATGGGAATAGGAGTGAGTGCTACTGGACGGTAGGCATTGAAGCAGGATGGAGATGACTTCTTCGGGACTGGAATGATAGTGGTGGCTTTAAAGCATGTGGGGACAACAGCCTGGCTTAGTGAGATGTTGAAGATGTCTGTGAAGACATCAGTGAGTTCCACTGCACAGTCTCTCAGTACACGCCCAGGAATGTTGTCAGGACCCGGAGCTTTGCGTGCATTGATCCTGCTGAGGGATCTCCTCACACTTTCCGGGGACAGCGTCATCACCTGGTCGCCGGGAGGAGGTGGAGTCTTCTGTGCAGTGGTGCTGTTTTGTTCCTCAAAGCGAGCAAAGAAGGCATTCAGCTCATTCAGCAGGGGGATGGTGCTGTCACAGGTCTGTGGTGGGGGCTTGTAGTCCGTAATGGTCTGAATCCCCTGCCACAGGCTCCGAGTGTCTCTGCTGTCGCTGAAACGATGGGCTATCCTCCTGGAGTACTGTCTCTTGGCCTCTCTGATGCTGCGGGATAGGTTGGCCCTAGCTGTCTTCAGGCCCTCCTCATCTCCAGCTCTAAAGGCAGCATTCCGAGCCGTCAGAAGTCTGTAGACCTCCCCTGTCAGCCACGGCTTCTGGTTGGCCCGGCTAGTGATAGTCTTTGTGACCGTTACATCATCAATACACTTGGTGATGTAGGCGGTGACAGTCTCTGTGTACTCTTGGAGGTCTGTGGTGTTGTTGTATGTGGCAGCCTGCTTAAACATATTCCAGTCAGTGGTGTCGAAACAGTCTTGAAGTGTCTCTGACGACCCTTCCGGCCACACTTGTATCTGTTTGTGTATTGGTTTGATGACTTTAACGAGCGGTCTGTATGCAGGCATTAGCATGACAGTGATGTGGTCTGAGGCGCCGAGGTACTTAAAGTGTACTTAAAGAGAGTACACTTTAATGACAATAGGTCTTAACATACTTAAGTGCACTTTTTAAAAATGCACTTTAAAATAATGTCTAATTAAGTATTACTTAAACACATTTTACATAATTATGATTTTATTGTGTTTTAAATAAGTACACTCATTTTGATATATTTATCAATATACTAAAGCACATGTAAAATAATTGATTTTAATTTCAACTTAAGTGTGTTCTTCAAAATTACATTTGTTAATGTATTTTAAATGTATTTAGTCTATGAATGAATGAATAAATTATGCATTTATATAGCGCTTTATTGTGTATATCTGTACACCCAAAGCGCTTTACAATCATGAGGGGGTCTCTCCTCAACCACCACCAGTGTGCAGCATCCACTTGGATGATGCGACGGCAGCTACAGGTGGAGAGGAGAAAGAATGATGTAGCCAATCAAGTGGATGAGGATTATTAGGAGGCCATGATTGACAAGGGCCAGTGGCGGGAATTTGGCCAGGACACCGGGGTTATACCCCTACTCTTTACAAGAAGTGCCATGGGATTTTTAATGACCACAGAGAGTCAGGACCTCGGTTTAACGTCTCATCCGAAAGACAGTGCTTTTTGACAGTATAGTGTCCCCGTCACTATACTGGGGCGTTAGGACCCACACAGACCACAGGGTGAGCACCCCCTGCTGGCCTCACTAACACCTCTTCCAGCAGCAACCTAGTTTTCCCAGGAGGTCTCCCATCCAGGTACTGACCAGGCTCAGCCCTGCTTAGCTTCTGTGGGCATCCAGTCTTGGGCTGCAGGGTGATATGGTGATATATGTGCATTAATGCACTTGAAATGTATTTTGTAAATGTATCTTCTAAACTTAAATACACATTCTTATACAGTATACTCCAATAAAACTTATTGTTGAAATTTTCATCACCAGCTCTTGCGCTATGAACTCTATGAAGTTTAATTTTCGACATAATATTTGACAGTGTCATTTATGAGAGTACTGTTTTTGTATGTAATAGTACTGTACTTTACATCTGTGTACAGAATGCTTTCAATATCATTATGTTGTTCTCACTTAAACACACATTTAATTGCATTAATTGCAAGCAAAATTTTAACAGATCTAAACAAAATTAATTTGCATTCAAATACATTTGATTTTAAATAGACTAGGCTACACTGCACTGTAAAAAATGACTGACTTTTAGTTTGGTTAGACTCATTCATGACTCATTCACCTTAGTCTTTGGTCTAACTACACAATGAATTAGGACAACTTGAACTTGAACAGAAATGAAAAGCCTGAAATAACATGTAACCACGCACAAAGTATCTCTTTTGTTTTATGCGCATGTGCCAAAAATACTACGTCATGATTGCGCGCTGCTTCAGCAGAGTTTGAAAAATGCACTGCACACCATGTTTCTGTTTTTACATTTGAAGAGCAAGATGTTCCATTACTGGTTGTGTTTGTAATATGTAATATTTTTGTACTTATCTGGAGTTATTCAGTTTGCAGGATCAGTAAAGATTTGTTACTGGAGATACAGTGTGGAAACAAGTGATGTTAGAAGTTAGTCAGCTCACCCTGATCACGCATGACAAGCTAGAAGTGCTATATTAACTCACTATCCCTATGGATTTTAAATGTTTTGAATGTTTTCCATTTGCAAGTAATATATTCCCACCTGTGCATATACAGATTCCCTCTAATCATCATATATTTTACAGGTAACAAACCAAAGGAAGAGGACAGCAGCTTTGCTGTGACAGTCGTGGCAAATACAGGAACATTATTCATGAAGATGTGTGAGAGAATCTTGCAAGGCAAGATGAGGGGGAAAAAAATTAAGGTACCTTTCTTCATTTTCATAGATTTTGGGATATTTATCTCTATTTGGATAATTGATAAAGTTATGTTTTATTCCCTGTAAAGTAGGAATAAAAATATTTGTAAAAATGTTATCTATTTTTAAAGCCCAGTGTCAGTGAAGATGGTGTGGTCTGGAAATCTGAAGGAACATCTCCCAGCGTTCTACTACGATGTTGCCCTGATGATTGAGGTAATTCACCTCTTAGGTGATGCAGATGTGGTCAAAAGTTTACACACACCTTGCAGAATAAACTGCTTCATCAGAGCAGAGATTGCAATTTTTTAATGATTCTACCCCTCTACCCTCTTACTGCTTAAATTATTAACATTTTGCAGATACTGCAAGGTGTATATAAACTTTGGACTGAAACTGTGTCTATTGCTTTCGCTCAACTGAACTATTTATAATGACTGGATGTTTTATAACAATTGTTCTTCTTTCAAAAGGTCATCTTTGTTGACCCTGGAACAACATTGTGATTAACCAATCAGATTTCAAGAACCAGTTTATAATTTTTGTGAAGTTTAGGATTACAATCAGTGTTTGGTGCCTGTACATCAGTGTAATTCATCTATCAATTCCTCTGATTTTAGGGATTACTCATGGGTAAATTTAGGTTTAGGAATATGGTTAAGATTATATTTTTGGATTAAAATGTTGTTCCAGGGTCAACAAAATATGTTGACCCAGGAACACGTCTAACTCGGCAATATCAGGACGTGCGCGAGGGTGCGCCCAGTGTTGTTCGAGTCGGCGTGTCCGCACTGGGTCCTCGTTGATCTGTGGCCGGTCCCTCGCCGGGTCTTTTCCTGTGGTCCGTGTGAACTTGCGCTGCATGGTGCGAAGCCTGCGGTCCTGGATTTTGGTGTGGAATGTCACTGCCATCGGCTTCCACGCACGTATAGATGGGGGGTGAATCCGTCTAATCTTCGCCGCCTCAGTCACGCACTTCCAGCAAAGGAGGATTATTCCTCAACGAAAAGACTGGCCTTGATTAACGTAAGGTCTCTATCTAATAAAACATTTATACTGCATGAGTTCTTCAAGGCCAAAGAGTTGGATATAATGTTTTTAACTGAAACTTGGGTTTGCAGTGGAGATCTGACACCTTTCTCTGAATCCGTCCCATTGAACTGCAATTTTTTGAACAAACCTAGATCGACGGGACGTGGAGGAGGTTTAGCAGTTATTTTTAAAAACGCTTTAAACTGTAAGACTCTTCAGGCTGATGCCTACTCGACCTTCGAACTACAGTTGCTCCAAATTAAGGTGCAGACTGGTTTCTTAGTATGTGCATTAATTTATAGACCTCCAAAATTCAACAAGAACTTTATTCAGCAGTTTGCTGAGTTTGTTAGTGGACTTTTATGCAACTACAATCGTTTCTTGATTCTGGGTGATTTTAATGTGCATGTGTGTTGCCCATCAGACCCATTAGTGAAAGACTTTTTAAATCTTATTGAACATATCTTATGTTCATGGGTCTACTCATGTACATGGTCATACATTAGACCTTGTAATCTCATTTAATCAGTCAAATTTTAATGTTATATTGGACGATGTGGCATTCTCAGACCATAAATCTGTTACATTTGAACTTTCATTAGATCATGAGGTAAAAAAAATTGGTTACTCCCTCTAGATGTGTAAGGAATATAAACTCCACAACTGTTGACTGTTTTACAAATCTGTATATTAGAGCCCCATTAACTCCTATGTTGGAGAACCCTCTATTGCACTGGGATGTAAAGAAGCTTTTCAATGTTTTTAATTCCACATGCTCTGATGCTCTTGACTGTGTTGCCCTGGCTAGAAATACTCCTGTGAGGCCTAAACCCCAGCCCTGGCTTAAAGAATCAACCCGAGTCCTTAGACGGGAGTGCAGGGAGGCGGAGAGAAGGTGGGAAAAGGATGGTCTCCAGGTGTCTTTAGAGATTTTTAAACAGTCTCTTTCTACTTACCAAAGTTCTGTCAAAGATGAGAAAAAAAAAATTTGTCTGCTGCAATTGCCCGTAATCAGCAAAGGCCTAAGATTTTATTTAATACTATTAATTCTGTGATAAATCCTCCCGAGAGCGGTTTTATTGAGGAGTCAAATCACGTTTATCAAATCACGTTTATTGTCACATCATCACAGCACATGTGCCTTGAAGAGTGAAATTCTTGAGAGCGTGCTCCAGACTGCAGAAACATTTAACATATAGACAGTACCATTACATACTTACAGACTTATACAGATGACAATGTGCAATATACACATACATATACTCAGTACACACAGTGTACTGTTAGACATACTTACAGTTATCAATACACATTATACACAATATGTACACATTCTACATTATGTACACATATATGTACACATATATACATACACAGTAATGTGCAACGGTGCAGTAGATTGTACATAAGCTGGATACGCAATTGTCATGGATGTGCATTGGATGGTATCCAGTGGTAGCAGATAGATTGTTGTATTAGTGCAGTGTGTACGTGTAGTCCAGATTGAACTGTCGAGTTAAAGTGCAGTGCGAGGCATATCGTAAAGTGGGAGTGTGCTGTAAGGTGTATTAGTTCTGGCTGTTCATTAGCCTGATAGCCTGAGGGAAAAAGCTATCCCTCAGTCGGCTAGTGCGGGATCGGATGCTGCGGAGACGTCTTCCTGAGGGCAGCAGAGAGAACAGTCTGTGGGACGGGTGGCTGGAGTCATTGGTGATCCTCCGGGTTTTCCTTATACACCGCCTGGTGTAGATGTCCTGGAGGGAGGGAAGCTCACCTCCAACAATGTGGCGGGCAGTTCGCACAACCCTTTGCAGAGCTTTGCGGTTGCCAGCAGTGCTGTTTCCAAACCAGGCGATGATGCAGCCGGTCAGGATGCTCTCCACAGTGCAGGTGTAGAATGATCTGAGGATGCTGGGGCTCATTCCAAACTTCCTCAGCCGTCTCAGGAAGAAGAGGCGTTGATGTGACTTCTTCAGCACTGCATCTGTGTGAGTGGACCATGTGAGATCCTCGGTGATGTGAACACAGAGGAACTTAAAGCTGTTTACCCTCTCCACAGGTGTCTTGTCGATGGTGATGGGTGTGTGTTCTCTGCTCTGTCTCCTGAAATCCACCACCAGCTCCTTGGTCTTGTCGATGTTGAGTGAGAGGTGGTTCTCCTGACACCATTTAGTCAGGGTACTCACCTCCACTCTGTAGGCCGTCTCATCATTGTCAGTGATCAGGCCTATCACCGTTGTGTCGTCAGCGAATTTGACGATGACGTTGGAGCTGTGTGTGGCTGTACAGTCATGTGTGTACAGGGAGTACAGGAGTGGGCTGAGAACGCAGCCCTGCGGAGCACCAGTGTTGAGGGTCAGCGGAGATGAAATGTTGTTGCCCATTCTGACCACCTGACTTCTGCCTGTCAGAAAGTCCAGGATCCAGCTGCACAGAGATCTGTTTAGTCCTAGATTCTGGAGTTTTGCAACCAGTGTGGCAGGCACTATGGTATTGAATGCGGAGCTGTAGTCCACAAAAAGCATCCTCACATAGGCATTCTTGTTTTCCAGGTGGGAGAGAGCAGTATGCAGGGTGAAGGCAATAGCATCGTCTGTGGAACGGTTGCTGCGATATGCAAATTGCAGCGGATCCAGTGAGGCAGGCAGCACAGAGCAGATGTAGTCTCTGATGAGTTTCTCAAAACACTTGCTGAAGATGGGTGTTAGAGCAACGGGCCTCCAGTCATTCAAGCATGTGATTTTATTTTTCTTTGGTATGGGCACAATGGTGGATTTTTTGAAGCATGAGGGAACCACAGACAGAGAGAGGGAGAGGTTGAAAATGTCTGTGAAAACTCCGGCTAGCTGGAATGCACATGCTCGGAGCACACGGCCTGGGATGCCATCAGGACCCACAGCCTTGTGGATATTCACCCGTTTGAAGGATCGGGTTACATCAGCGACAGAAATGGAGATTACACTCACCTCTTCTGCAACAGCCGTGGGAGCGCTCTCTGTGTGGGCGGGGTTGTGAGCCTCGAAACGAGCATAAAAGAGATTAAGCTCGTCCGGTAGAGAGGCGGCAATGTTCACTGTCGCTGGTTTATTCCCTTTACAATCCGTGATGTTATTGATGCCCTGCCACATGCTTCTTGCGTTGTTGGTGTTGAATTGTTCTTCAACTTTGTTTTTATATTGTCGTTTGGTGGCTTTGATGGATTTCCTGAGATCGTAACTGGCTTGTTTTCTATCGTCAAAGTTCCCGGATTTAAAGGCAGATGTCCGCGCTGACAAGGCTGCTCGAACATCGCTGTTAATCCACGGTTTTTGGTTGGGGTAGACATCGATTGTTTTGGTCGGAACCACATCCTCTACGCACTTCTGTATGAAACACGTTACAGAATCTAAGTACGCCTCTATGTCGTCATCAGACGCTGCCCGGAACATGTCCCAGTCCACGTGATCAAAACAGTCCTGCAGTATAGCGTCCGATTGGTCCGACCAGCATTGAATTGTCCTGAGGGCGGGTGCTTCTCGTTTCAGTTTCTGCCTATAAGCAGGCAGGAGCAGAACGGAAGAATGATCTGATTTGCCGAAAGGTGGGCGGGGGAGCGATTTGTAGGCGTCCCAGGAAAGGAGAGTAGCAGTGGTCCAGTACACGATCACCACGCGTGTTGATGTGTTGAAAGTATTTTGGAGCTATTGTTCTGAAGTTGGCTTTGTTAAAGTCCCCCGTAACAATAAACACTGCCTCTGGGTACGCGGTTTCCTGCTCGCTTATATTCCCATACAGTTCCTTGAGTGCCTGGTCTGTGTTGGCTTGAGGGGGAATGTATACAGCTGTGATTATGATCACTGTAAATTCCCTCGGTGGCCAGAATGGTCGACACAGAAGCATATGAAATTCCAGATCAGGGGAGCAGAAGGATTTAATAGAGTGTAGATTCCTTTCATCACACCACGAGTTGTTGAAAAAAGAAACACCCCACCTCTGCTTTTCCCTGTGAGCTCTTTCGTTCTGTCCGAGCGGTGCACGGAGAAGCCCGTGAGCTCGATGGCTGAGTCTGGAACCACTGCAGACATCCATGTTTCTGTGAGGCAAATAATGCAGCAGTCCCTTGTTTCTCGTTGGTATGAGATGCGCGCCCGCAATTCGCAGAGTTTGTTGTCCAGTGACTGAACGTTAGCCAACAAAATGGTTGGGAGTGGAGGTCGGAGGGGACGAAGTCTGAGTCTGACAAGGACTCCGGCTCTGTTTCCCCTTTTCCTGCGGCGTTTCCTCGGTTTTGACTAGGGTTGGGTACCGAATCCCGGTACCAATATGGCACCGGTACCTATGGAACCGGTATGTACTAGAACCGAATCAGAACACAGATTTCGGTGCCTCATTTCGGTGCCATGCCTGAGCGATCGATTAAAATATTTGTCCTTTGTTTCTCCGAAACGCACGTAAGAAGCATCACAGGCTACAACTACAAATATTTCAGCAAAATGTATATTTTAGTCAGAGTTATTGCGCTCCTATTTCACTGCGCGCCGTCTGTTTGGTGCGCATGCGCATGGCGGCGCTCATTCTAAATTAAGTCTGTGACGTTTAGCAGAGAATCGCAAAGCAAAAGCTCATGCATTTCTGACAGCAAAATGGAAATATTTCCATGGCTTTCTAACATTTACAGATGAAAAATATACCTGTGAATTGTAAGTTATGCATTACGGAAAACAGCAAACACATTAAACAGCGCGAGAAGCATCTCTGTCAGTAGCACACGCAGCCTTTCTGTCAGAGCATCTGAGAGCGCGAGCCGCTTTAAACTGAAACTATAAACTATAGGCTACTGTATTGTATTATGCACTTTCTCCGCAGCAGTTCAGTCTGTGTCCTCCCTAGATATTTTATCAGATGCGCTCGTATCAAACTACTGTATATCAATATGAACTGTATTGCTTCATAATAACGTATCGATTATAAAGAATACTGTATATCGATATATCGTACAAACTCTATATACCGCCCAGCCCTAGCTTTAATTAAAATGCCTAAAGCTAAAATTCTCTTGTATTCGCGTTTTTAAACCTGTTTAAACCAACAAAATAGGACATTATAACCTTTTTAGTCCACAACACCAGTTAAATGCTTCCTTTTGTGATCTGATGTAGCTTCTTGTCACAGAATGAGGCAGAAAATATGTTCCATAGGCTACTAATGCATTGATTAGCAATGGATTTTAAATATACTTAATTATTATGAAAATACCAGAGATGGCTTGAATAACACAGACAAACTATATATTGTCGTAGTCGAGTGTTTAATTTATTATCATTCAAAACATTTATATCTTCTGTTTACTCAGTTACAGAAATAGCAATGCCTTTGTCCATATTGAGGATTTCCTGGAGCTTCATTAGTTCAATATTCAGTATGTGTGTGTGTGTGTATGTGTATATATATATATATATATATATATATAACAAGTATCGGTTCAGGCACAGTTTAGGCACCGGCACCGTTTTAAAAGTATCGATTTGGCACCGGTATCGAAAAAAAAAAAAAACGATACCCAACACTAGTTTTGACCGTGCGACCCAGACAAAGGGCTCTGATGCGGTGTCCGTAAACAAAGCGTCGGCGTTCAAGAACTCAAAGTCCGGTTTGCGTTGCGCGACGAATGAACCAATGTTCAAAAGCGTGTCTCTATCGTAGACAGTTATACTAACAACATCCAACACGTAAAACAACAAAATAACAAATAAAACAGTGCTGTAGTTCAGCCTCTTCTCAAAAAGCCAAATTTAGATCAAGAGGTTTTGTCTAATTTCCGTCCAATTTCTAAGTTGCCATTCTTAGCCAAGGTTCTTGAAAAGTCTGTTTTTAACCAACTACAGAGTTTTTTGGACCAAAATGTAGCTCTTGAAGTGTTTCAATCAGGCTTTAAAGCCAATCATAGTACAGAATCTGCACTCTTAAGAGTTTTAAATTATATTTTTTTATTTAGTGATTCTGGCCATTCTGTTGTCCTTTTGTTATTAGATCTCACTGCAGCATTTGACACCATAGATCAGGGGTGTCAAACTCATTTTCACCGAGGGCCACTTCAACATTATGGCTGCCATCAAAGGGCCGGTTGAAACTGTAAGACTGTACAAATGTTACTACTCCTTAACATATTGTTAAATAACTGTCTCTATTTAAGTTACAAATATTGCATGTGCATTTGTATAGATGTAAAAATATATGTTAGTGCTCTGTGTTATTTTAACATAAATCCTTTTAATTTATCAGGTTAAGAAATCCAAATTACTCCATAAATCAAAGTAAATAAAGACAAGTATCATCAAACACAGGTTCAACATTAACTTTGTTAAAAAAAAAATTGTTACATTTATGGTACAACCAATCATTGTGAGCTGCTAAGTACGTGTGACAGATATGGCATTTAAGATAAAAACAAATGAGCCGGTCTCATGAAAATGCATATCAATAGCACGATTTTCTGTTTCTATTTGGCGTGCGATTTATACGCAGAAATTGACTTTGGCGTGCATATGATATGCAATCAATGCTTAAAGTAGAAAAAAAGAAGTGGCCATACTCAATCCCATTCCCGCACCCAAAAATAAATAAATAAATACAAAATAAAGTACTAAAAAAGTTTAATGTATTTTTTTTCCCGTTAAAATTTACTGATTCAAATTATTTTACTACTCTGCGCTAGGGTGACCACCTGGCTATAGATCTGTTTCAGGACAGTAGATGTGATTTTGCCGGACAATGCGGGACACGTGCGAGACAGATAGGTACATTTATACTGTTATGCTGTGTAAATACTGATTTACATTCGTTGGCATATGCGCCAATTTATGTTTCTGCCGGTGCATGCCCACACTTATGGCAACATTAAATTCAGGAGAGAAGATAATTTTTGAGCGCACACATGTAATGTCTGTCCGATAGAGAGCGCGTCCGTTTTCTGTGAGAGTGAATGAATGGGAATCCACCTGCCAGCGGAGAGGTTGGCGCTCGCGCATTTGATGCGCTCTTGCAGGCTATAATGCGCTCTGGACATTTGTCATTAAAATAACTCTGCAGAAAAAGGAGAAGAAAGTCGTGTCTGAAAGCTTCCATCGATTTTTTAATTCGTTAAATGAATGGAGAATATCGTGTTTTTCCGTCGGTGGTGCTCGAGCACTTGATGAGGTCCGCTTTATTCCTTTGAGACGTCCACGCAGTCATCATCAATGGACAAACCATCGCGTATCATATGCACACCAAAATCAATTTCTGCGTATAAATAGAACGCCAAATAGAAACAGAAACTTGTGGTATTGATACGCACTTTCATAATGTATGATATAAAGTAGTATAGGTTTTTTTTTTTTTTAAATTGTAAGACAATCATATGCTCTCGCGGGCCACATAAAATGATGTGGCGGGCCGGAATAGGCCCGCGGGCCTTGAGTTTGACACCCCTGCCATAGATCATGAGGTTTTAATTTCACACCTTGAGAATGTGGTAGGCATCCATGGTACTGCTTTAAACTGGTTTAGATCATTTTTGGCAAATAGAAGGTTTTCTGTTAACCTAGGCCAGACCTTTCCTTCATCTGCTCCATTGACCTGCGGAGTTCCACAGGGATCTATTCTTTCTCCAGTGTTATTTGCCCTATACATACTACCTTTAGGGTCTATCTTTCGCAAGTATGGGATTTCCTTTCATTTTTTCATAGGCAAATTTATCTGCCCATGAAAAAAAATACTGACACAATGCTGGATTCCCTTAGAATCTGCTTATGGGAGGTTAAAGCCTGGTTATCAAATAACTTTTTAAACCTAAATGAAAGCAAAACCGAACTTGTGTGGTTTGGAGAACCTGCTACGAGTGATCTCTCTAGTTTAGGAGAGTTGTCCCCCTACTGTAAACCGGTGGTTAGCGATCTTGGGGTAATGTTGGATTCCTCTTTAAAGTTTGATAAACAGATAAACTCCGTGGTGAAATCTGCATTTTTTCATTTAAGACTTCTGGCTAAGGTGAAACCATTCGTATCTTGTAAAGATCTGGAGATGTTGATCCATGCTTTTGTGTTCTCAAGACTCGACTATTGTAACTCACTCTATATTGGCGTCTCCCAAACATCTTTAAGTCGTCTGCAAGTAGTACAAAATGCTGTGGCCAGACTTTTGTCTGGGACCCGCAAATATGATCACATCTCTCCCATTTTGGCCTCTTTGGGTTGGTTACCCATTCAAGCCAGAGTTGATTTTAAACTTTTAATTTTTGCTTATTTTTAAATTGCATATTTATCTGAGCTCCTTCAGGTCTATAAACCCCTTAGGTCTTTAAGGTCGCAAGACGAAGGGGCTCTGTTTGTTCCAAGGACGAAACTTAAGAGAAGGGGTGACAGGGCCTTTGCAGTAGCTGCCCCTAAATTATGGAACAACCTACCACTTCATATCAGATCTGCTCCTACATTAGGCTCTTTTAAAAGTCGTTTAAAAATGCACTTCCTCTCTATAGCCTTTGCGAGTTAAGAGGGTTGAGTTTTATGTTTTTTATGGTTTTGTGTTGTTGTTTTATGATGTGATCTCTCTTACTAACATGTTTTTTTAATGTCTGTACAGCACTTTGGTGCAACTCTTTGTTGTTTGAATAGTGCTATAGAAATAAATGAACTGAACTGATCTAAATAATAGGGAATCTACCTATACATATCTATGGTTTTACCTGCATGAACGGTCATTTGACGTGCGTTTTAGGTTGTGTAGTGTAAACAGAGTTCGTTTCTGAAACGCAGGAGAAACGCCAGTGTAAGCGAGGATCGGTTTCATTCTAAAATGCCGTTGTAAAACAAAAACGCACTAGTGTAAACAGGGCCTGAATTTCACTTGAAATAAGTGTGCACATAAATATTTAATATGGGGTCATTTTCAGAAACCCAAAAGGAGATACTCCAATCATGAAGAACATGAAGTCTAGAGGGTCTAGAATGCGAACAATGTTCCTGAATTTAAAATAGGGGTAACACTTTAGGTTAGGGTCCAATTATCACTATTCACTAGTTGCTTATTAGCATGCACATTGGCTGTTTGTTAGCACATAATGCCTTATTCTAAATCAATTGTAATTAACAGTTAGTTAATACTGAGAATTGGAACTAAAGTGTGACCAAAATAGTTGATGTTAATTGATATGTATAGACGGAATTCCTTTCAAGTTGTTTATGTCTAATCAGCATGAATAAAACTGTCATTCCTTTCTCTTAAGTAAAAGTACCTCTTCAAGTGGACTACCAGTGCCCTTTGTGCTGCTCCTTGTCACTAAAGAACAATACATGGAAGATGAACGTACAATGCTGTTCATCACACAAAAACATTTCAAATTTAAACTTTCTTGTTGAGATTCAATGACAGTTAAATTCTCAGAAATATGGCAATTAAATTCTCAAATGAAATGATAATGCTAAACTTATACTAAGCATCTATACTGGATTACAAATAAACATTGGTCTGTTGAAAATTCTAGCTGTGCTAATGGACTCTCTGTCATTTATATTTTACCAGATGGCCGGTTGATTTCAGTTTTCTTTTGGCCAAACAAAAACATGTTTTACTATGCTTACTTTATGAATAATATAAGATATTTATATTACAGTAATATTAGTACTCATGTCAGGGCCGTTGCTAGTGGGGTGAAAGGTGGTGACAATTCTAGGGGCCCCCACTGCCCAGGGGGCCCCACAAAATCCAGGAATTATACTATATAGGCCCATGTTCTGTGAATAATTCTAATATTTTATTAGTTGTATAACTGAGATATTATGAAAACCATAAAAAAGCATGCAATTTGGTTAAAGAAATTTTCTAATATCTGCTCCTCTACCCTCCCGAAAAATGGTTTAGTCTGATACGATGTATTCTCAGAAGTCCCACCCCAGATCGTGAACAAGACGACCAATCAGAGTTGAGACGTCAGATGAAGTTAGCGATGTACATGCTGACGGACAATGTCAGGGAAAAGAAAATATAAATCAGGTTACCAGAAACGGAATGAAAAGGAGAGAGAGGCCAGGAGAATTGCTGTATCCCAGTCTATCAAGACCTTCTTTAATACAGGTTAGTATGTTGTCATGTAAACTATCGACCACCGCTGCCACCATCACATAACTTTATTTAGGCTACTGGCGCGTATTGGTCGCCGACCGCATAGCGTGGTCAAAATCCCAGTCTTTTTTTTTTGTTTGTTTGTTTTTTTGAATGCGACTGTAAATAGAGTTGGTTTGTATAACAAACAGAAAAAAACTGTCACGAGTCACGACGCATTATGACAAGCATTACGGACCTGTGTTTTGATCAAGAAAACATGAATGCAACACAATGTAGCTATTAGCTTTGTTCAATAATATATTATGCAGCACCATTTATTATCACCATTTAGTAATAGTAGTGTTTTATTTATTAATTTAATTTTTTTTTTTTTTACATTAGATTGCATTGTTATCTGTTTCTGAATTTTTACTTTTTGATTTACGAATTATAACAGGCTGGTGGGAAAAACTATTATATTGCTGGTCCTTTAAAAAAAAGGTTTTTATTATTATTTAATAATTCCTTTGTCTTTTGGTAGTTTTTTATTAATTTGTCTTATATAAGTGCATAACGTCTTTAAATAGTGTTTCATAAGTTATGGCTTAATGGCATTAAAATAAATGAATAAATAAATTATAGAATAAAATAAATTAGATAAAATATAGATAAAATAATTTATTTAATTAACTTTAAAATAAAAAGGTTTACAACAACATTGCCATCTTTAAAGTGATGTGATATTCATTTTTTTTATAATATTCTGCAGCATCAGATGTGGCATCGTCAGTGCAGACGATACTCATTGGGTATATTGACTTGTCAGGGAATCATTTTATTATTTCTAGTCACGTGTATTTTAACTGAAATTAACTGCAAAGTATTGGTTTATTTTTGATACTCTTTGAGTCATGGTATTTGTTGTCTACAGAGGCAGGTCCCTCAACTGAACAAATGCATGAAAATAGGCCAACATCAGTTAGTGAAGGTCAAAATGAAGAAGCTGAAAGTAGCAGCAGTCACAACACAGTCACAGACAGCCCAGACTCAGCAAGTGCAGGGCGAAAGTAATTTCCAGAGTATCTCCAGTTTAGTAAGTCAGCAAATGGGAGAGAAAAACAGAAGAGAGACTGGTTGACATACAGTACATTCCAAGCATGGATGCATTATATTGTGTGCCATGCATGCTGTTTTCACATGATGACCTTAGAAAGGCATCAATGTGATTCTGTTAAGATATATAGCAAAGAAGGAGAATAATCAGTGGGAGATAATTGAACGTTTTTTACAGTTCAAAGCTTTCAATGGAAAGACTGGCCGGGAAATATCAGAAATGATATTGAAGACTTTGGAGGAGCATGGCTATTTCAGATTGCCGGGGACAAGGATTTGACAATGGGGCAAATATGTCCGGCAAAGTGAAAGGGGTTCAGGCTGAAATAAAGAAAATAAACCCTCTTGCCCCATATTCACCCTGTGCTTCACACTCCCTGAATCTTGTTGGTGTACAAGCAGCAGAGTCATGTCCTGATGTGTCAACATTTTTTGGCTGTTTGAACCGCTTATACAGTCTCTTTAAATTGCAAGTCCAGAGCGGTGGGCAATCCTTAAAAGTAAGACTGGCTGCTCCCTTCAACGTTTGTCAGAGACCAGGTGGAGTGCACGCATAGCTGCAGTTAAACCTGTTTCAAACCACTTGCCATCAATCATAGAAGCTCTGGACACCATCCTTGCAAAGTGCAGTTTAACCAATGAAGCCAGGTCAGACGCCAGTGGTCTAAAACAGTACTTTATGTCCTTCAAAGCTATAGTTCTTCTCACTGTATGGAAGAAAATCTTGCAGTCCATTGAAGACAGAAACCTAATTCTGCAATCAGGGAAAATTTCAATGGAAGTTGAAATAAGCAACATACAGGCACTGAAAGAAGAGATGGAGGTTTTGCGTAACTCATGGGATAATCTTTTTGCAGAAGTCTCCCTCATTGCGTAAGCTATGGATGTGCCCAGGGGGTTTCCAGTCAGCCACAAGAGAAGGAGAAAGCGGTTTGCAGATGAAAGGCAGAGTTCAGGGAACACTAATCAGCAAGAGGCAGAGGAAAATCGATTTCGAAACAATGTTTTCTTTGTGGCATTGAATAATATAATCTCTGCGTTGGATACCCGCTTTCAAACCACTGCAGAGATATTTGAAGAGTTTGCTGCAATTTTGAATTGAAAAGATTTAGAAGAAGATCAGATTCACCAAGCTTGCCACGCATTAGAGAGCAAATATACACAGGATCTCACAGCAGGCTTTGAAAATGAAGTGAGGCATCTTAAGTCTGTGTATAATGCCACATTTGTAGACTGTCAATCTCCTCTCGACCTGCTGAATTCAATTTACAGGATGCAGCTCCAGAGCATTTTTGGAGAAGTGTGCGTTGCAGTGTGCATCGTCTGTCTCTGTTTCTGGTGCAGAAAGGGCTTTCAGCAAGTTGAAGCTTGTCAAAAACTATCTCAGGTCTACCCAAACTCAGGAGAGGTTTAATAGCCTTGCCCGACTTTCAATTGAAAGCCAGCTAAACAGACAGCTGGACTTCAAAGACACCATAAGTGACTTCGCCAACAAAAAAGTCAGACAATGGGATTTCGGTTCATCCTAGGTGAAGTGATGTGAAATGTCATCAAAGTTTAAAGATCAAGCAAACCAATATACATCTACAATAGAATTGATGTAATAAGAATGATTTGCATAATTTTCATAGTTATTTCAGTGCTCATTACTGATCAAAATAATTTTTTGTTGCTTTACTGTTGCTATTTATTTGTTATAATATTTGTGTATTTTTCTTGTGCTGATGTTCAGTAAAAAACCTTTATATGCATTTATTTGTTAACTGTCTTGTTATTTTGTAAGAGACACCTATTAGGATATATGTGGGCCTCTGTGCTTGTTGGGGGGGGGGGCACATCGATATTTTTTCAGGGGGCCCCAATGCTCTAGCTATGGCCCTGACTCATGTAAAGAAAAATGTATTTCACACTTATATAGTAAATACTTACTTTTTGTTGAACTTGAGCAGTCATCTCTGAATGGACTGGACGTTTGCAGAGAAATTGCATTTCATCTCTGATGCTTGGTTGGATATGGATATGACTGAGTTTGAGGGATAACATCAGAAGTAATTTTGCTCTCACAAACCAAGTTTATTATATGTTACAGTATATGTTACTATATCTTCTAAACCAGCACATACAGTTTTGTTTGAAAATACTTTTGTGCCATAGAGAGAAAATGTGCCTCTTTTTTCCCTTCAATTATTTTTGATCACAGAGTTGTTGATTTTGGTAAATAGATATGTTATACTAAATCAGGTTTCTGTTTATATTCTGATTATTTTTTCATTTGTTTATTTTGTCAGTAACATATTTTATGAGAATATATCCAACATCTCTTTAATTTTAAGGAACACTATACAATATGGTTTAACTAATATACATGTGCCTCAACAAGTAAAATCATAGCATGATGTATAGATGAATATGATTTTTTTAAAACATGCAGCTGGAAACTGAAATGGCTTCAGCTCAGTGGTAACTGACAGTATATCCATATTGTAAAGTTGTACCAACTTTTTCTCTCGGCACTGTCAAAGCCCATACACATCTGTCAAAATGAAGTATTATTTTTGATACAATTCAAATACATTTTATACACATCATGGTATATAAGGTCAATTTATGCACATCATGGTATATAAGGTCATAGTTGTAATATATACACATCCCACTATGGTTTATGAGGTCAATTCTTAAATTCTTTAAAAACTTCATACAGGCCTTATTTTATGCATGAAAATGACATATATGGCCTTTGGTTTATGAGGACACTGAGATATCCTCATAAACCCAAGTGTCCTCATAATGCTGGTGAGTAACCTGACATTTTGTCCTTATAAACCACATATGCCAGTTCACACACACACACACACACACACACACACACACACACACACACACACACTCTCACATAAACACTCTCACACACATCCTCACACTCTCACATACACACTCTCTCACACACACACACACTCTCTCTCTCTCTCACACACACACACTCACACAACACACTCTCTTACAGTGTCACAAACAATCTTCTATCAACAGCATATGTTACAGTCCATGTTTTATGGACAGGGGCAGTCGTGGCCGTTTTTGGCCGTACCCGCCAGCAATTAGACAGCCAAACTATTCCTAACCATTTGTTACAAGTCCTAACACATTCGGAACAATTCCTAATGCCGGGCATACACTGTGCGATTTCCGTGCAATTTCAGCAAGGTATCAACTCACACTGTATGAGAAGATCGCATGTGATGTAAAGCCAAAGCTCACGATTTATGTGCTCTCACTATACGGTCCGATTGTCGAGCGCGATTTATGTGCTCTCACTATACGTGTGAAATACTCGGGTTCACAGTTGCCAACTCTCGCGAGACAAATAAGCAACCGCAGCTTCAAAAACAAGCCCAATATTTTTTTTATAATTTATTATCATCAATATTATTTATTATCAGTTATTTATTACCAATAAATGAGCCACATATTTATAGCCTAAAATATATAGGGGGTCATTCTATGGAAATGTCCATTTTTCTGTCCCTAGCCTTTACAGAAATATTACACTTGAAAAACACTTGGTTACAATTTTTTATATATATATTTTTAAATGAAACTATCAAAGAAATAACATAAAAAACTAAATGCCACATAAATATTATAGAAAAATATAAAAAATATTATATTAAATTATAATATATATTATGTTAAAAAATAAAATATTATATAATATTATTCAAAAGATTATAAAAAGATTTTTTTTTAATTCCTTAAGCTGTCATTTATGTGTATTCATGAAGTCAAATGGTAATCTAATAATGTGGTCTAAGTTTAAATGTTAAAAAAATAAATACATTTTAAGACATCTTGCCATACCAGGCTATTCGAACCAAATGTATTTACTCAGCATTACTACTTGTTTTTTATTATAGACCGTGATAATTAATACATTATAAAAACATTGTAAAAATTAGGCTAAAAGAAAGTCATCCCACTCCTCTACAATCTACTTCTATCATTGCTTGGATTACAGCGTCACGCTTCTTCTTTTTGAATGTGATTTTTCTCCAATGAGGGGCGGAACATATGGCAAATTACTCTACGGCTCTTATATTATTGCACTGGTGCTAATAACTGCGAGAAAACAGAGTGTCAATCAATGCATTGGAGAATACGGCGAACATAAATAAAGAAATGAAATGGCTTGTCAGATTTCCTTAACAAGCAACCATATTTTTTTAAATAAGCCCAAAAAACCGCAACCGCGACCAGGTATTTTTTCCCGCAACTTTACAAAAAAAGAAGCCCAAAGTCGCGATATGCGGACTTGGTAACTGTGGGATGCGCTTGCGTAGAAGATGGACGATAGCCAGAGATAACTTAAAAAAAATATATTGATGATATCATGAGGATTTGGCATTTCCAAAGAATGTATTAAATTATTACTATTGTTATTATTATTATTATGGTAGTTATATTATTAAATGTATAGGTCTACTACAATTCATTTGGCCCGAAATAATTGCGCATTTACCACACAACTAAGGCGCGGATATTAAAAGATTAATTTAGATTATTTAAAACATTTAGATATATTCCACACAATTAACAGGCCTATAATTAAAATTCTCAACCGTCTATCTAGCCTATGTCCGGACTCTGAACACTGAATGAACAGCTTAATGAATATATTCAGTCAATGAAAATAAAACCTTTATTACAGACAAGGAAATTCCAAAAACAACTTGTTTAACACAAAATACTTTGATTCTGTTGTTGTTGTTGTCGTTTCACTACGTATATCAGCCATAAGGGATTTATATATATATTGTCACAATCCTGGTCATGAACTTTTGTTCACTCACCACTAGAGGTCACTCTCCCATCACATGGACTTTCACACCACACAGTTACAGATCACTCATAGACTACATTTCCCATCACCCACTGCACCAACACAGCTGTTCACAATGATCACGCTTGCACCTGTTTTCCATCTCACAATCACCATCACCCAATCACACACACACACACACACACACACACACACACACACACTACATAAGCCCTGGACTTTCTCCCACTCACTGCCGAGTATTGTTAGCCTAGCTGCATACAAAGTGTTCCCAGTGTTTCTAGTTAGATTTCTTGTGTTTTGATTCCTGCCCGTGCTCCTGGATTATTCTCTCTGCCTAGCCCTCTGGATACTGTTCGCTGATCATCGACCCACGCTTGCTCTACGGACTGCTCTGTGTTTTGCCCCTGCCATACCTGTTTGCTGTGTATTGACCCTGCCTGAATTCGACCATGTTTAATAATAAAGCCTTTCAAATGGATCCTCTCGTCTCACGTCTCGTCAACCCCATAACAGAATACTCGGCCAAACAAGGATCCAGCGGCTTTCCCAACCAACATTGGTCAGGTATGGATACAGCGATCCTGTTACTAGCCCTCAAGCAGGGAACTCGATCACTTGAGGGTTACATCACGGAATATTTGGCTTTGGCTAATGGCTCAGATTTACCGGACTGTTTATTAATAGACTTTTTCTGTGATGGCCTTAACCAGCCGTTGAAAGCAAAAATAATTCAAAATGGCCCTCGTTTGTCACTAAGTCATTTCCTGGACTATGCTTTATTGACGGTCGGTTCAGCATTCACTGTGGGGGTCGCGGAGGAACGAGACACCGCACCCAATTGTGTGATCACAGCCGCGCTAGAGCACGCTCACAAAATGGCGGCCACAACAACACCCCGTAGCGTCATTGCTGCCAGTCACGAGCCAAGTCAAGTCCCAGCTGATGTTAAAGAGCCAAGTCAAGTCCCAGCTGATGTTAAAGAGCCAAGTCAAGTCGCCGCTGATGTTAAAGAGCCAAGTCAAGTCCCAGCTGATGTTAAAGAGCCAAGTCAAGTCGCCGCTGATGTTAAAGAGCCAAGTCATGTCCCAGCTGATGTTAAAGAGCCAAGTCAAGTCGCCGCTGATGTTAAAGAGCCAAGTCAAGCTACAGTTGATCGTCACGAGTCAAGCCAAGCCACAGTTGATCGTCACGAGTCAAGCCAAGTCACAGTTGATCATCACGAGTCAAGCCAAGCCACAGTTGATCGTCACGAGTCAAGCCAAGCCACAGTTGATCGCCACGAGTCAAGCCAAGCCACAGTTGATCGTCACGAGTCAAGCCAAGCCACAGTTGATCGTCACGAGTCAGGCCAGGCCACAAGTGATCGTCACGAGTCAAGCCAAGCCACAGTTGACCGTCACGAGTACAACCAAAGCACAACGCTCCAGCCAGAGTCACACCACGTCTCAGCTCTCCAGCCAGAGTCACACCACGTCTCTCACGTCACAGCTGACCAGCCAGAGTCACGTCACGTCACAGCTGACCAGCCAGAGTCACGTCACGTCACAGCTGACCAGCCAGAGTCACGTCACGTCACAGCTGACCAGCCAGAGTCACGTCACGTCACAGCTGACCAGGCAGAGTCACGTCACGTCGCAGCTCCTCAGCCAGAGCCTCTTCACGTCGCAGCTCCTCAGCCAGAGCCTCTTCAAGTCTCAGCTCCTCAGCCAGAGCCTCTTCACGTTGCAGCTCCTCAGCCAGAGCCTCTTCACGTCTCAGCTCCTCAGCCAGAGCCTCTTCACGTCTCAGCTCCTCAGCCAGAGCCTATCCCACCCAGAGACTTAAGGTCAGTCCTTCGAGTTCTCCGGTTGATATCCAGCGTGAGGGATGCACAGTTGGTGTCTGTACGCACTGCTGCTATCCCCAAATCCACTCACTTTGACCCTCCTGTCCCTGAACTGATTACCCTGTCTGAAGCGCTCCCCAGGATGGGGATCGCGTTATGTTGCATTTGGGCTGCATACACCATCACTGAACTGCCCCAGGGGATGGCGTCCGCTGCAGAACGTGACTTCCTGTCACGGCTAAGGAGGCCGGCTGTGAACTCTCGCCCTGCCCAGTCACGGCTATAGAGGCCACCTGTGATTCCATGTCCTGCCCAGTCACGGCTGTGAAGGCCGCCTGTGATTCCTTGTCCTGCCCAGTCACGGCTATAGAGGCCGCCTGTGATTCCTTGTCCTGCCCAGTCACGGCTATAGAGGCCGCCTGTGATTCCTTGTCCTGCCCAGTCACGGCTATAGAGGCCGCCTGTGATTCCTTGTCCTGCCCAGTCACGGCTATAGAGGCCGCCTGTGATTCCATGTCCTGCCCAGTCACGGCTGTGAAAGCCGCCTGTGAGTCTTTGTCCTGCCCAGTCACGACTATAGAGACCGCCTGTGATTACATGTTCGGCCCAGTCACGACTATAGAGGCCGCCTGTGATTCTATGTCCTGCCCTGTCACGGCTACGAAGGCCGCCTATGAATTCCTGTCAGGTCCTGTCAGGGCTATCAAGGCTGCCTGTGATTCCCCGTCCTGCCCTGTCACGGCTATGGAGGCCGTCAGTGATTCCCCGTCCGGCCCTGTCACTGCTATGGAGGCCGTCTGGGATTTCCTGTCCTGCCTTGGCACGGCTATGGAGGCCGCCTGTGATTCCCAGACCTGCTCTGCCACGGCCCCTGAAACCAAGAAGACTCTCCCTGTGTTGTCTGTCTCTACTCTCCCTGTGTTGTCTGTCTCTGCACTCTCTGTGTTGTCTGTCTCTGTTTCCCCCCAGATCTCAGACTCAGACATGGTTTCCTGCCTGGTCTACGGTCCTACTCCGGTCTGGTGGTCTCTGGTACTGTCTGCTCCGGTCTGGTGGTCTCTGGTACTGTCTGCTCTGCCCTGGGGGGCTCCAGTCCCGTCTGCTCCGCCCTGGGGGGCTCCAGTCCCATCCACTCCGCCCTGGGGGGCTCCAGTCCTGTCTGCTCCGCCCTGGTGGGCTCCAGTTCTGTCTGCTCCGCCCTGGTGGGCTCCGGGTCCGCCTGCTTCGCCCTGGTGGGTTCCAGTTCCATCCTCTCCACCCTGGCTTCCACATGGACCTGGCCCTCCGTCCCTCCCCCGGTTCCGCCTCCGCTCCACCGCCCTCCTATGATTGTTTAGGAGCGTCTGGAAGCCGCTCCTTGGGCGGGGCTATGTCACAATCCTGGTCATGAACTTTTTTTCACTCACCACTAGAGGTCACTCTCCCATCTCATGGACTTTCACACCACACAGTTACAGATCACTCATAGACTGCATTTCCCATCACCCACTGCACCAACACAGCTGTTCACAATGATCACGCTTGCACCTGTTTTCCATCTCACAATCACCATCACCCAATCACACACACACACACACACACACACACACACACACACTACATAAGCCCTGGACTTTCTCCCACTCACTGCCGAGTATTGTTAGCCTAGCTGCATACAAAGCGTTCCCAGTGTTTCTAGTTAGATTTCTTGTGTTTTGATTCCTGCCCGTGCTCCTGGATTATTCTCTCTGCCTAGCCCTCTGGATACTGTTCGCCGATCATCGACCCACGCTTGCTCTACGGACTGCTCTGTGTTTTGCCCCTGCCACACCTGTTTGCTGTGTACTGACCCTGCCTGAATTCGACCATGTTTAATAATAAAGCCTTGCAAATGGATCCTCTCGTCTCACGTCTTGTCAACCCCATAACATATATATATATATATATATATATATATTTTTTTTTAGAAAATAAATTAAGACAAAACCCAATACTACCCATATCTTTCGTCTCCTCTGAGAGAATATGTGCCGTTATGCAGCGACAGATGCCGAAAGCTCGGTCATTTTTCACTTTCACTTTCTGTAGCTTAATGAATTGACTGGAGTTTAAACTTCTTCACGGGCATTACGCTCATGCAGTTTGAAAATTGTTTGTGTGGTATGCACTGGCTCGCCTTCATGGTTTAAAACTGAAATATTTATAATTTTGCGACTTGTTTGTCTTCATCACTAATTGCAAAATGATGGACAATGGTTCCCATTTCTCGTGATAATAACATTATTTTATCAAAAATCTCCCTCTTGTCGTTTTCTTTCTTGCTGCAATAACGATTAAATGGTTAAAGTTCTATTTCCGCGCAGGCGCAGTGAGGGAAAAGCACTGAGTTTAGGGCAGTCGGTTCGTAGCTCTGCTTCAACTGTGCGATACCCTCACGAGGAGCGACCAAAATTTCTGACATGTCAGAAATTCATCCGACCATCCGATTGCCTGTCGGGAGAGACTTATCGCTTCTCGTTTCCCCCTGTACACTGAACGAACACTGCACGACGAACGACGCACGACAAAGCTGAAATTCAGACCGACTCAAAAAACAGTCGCACGAGTCAGAATTCGTCTCGAAATCGGATGAAAATTGCACAGTGTATGCCCGGCTTAACTCAAGTCCTAACAATCCTAACAGTCAATGGTCTTTCCTAACAGTTCCGAACAGCACTCAACGGGGCAAAGCAGCTATTGGTTGAACGGGGCAAAGCAGCCATTGGTCGGAACATTGTCATGTGACTACATGCATAAAAGGTGCAAGTACCAAAGCGCGGATTTGTCGTTTTACACTGACGCGAGACAGTTTTAATATTTTTCAATCACAAAACACATTTTAATCAATTGGACATCTTCGGATAGCATGCAGGTGAGTACAGTATAACGTGAAAAAGAAGCGGTACAGTATGGTTCAATGTCAACCGCTTACGTTGCACTCGTGTAATTTAGATAACATTGTTCTTAATTTGGTGGTTTAACGCTTAAGTTAGGTCTATATAGATATTAACGTTAGAGGCTATATTTGGGTGATATAGTGATATAAATCGCGGTAATTCATTTTTGCAACAGCAGAATTCATTCTATACAACGACAATATGGTGATGATGATGAATGTACTTTGAAAAATACAGAGCACGGACGTGTTTTGTGTTTTTAAATGTTTTGTTTTGTATTTTAAAAGTGTAATAAATTAAAATCCAACCCGAGAAGTTTCGCGGCATTTTATTTTATTTTTTTTCTAAGCGCCAAAAGTCAATTGAGCGCCAAAATGGTTAAATACACTTTAAAGTTTATCAAAGTTTTCGTCTTGGTGAATATTTTGTGAACACAACAGGTTATCTTGTAACTTAAGTGAAAGAAAACAGTTATGTGAAATAAGATGTATATGTCCATACTGCCGAATAACTTAAGTAATAAGTAATATGTTATCATTTTTACATAATTACTATGCTTTTTACACACTCTTTTGCACTTTTTACTGTCTTGGATTTATTTATTTTAATTTAGCTTAGACGTCATTATTCATTATATTCACCATATCATTTTTTATTTATTTATTTTTTTAAAGCCTGCTAACGTACAGGCAATAGTCAATTAATTTACATAATTTATCTGTACAACCATCTAGGTATATAATCAAACAAGCATCCATAGAACACCTTCTAGCTAAAAAAAAAAAAAAAAGTCATTTTTTATTTATTTTTTATTTCAGTTCATTTGTATCTGTCTCAATTTGTCTGATATTTACCCTGTTGTTTTATATTTATAGACATGACTAAGACTGGTAAACCTGATTCGTACTGGCATGACATCATGTTGAAGTATGCCCAAGGGAAGTACCACTTCACTACAGGCAAGAAGCCAGGGGCGAAGAAGTGGAAGGATGCCTTGGAAAAAATTAATAACTGCCCATTACACAAGCAGACCCGTGTTTATGATATCTTTGGCAAAAGAATCCCCTGTATAGTGGGTATCATAAGGTACGTAATGATAAATGTGATTATTTTACCTACGCTGGTGAGCATTACTAAATTTTTTTCTTCATAACAGAAAACTGCTCATGATTTGTGCTGTAAAGCTTGAAATATTAGTCAGAAAATCTATGAGTAATAAAAAAGCTATGTGGACTACTATGTGCTTAGTATCGTTTAAAATCATTTAGTTAGTTTAACATTCAGGCATATTATATATTCACATCTATAAAGAAAACTACAGTTGGATAAGTTAGACATTATTTACAATAGTTATCACTTATAATTATCAAAGTGACAATGTCGCTATACAGTTAAAATGTTATGTGCTGTAAAGCCTGACATAAGAAATATTAGTCATAAAAAGGAATGTGTATATATAAATATTTTAAATGTAAAGGTTTATTCAATCTTTAGACAAAAAAAAGAGAAGAGTTTGCGTACAAGTTTTTGCTGAGTAACATTTTATACATTGCCTCATAGCATGATAGTGAAAGCATGGAGCTCATACTTGATGAGGTAAAAAGTTTTTTTATTCAGAAGAAATGTAAAGTATGAATCAAATGACAGAAGGCATATAGTAATTGTGTACAACATGCTTTTCAGCAAAGTTTTGATTTGGATAATTTAGAGGCATTAGATATTTGTCTAATTTTTTAAGGCTAAAACAACATGTTTAATGCACTGGCACTATTTTCAGACTAGGGAAAAACTACCACTTTATTTTTAACAGTCAGCTGAGCAGACAGCATTAGGTGTGCAGGCAGGACCCCTCAGCAGTACAGGCATGCAGGCAGGACCATTGAGCAGTACAGGCTCCATACCGGCCCCTCAGAGCAGTGCTGGCTCCATACCGGCCCCTCAGAGCAGTGCAGTCTTCAGCCCGGGCCCTCAGAGCAGTGCAGTCTTCAGCCCGGCCCCTCAGAGCAGTACAGGCATGAAGGCAGGACCATTGAGCAGTGCAGTCTGCAGACCGGCCACTCAGAGCAGTGCAGTCTTCAGCCCGGCCCCTCAGAGCAGTACAGGCATGAAGGCAGGACCATTGAGCATTGCAGTCTTCAGCCCGGCCCCTCAGAGCAGTACAGGCATGAAGGCAGGACCATTGAGCATTGCAGTCTTCAGCCCGGCCCCTCAGAGCAGTACAGGCATGAAGGCAGGACCATTGAGCATTGCAGTCTGCAGACCGGCCCCTCAGAGCAGTACAGGCATGAAGGCAGGACCATTGAGCATTGCAGTCTGCAGACCGGCCCCTCAGAGCAGTACAGGCATGAAGGCAGGACCATTGAGCAGTGCAGTCTGCAGACCGGCCCCTCAGAGCAGTACAGGCATGCAGGCAGGACCATTGAGCAGTGCAATCTCCAGACCGGCCCCAGAGAGCAGCAGTTCAATTAAGTGTGCTCTTTGTAGCAAAGACGTTGATGTGGACGGTTTCACTGAGCATCTATCAGACTACCATGTCCAAGAATGTTGTGACCAGTGTGGTGCAAAAGTGTGGGGTGCAGTTGGACTGCTTCACCACATTGATAATCATCATCGTTTGACTAATCTTTCAGACCAAGACAGACCATCTGTGGATCCACCAGCAGTATCTCCCACAACATCGACTGCTCAGTCACACATCAAAGAGCAGCAAGGAGCTCCACAAACTACACTTCCCACTCCATCACTGAGGCCTCCAGAAGTGAACTGGGTGAGTTTTCTCCCCAAGCAGTTCTGTCGCGTGATCAAACCAGCAGACCAGAAGTGGATAGCTCAGTGTCTGTATGACAGCAGACCAAGTCCCAGCAAGCCTTCTACTTCACCGCCTGATCCAAGCAGTTACTTCAGGCAGCGGATGTTTCTGTGGGCCCCTATGAGGATGTGGGGTATTCCTCTGAAATGCACACCGTGCAATAGGAAGATGCACCATTCAGGTATCTATACTAAAGTAAGGGAAGTCATTGATGTTGACTCCAGATACTACTTAATTGGAGCAGACTACCCTCGCTGCAGTAAGTGCATGATTCCTGTCTGCCCTTGGAGTTCCGAGATGCTTAATCAACTGGATCCCTCCCACAGAAATAAATTCCCAGCTGTTCTCACCACTCACCTTGCCCTTGACAGGAAGTGTGTGACCTTGCTGAAGCCTAGAACTGCAGGAAACAGCTCCAGTTACTTGCAGCAAGCGCTGGAAGAAATTCATAGCGAGGAGTGGGCAAGACGGACTATTGACTACCTGACAGACTGTGAGCTACACAATAAGAGATGTGCCCTGACCCAACTGGAAGTGGTTTATGAGCAGCCACCACCTTTCTGCCCCCTACCTCTGGCACAGTGGTTTGAGACCGCCCATGCCAACGAAATTCTGGGTCACCTTGACGAGCTAAAGGGTGTCATAACGTCAACATATGGTAGCATCCTGAAGCTTGATTCTACCAAAAAGGTAAGTGTGTGTGTATATATGAGCCAAATGCATGTATACTTGTATTGATCTTCAGTGATTATACTTGATGTGTTTATGTATTTATATAGATCACTAAAAAGCTTGCTGGTGGCATTGCTGACACTGCTACCTGGATGACCAGCGTTGGCAATGAGTTTGGCCAAGTCCTAAACTGTGTCCTAACAACTGGTGAGGGAGCCGGTCTGGATGACTTGTGTCCGGGCATCGTGAAGCGATACAAGGATGCTGGGGAGCCAGAGCCAGCTGTGATTTATGTTGACAGGGACTGCTGCAGCGGGACGGGTTTGTAGCTTTTTAACTTTTTCTAATAGGAATGCTTGTGCATGCAAGAAAAATTTCAGACCTGTCTGACAATAAAGTGTTATATCATATATCATATCATAATGCTGTTTATACATTTCTATTTCATATTAGCAAGCATTTTAGGCAAGTTTCTGAATGAGAATAAATCACAGATCTGCATGGTTCCCACTAATTTGTAAAGTGAATTTACATGGCTTTTGTTCAGGTGTTTGTTCATATTTCTTAAAAGCACTCCTAGGGAGACTTTTTAGAACTATTTAAAATAGAAATGTAGCATGAGAACCCGTTCACTGTTTGCAATTAAGTAAACAAAAAATTATTTAAAACTGCATTAGCATATTGGTTTAATGATTAAAATTTAAATCTAAGAAAATGCATAAGTTCTCTCCTTGTTTCTCATTGGTGTAGGTGTGACTCCAGGGGCCTCATTTATAAAATGTTACGCAGAAACAATCCTAAATTTGTTCTAAGATCATTTCGCAAAAGTGCGTAAGTGCGATTCAGAGAAAACGAACGTGCGCACAAAAACACGTGCGTACGCCTCTCTTCCAGATGTGACGTTTATAAATCGCAAATGATCTTGAAATTGTGCGCAGCTGACTGGTGTCAGATCTCCGCCTTGTAAACGCCCCCTAATTAATATCATTATCATATAAAAGAGCACACGCCAACATCCAAATTTCTATGCTTGAGAATGACGAGCACAAAGAAAGAAAAAAAAACTTTACTGAGTCTGAAATTGCTGGCGGAGGTAGAGGTTCGTGAGGGGACTCTTTTGAGAGTCTCTCCAGTGGGCTTTCACACTAAACTAAATGTGTGGCATGGCAGTGTGTAGCGCAGGCTGTGAACGAGGTAGGGGGCAGCAAAGGTCCCTAAAAGACGTAAAAAAAATGAAATTACAGTCCAAAAAACGCGTTGTCTTCTCATTGTACGGTTTGCAATATCTTCAAGAAGCGCTAATGCTGCCATTCTGCTTCTTGCCAACTACGACTTCATAGGCCATTTTATAGGCCATAGATGCATAGGAATTATTAACATGCGTGGATCCAAATTATTTCATAATGTGTAATTATTCTTTGGACAAACAATGTGTGTGTGGTTATATTTTTTTCTATTGACTATTATCAAAATTACTACTAGAAACAACAGAAATAATAATAATAATAATAATAATAGTAGTAGTGGTAGTAGTAGTAGTAATTATGAAACAATAAGGTTTCCAAAAGTAAGAATAAACTACGAATTCAAGTAAAAGTTTCAGTCATCTTATAAAAAGTGAGCATCCTACTTTTAAAATCACTTGCTATGACAACTAATAAAAAGTGTAGTATCACAAAATTCTAGCAAAACTTAAAAAAAAAAAAACATTATAGAAAGAAAAATTGGATGTTTCATATCAAAATAAAATAAATTTTTACACGATTATGGTCTCAGGTCTGAAAAAAACCTGCATGTGATTTGGAATTTCTTTATATTTACAGTTTACTAATGCTGCTCAAATGTGCCATTAATGTACTGACACAAAAATATCTAGTGTATTTTATACAAATATAACTGATGTAAATGACAAAAACAAAGTTTAAGGCTGATGTCTCTATTCATTTTCACAAAAGCAAAGCAGCAGATGTTATAAATAAAAACAGTTAACAATGTTATTGAATAGAATATATTAAAACCGTTATTGAACGACATATTCTTATAGGCTACACAGACAAAACAGTTGGAGATGTGTTTATGCATTTTATTTTTTTATTTTATTTTACGCAATAGTAGTAAAACAAGACGTCGCAAGTTCTCTTGTAAAATAAAAAACAAGGAATAAACTGTGTAGCCTAGAATGCGAGTAAAGAACTCTCAACATTAGGCTACTAAAACGGTCAGTTTAATCTCGCAAAAACTCCCGTTAATAAAAAATCTGACTACACTGCACAATTAATCTCTCACACTGCATCTTTGTTGTTTATGATGAATTCGGTGCTTGCACGTACACAGCTTTTATTAGATATTCAAATAGCTGCAGTACTCTGACTTTGCCACAAGGAAAAGTGCGTACGTCTGCTCAGACCTTGACGTGGCGGTAAGCACTTTTCCACGTCAAAGACCGTCTTTATAAATATGAGCTTTGGCGTGGATTTAATCGTACGCACACTCTAAGATCAAATCTGAGCGTACGCACGCTTTATAAATGAGGCCCCAGTTCTTACCTGGTTTCGACCATGGAAGGTCACAGTGTGTCTTGATGTCTTCCACTTCATGCGACGGTTCACTGCTGGTCTTACAACGGAGCACCATCCACTGTATGGCACTTTCTGCTCAAAGTTGTCCAGCTGTATCTTTGAATGGGACAAGGATGACATCGCTTGTCTTAAAGAGGCAAAAAAGAGCATACTTTTAAAAAAACATGGGGGGCATATTCCAACAGAGGCCCAAATCCTTTCAAGCATCACCTCCAGTGAGCTGGCCAAGCACTGCAGGAGGAGGACACGGGGAGTGGAAGAAACTCGTGCCTTGATTCAAGGACTGCTTAACTCCATGTGGGAACTGACCGACACAACTGGTTTCCACCTCATCAATCCGGAGAGCATGACGCATGTGTGGGAGGTGCAACAGAAGCTTTTACCCTGCGTCCAAGATCCACCGGCTGTTCAGCTTTACACAAAACTGGGCTCCGGGTTACAGAAGGGAGACAAGGTTCTGGATGTACTGAGGTGTGGCAGAGGGTCCTCTTCTCTGGAAAGCTTTCATCGCCACCAGTGCACTTTTATTCCAGGTAAATTGAGTATCGTTATAAGTCAATATCATGTGTATATTTAAGTAGTATTGTCACAATATTGGAATTTCTAACTTCGAACAATACATTGGAAAACATCAAATACCATTTTTAAAATGGAACATCAACCGGGCTCATCAGGCTGTGGACATGAGTGGTACATCGCATACTAAAATCTATGATGTACGTTTAATGTCCCACATGAACGTCCTCAGCAACAGAGTCCTCGGATGCGCTCTCCTGCCAGAATTCATGCCCCCTGGGAAACCCACTGGTAAGATTCAACATTTGTATATTCTCTTACAATAGTAATTCCAGGCATCGCTGTGAGATTGCATGCTGCCTAAACGCTAGGGATGTTGAAATTAATCGTTGCATCGCGATGTGGACATGGACCAATTCTGCATCGATGCTGTAATAGACCATAATCGATTATAGCCTACTGTCATCAATTACATACGCGCTTGTCACGCGAGTATTAAAAAGTGCACCCACTATTGGTTATTCATTAGCAACACTACATTCATCACATGCACTGTACTGCTTTAGCCTGATATATTCCTCTTATTACAAAATGTTTAATGACTCTTTATGGCAGATGAACGTATAGCTGTGGAGTACTTGCTGGCGCAGTCTGACAGAGGAGACCTGCTTTCTCCACTGGAGCACAGTGAAATCACTCCGCCACAGACACAGGTTGAAGTTCAGGAGGATGAGTGTCTGGATGTCACGATATGTGATGCAGTGGACATCAGTTTAGATGCACACACCCTTAACAGTTCCAGCAGTCATGATGATTTATTGATCTCATCTCTGGTAATGTCAATTATCTTGATTATTCTTAATTTAAAATTGCATAGGAATGTTAGTTTACATGAGCAATTAAATTATTCAGTTAATTAAAAGATTATTAAGTAATGCTTTACAAGAAGGTTTAAGTTTTTAACATTAGCTAACCACATCTGTTAACATGAACTATAATCTCAGCATTTACTAATGCATGATTAAACTTTAAAATGCTAACTTTAATTAACATTAACTAACAAAAAACTGTTGTATTTTTATTAACTAATGTAAACGGAGATGAACAAATATTGTAAATGTATTGCTCATTGTAAGGTCATATTAGTTAATGCAAGTGTGACCACTTATTAAAACAAGTAAACTTTTTGAACAGTCAGTTTTGTAACCCGGTTTTGTTCTTCTCTTACAAATGTTTAAAAATAATCTAGGAAGCAAGTCTTCCAAGTGGTGGCTCTTACAGTCCTGACATTGAAGACATTTCCTGTGCCAGGCCCAGCACATCCACTCCGGTAAAGTTTGTAATACTTGATGCTGATGATTGTAATTTAAGAATGGTATATCAAAGAACTGTTAATAAACTATTTTGTAATGCAGGATTTTGTTTTTTGTTTCCATTTTTAGGACAGTAGATGTGATTCAAGGGGTGTTCCTGGATGGGAGGCAGTGGATACCTCGTCAGCCTCAACCGCACTTTCACTGCTTTGTCAGCCAACGAGATAGCAGAGATCTTGCGGTTGTATTCGTGTCTGCATGCCATTGATCAGTCCGCGTCCAAGTATTCCCTTAAGTGCAAGAAAAATGTCTTGCCAGGTCCCTGGAGAGCTTCTCGGAAGCGTAGTGGCTCAGCCCCTGGTCAGCAAGCGGCTGAGAGGTGAGTTAAATTGTAGTGCACCTGTGTTAAACTTGAGGCTTGTTTCATGCTGCCCGTGTAATTCTGTAAGGCTAAAAAAGAGAATTGTGAAGAATCATGTGATCTAAGACCTTTTTTTACAGTGTGTGCCATCATAAAGTATCCCACAGAGCCTCATTTTCATCTGCATAAAATTAAAAAACACAATTAGTCTGTTTACAAAGCTATAATGAACCATGGAATAATAACATCATACATAATACAATCAATGCATCCTTTTATTCACAGACTGTTCATGACCCATGGCCAGGCTGCCCAGAGACCTGATGTCAACAGGATTTCAGAATGCGTCGCACTCAAGCTTTTGAAGGAATTCAGGGAAGCCAGAAACAGGCCTAAAGACAACAAGGGCAAAAGCTTTCCAATTCCTCAGGCCATTGTGATTGTCACGAATCCTGGCCATGAACTTTCCTTCACTCACCACTAGAGGTCACTCTCCCAGCACATGGACTTTCACACAGTTACAGATCACTCTTAGACTACATTTCCCATCATTCACTGCACCCACACAGCTGTTCACTATAATCACGCTTGCACCTGTTCACCATCTCTCAATCACCATCTTCCAATCACACACACACACACACACACACTATTTAAACTCTGGACTTTCTGCCACACTCTGCCGAGTATTGTTTAGCCTTGCGACATATAAAGCGTTTTCCCAATATCCCTAGTCTGATTTCCTGTGTTCTGATTCCTGCCCGTGTTCCTGGTTTATTCTCTCTGCCTAGCCCTCTGGATATAGTTCGCCGATCGCCGACCCACGCTTGCCTAAGGATTACTCTTGTGTTTTGCCCATGCCATACCTGTTTGCTACTGCCCGACCCTGCCTGTTTTGACCATGTTTTCTAATAAAGAGCTTGCATTTGGATCCGCATGTCTCACGTCTCGTCAACTCCATAACTCGGCTCTTGATGACGTCGACTGGGACATGTTCAGGGCGAGCTCATCTGACGTCAGCGAGTTCACGGAGGTAGCAGTGAGCTTTGTAAACACACTTACCGAACAAGCTACAGAAACAATAACTGTAAGGACTTTCCCTAATCAGAAACCGTGGGTGGACAGATCAATCCGTGATGCGATTAACAAACGCACTGCCGCATACAACGAGGCTCTTTTGTCTGGGAATATGCGCGAATATAAAGCTTCGTGTTATGCTCTCAGACGAGCAGTAAGTGCCGCCAAACATCGCTACAAAGAGAGAATTGAGTCTCATTTTCAGCTCAATGACTCGCGACGCATGTGGCAGGGACTGTGCCTTTGGAAACAAATCCTCCGCGGAGGTGAGAGCAGATCCGTCGCTGGCTGAAGAATTAAACACCTTCTACGGCCGATTTGAAAGCAACGGAGGCATCGCGGCTCTGCCGAGCAGCGCGTCAGGAAGCAGCAGGCAGAGAAGCGAGGATCATGTGATCACCGTGACGGAGGACGAGGTTCGGAGGGCACTAAAGGGAGTGAACATCAGGAAAGCTGCTGGACCTGATGGGATCACAGGCCGTGTCCTGAGGTCCTGCGCTGATCAGCTTGCTGGTTTGTTCACTTCTATCTTCAACGAGTCTCTTGCTACCTCTGTAGTTCCCACCTCCTTTAAAAAATCCATCATCATCCCTGTGCCTAAGAACAGTAAACCCTCTTGCCTGAATGACTATCGTCCAGTGGCCCTCACATCTATAGTCATGAAGGTTTTTGAGAGACTTGTTAAGAGCCACATTAGCTCATCCATCCCTGTTACTTTGGACCCTCTTCAGTTTGCCTATCGTCCCAATAGATCAACTGATGATGCCATCTCACACATACTCCACTCCTCCCTCACACACATTGACAGCAGCAATGGGAACTATGCAAGACTGCTATTCATAGACTATAGCTCAGCTTTTAACACCATAGTCCCCACCAAGCTGACTAATAAACTCACAGGCCTCGGCCTAAACACCTCACTCTGCGACTGGATTCAAGACTTCCTCACCGGCAGACCTCAAGTGGTGAAGGTAGGCCAGTACACCTCAAACTCCATCACCCTGAATGTAGGAGCCCCGCAGGGCTGCGTTCTGAGTCCCCTGCTCTACTCTCTCTACACACATGACTGTGTGTCCTCTCACAGCTCCACTTCTATTATCAAATTTGCTGATGATACTGTGGTTCTGGGCCTCATTTCCAACAATGATGAGACCGCATACTTGGATGAGGTGGAGAGACTAACATCATGGTGCCAGGACAACTGTCTCTCTCTGAACGTGAGCAAAACCAAAGAGCTGATTGTGTACTTCAGAAAGAGACACCTGCTGCCCTACACTCCTCTTATGATCAGTGGGACCCCTGTGGAGAGAGTAAGCAGCTTCAAGTACCTCGGCGTAAACATCTCCGAGGACCTGACTTGGACTACACACATCCAAACACAGGTCAAGAAAGCCAGGCAAAGACTGTACCATCTGCGACAGCTGAGAAAATTCAGGGTCTCACCAACAATCCTGAAAACTTTCTATGCAGGGACCATAGAAAGTGTATTGACTCAGTGTATTTCAGTGTGGTATGGAAACAGCTCCAGCCAAGACTGCAAAGCCCTGCAGAGAGTTGTGCGCTTAGCTGAGTCGGCGTATCTCTGGGTCGGCTCTCCCCTCTCTGCAGGACATCTACATCAAACGATGCAGAGGCAGAGCTGACAAAATCATCAAAGACTCAAATCACCCTGGTAACTGTCTTTTCACTAGGCTGCCATCTGGTAAGCGCTTCCGCAGCCTGATGGCAAAAACAGAGAGACTCAGGAGGAGTTTCTTCCCCCAGGCCATCAGGCTCCTGAACTCAAAGTCAGCCTCTTAAAAACATCATCTGACTTACTTCAAATCACTAATCACACACTCATTACTCTCTACCTCATAACTGTCAGTGTCATTTGCTCATTTGCACACTTGCACACAACACGTTCTGTATCTTGTAAATCGTATCTTATTTTTATATTTATTTTATTTTTTGTGATTGGCTGCTTCATGTCAACCATGTATAACCTGTTGCACATTCCTCTCTGTACAGTCATGCTTATATTAATATTTAATTCTACAGCTTACTGTCATGCACATTCTTTTATATTTTATATTTTATTCTTTATATCTTATTTTTCATTCATTTTATCTTATGTTTACTTCCCTTGTGTTGTTTTTTCAATATTTGCACTGTCCATGGAGCGGACCCGACTCTCATTTCACTGCTGGTTATACAATCTCTGTATAGTCGTGTATGTGACAAATAAAACTTGAAACTTGAAACTTGACTTGAAACTTAACAGAATGCTCGGCCCACTAGGATCCAGCAGCTTCTCAGACGGTCATTCAGAAGGTATGGACACGACAAGAATTCTGTTTGCCCTTAAACAGGGTCCTCGATCACTGGAGCAACATATCAGAGAGTTTTTAGCCATCGCGAACTATTCAGATTTGCCGGACATTTTGCTAATTGAGATTTTTTGCGATGGCATTAATCAACCATTGAAATCTGAGTTTAGACGCGAGGGTACGCGTGCTTCACTTGCTCAGTTTTTGGACTATGCTCTACTGACCGTTGGTTCAACGTTCACTGTGGGAGTCGCGGAGGAACGAGACACCGCACCCAATTGTGTGAACACAGCCACGCTAGTGCACGCTCACAAAATGGCGGCCACAACAACACCCCGTAGCGTCATTGCTGCCAATCACAAGCCAAGTCAAGTCACCGCTGCTGTTAAAGAGTCAAGTCAAGTCACCGCTGCTGTTAAAGAGTCAAGTCAAGTCACCGCTGATGTTAAAGAGTCAAGTCAAGTCACCGCTGATGTTAAAGAGTCAAGTCAAGTCGCCGCTGATGTTAAAGAGTCAAGTCAAGTCACCGCTGATGTTAAAGAGTCAAGTCAAGTCACCGCTGATGTTAAGCCTAAAAGCCTAACGTGTTCCCATCTGCACCCGTTGAACATCGGCATGTTCCTATTGAGTTTCAGGAGCCTGAAAATCAGGAGGGTGAGGCAGTTATTCGGCAACGAAAATATGCGCGAACTGGAACTGCAGCATCTTCAATTGTGTACACAGACACTGGGCTAGGAGGCGCATCTCCATCTGACACTGCTGCAGCGCGCACACATTTTATCTGTCCTGGGGCTCAGCACTTTCCTGGTTGGCATACCTGGCCTGGGTATTCTGATTGGTCTTTTCCACCGTATCCACCATCAGCTCCACCACTGCCACCACCGCCTCAGGGATGGTCTTTCCTACCTCTGGGCCAGCAGCCATCAGCTCCACCACTGCCACCACACGAACATTACCATTACCAGTGTAAAACATGTGGCCACTCAAAAAGCAAACTTACTGGCCATTCCCAGGTTAAAGGAAAGTGGTACTGTCCAGCATTTAGCCAGACCATTACAGAGTGGAAAGACTCTCTTTAGGTTTTATTTTGTCTCTTAATTTCATACACAGTCAGCTTAACTTCTAAGGTAGTGCATTTTAACTAGTACATTAAGTAAACCAAGTAAATTTGAATTTAAAGGAAAGCTCTTAAAGTTGTTTATATAAACAACAGAAATGATAAACAATTAAGCTGTATTTGTGGTAGTTGTTGTTGCTATTATTATTATTTAGTTTAAATTTGTATTAGATCTACATCTATCTTTGTATTATATAAAGTTCAGATTTGAAAGTTGATTTATTATGATGCAAGTATTATTATTAATATTATAGTTCTTTAAATTTGTATTTGTCTTTATAAAAATTATAAAATGTCATATTTGAGCTTTTGGAATAAAATATTTGTGGAAGTAAGTTTATATTATTAGTAGTATTAGATATTTAAATGTATATTTACATACATCATTATTATATAAAGGTCAGATTTGGAAGTATTATGCAAGTATTAGTAGTATTGTTATAGTTCTTTAAATGTGTTTTTCTAAAAATTATTGATGTCAGATTAGAGCTTTTGGAAGAAAATATTTGGAAGTAAGTTTATTTTTCATGTGTATATTTCTGTTCTTAATATTAAACCATTTCTGGTAGTAAGATTATTATATATCTAATTATTTCAATTTGTTTATGTATTCCTTTTTGTTATATAAATGCTGGATTTAAGCTTTTTTTTAATAAAACCTATTTGGTAGCAAGCATATATGTCATTTTAGTTATTTTTATGTTTGTTTATATATTTCCTTGTTTTATTATTATTGCATATGTATGTCATATTTGAGCTTTTGGAATAAACCGTATCTGGAAGTATGTTTTGTATGTTTTTTTTTTTCAATTTTACAAAAATTAATATAAGGAGTTTTTTGTGATAAGGTAAAATAGGTAGAAATTATGACTTTTCTGTAATTTCTTTAGTTAAAATAACTGGTAAAAAGGAGAAAAAAAACCTCACTTTAATTTTTCCAATTTTTTTCACTTTCCCCTTCATTTTTTCATAATTTTTCCCTTTCCCCCTTCTTTTTTTCTCATTTTTTCTTTCCTCCCACCTCTAGCAGTCCCTTTTGCCCTGTTTTAAACTGTATTAGACCTCAACGGGACTTTTATTTTGCTCTGGTGGTGTGACGTCACAACGCAGCACCGCGCTCCTGCATCTGTTGTGATTCATTCAAAGGTTTGTGGCTTTAAGTGTTTAAATCTAAACTGTTCTGTCAATTTAAACGTTTTCGCAAGCTAAGTAAAACAAAGTAATCATGCTTAAATATAACGTTGTGCTGCTTTATTTAACGCTATTTTGCGAGTAACGTGCATCCACACATTAGCAGCGTGCGTCTCATTTGTGTATCGTTACTGAATAAATACATAAGTTTAAACACTGTGAGAGAAAATTAGTTGTTTTTTGTTTTGTTTTAGGAGAATGTAAGTTTTGAGAACCAAATCATTTGTGAAATGAGTCCGTGTTTTGAATCAGCTGAAGACAAACAAACACAAACAAGTGTAATGATTAACTTTTACAAACTATCGTTAGCTGCAAATGTGTTCATAGATATGATGTACAAATAACTGGATATCAAATTTGCCTAAATATGAACTTTGTGTACAATATTATATGTATTTTAACCAGTGTTGTGTTAGTTACTCAAATAATGTAATATATTACTCATTACTAGTTACTCCTTTCAAAGGTAATATTGTTACTTATTACTATATATAGTGATTAGTTACACTACTAGTATGGATGTTCTTTTTAACCGTTAAATACAATATTAAACAGTTTAAAGTCACTTTTTTTTTTTCAGTAATTTATCAGCATATTTTCTAAGGTTTGCTGCATGGTTAAAATAAGCTACGCGTATAAAAACGTTTTTTAGAGAGATAGAGAAAAAAAACATAAGTCGCATTTTATTATTTCATTCAGAAATAGCCGACGCGAGTTACAAACATTATAATAAACACTGTAAACACAGCTAGGTTATTTTAGTTCCTCTCACTCAACAACACATCCCTTCAATTAACAGTAGACTAGTTAGAAAAGAACAAGAATTAAACATGTAAGAAGCTATAGCTATATAAACGACAAACCAAAATAATTAATTTAAGCTAAAACGAAACTGAAACCAATGTTGGGTCTCGTTCGACACAAAATCAAATGTTTCTGTATTTGAACGCCAAAATATTATTTACCTTTTATGTAGCCTGCTTCACTCGCGTTGCAATATCCACGTAAAACATGTTTTGCATAACTTCTCAGCGGTACTGTGATAACGCTTAACGGCACTGATTTTACTACATGTATATTTAAACTGAGCAGTGTTTTTCCCATATGTTTTTATAATGATGAACAGGCTGCATTGTCAAGGTAGAATGTTTAACAGTGGAAGCAAATACTCCTATTAGTCATGAAGATAATCGCAATTGTAAAAGGTTTGCTTTTATTTGTGTACATTCACAATAAAAACTAATCTTTGCGCTTTCGTAAATTAAGCCTAAAAAAATAGCATCTGTTTCCTTTCGCGCAGCACAAAAATGAACCGAAACTCTGCATAGGCTACTCGTTGCACAGTTTTTCTTTCGTTTCCTTAAATTATTATTTAAGTGAAAATATATTTCTCGTATAGGCCTATTTATTCGTTATAATATATATATATAATTAGGCCAAATTAGGCTACCTTATTTATTTTTTTCTGATCACAAAAGGAAGATATTATCGAGAAAAAAAAAAAAAATGCGTGCACTTGTCCATTTAATAAATGCTCTTCCGCCACACATTAGTTATCATTTTTATCCTCTTAGAAAATCGCCACGTTTATTTTGTGTCACCATACTTACTCGTGTAACTACTCATGTAAACGTCTTTAAATAGGGAAAACATGGAAGTGTTTGGTGGCTTCTAAATTTATGCCAGTTTGGATCCTAAGAAATGAATGGTGCTAAGCTAAACACTAGCATAGTGGTGCCGCGCGCTAGAGCGACTAAGTGCAAGGACTGAGACGGGAGAGGTACATATCAACTCGTCTAAGTTGAGGGAAGAACATATTGGAATATGGAAAAACGGTGGCGTTTTCCTTTAAGGGGAAATCTGCAGTCATTGCATTCGTGCATTTATACGAGTACGTGGCAGTTCACGCCAGTGCGCCTTGGAGAAGCACACAAGACAGTCATTTTGAAACATCAAGATAAATAAAATTGTGACTTGCAACACAATACTTTCTTTACTGAGGTGAATATCTCTGTTCTGAGACAGTCAGACAGCCTAGAATGCTCCCTCATAATCACTAAAAGCTGTCTCTCACTTCAATGCATTGCGACCTCACGTTGTTCCGTTAATAAGCTCTACACTGCACAATGAATCTCTTATTTACATCGTATCTACACATTGTTATAATGAGATGATTCCCGACCTTGCAGAACTCAGCACAAAAACTGGGCATTTTGATCGGTAAGTGGATTCTAACTTAAACACTTCTGGTCACTGCGTTCAAGAAATCAGCGGATATGTCTGTGAACGGCTACATCAACGCTGCAATATGTTTCTCCAATATCAGACGGGGCCCCCTGATTCCCCGGGCCCTAAGCGGCCGCTTACCTCGCTTATTGGTTAAGTCCGCCCCTGTATATATATAGATATATCGCCTAGCTTTATTAAGTTTTTCTCCGCTTGCAGAAGCGCTGCAGGTGCGTGATGTGATATGATCATGTGAATCCTCATGTTCAGTTGTTTGCTGCTTTTTGCGCAATTAATATAAAAAATTAATTAAATAAAATTAAAATTAAAACATAAAGCAAATGTTAGTATTTTTAACGAGGTGGTTTAAGGTCATTATCACTCTGATACCCCCTTTTCACCAGCAGGAACCAGGGGCCGGATTCACGAAAATCTTCTTAAGATAAATTCCACGAAGTTCGTAAGAATGTTCTTAAGTGCAATTCTTGAAAAATTCTTAATAAGTTCTTAAATATATTCTTAAGAACATCTTCATTTTTTTCTTAAGAAGAAAATGAGCGTCTTTATCTGAGTGAATACATGACGCACTGATAAACTCGCACTTTATTGTCTTTTTGCACTTCCAATAATCATAATAAGTACGCACACTCTTTTTGTCGCGACTTTGACTGGCACTCAGCTTTTTTAATGCGGCGTGTTTTTGAACAGCTGTTGCTGCAGCGATCGGTGTAATTCATTTTTGTGCTGTGTTTTGCGCTCTCATCCGAGTGAGCGCTTCCGGTTTGTGTGTCCGGCGCTGCTACAGCAAACGCGTCCTGTGTATCGGCACATTCATAAGCGCTGCATACTGCCAAAGATTGTCGTATTTATAAGCTAAAATAAAAGCGTCCAATTAAAGCTCCCTATCTGACTCGTTGTTGTAGAGTTGCTACTGAGTTTTGAAGTCAGCAAAAAGTAGCATAGGCTAATCATAACCGATCATTGTTTACATCATCGCTGTCACTTCAGAATTAATAGTCCTACTATGTATTATATGTAGCTAATGTTGTTGTAATGCTTAAATATAACAATTAATTTGAAATAACCCAATAAATGTATTAAATAATTCTTGCTGTTTGGGATTTAAGACAAGTCTGGGGCTGTTCTAAATTTAAGAAGTTATTTACGATGATTTTTAAGAAGATTTTTTCAAGAATTTGAATACTTCTTAAGTTTTGTCTTAAGAACAATCTTATGAAAAAAGATAAGAATATTCTTAAGAAGATTTTTTGGGAATACAAAATATTCTTAATTTTTTTCTCAAGTTAAAAAATAAGAAGAAAATGGCAGTTAAGAAGAAATTTCTTCTTAAGAATGTTTCGTGAATACGGCCCCAGGTGCTAGTTCAGAGCCGGTTCTATTGCCGGTTCTTAGTTGGTTCGACTCGCAAGCCCTTTAAGAACCGGTTGCTTTTCCACAGGCTAGAGAGCCACTACAGAGCCAGGACTTACGTCACTGAATATGTTTCATGTTTCGTTTCACTAGCGCGGCCGCGGCAGCGCCAAACACAACAGACTTGTTCGAGGTGCATCGCGCCACGCAGATCGATCGGCACACAACACACTAAAGCACCGCGAGAGCGATCCAAAAGCAGTCGCTCCCGCGGCACCCCGATGCCTTGCACCAAACGGTCCACACAGCGCCGATCCATCCCGAGCAAGCCTAAACAAACTATCAACAATGGCGGACGTTGCGTTGCTATTGATGTTCATGGCTTTGCGAACCTACATCGGCATCCAAACACGGCGAATCCAACATGTTCGTGTATAGCTGCTATTTCAAATATGGCTGTCCAAAGTTGCTGTCGTCTTGTTGGTCACGGTAACCCCAGCCCCTGACGCAAGCGGTTCTTCCTTCTAGCCCAGCAATGTTTTGGTGCTACTTACGAACCACTTTTCCTGGTTCGGAGCTGGTGCTTTGGGTGTCGAAAGACAAAGAACCGGTTTGAAACTAGGCTCTGAACCAGCACTGGAACTGCCTTGGTGGAAAAGGGGTATTGGTGAATCCCTGTGTAGGGCTGCCAACCTCAGAAAAGAAAAGTAAGGGACAGAATAAGGGATGCTTCAAATATTTGTTCTGTACCACAGAGTGTATGTTATTTTCATGTCTTAGTTTTACAAAAGGACAAACTGTGTTCCATACAGCTTTAATAAGGACCGCTTCTCTGATGCCTTAAATATGGGACGATTTTACACTGCCCTCCAAAAGTTTGGAAACGCCCTAGAAAAGTGGGGTTTTGGACAATATTGGCATGAATCCTTTTTAATTTGTGATAATTTTGCACTGATAAGGGACAACACAAACTATGAAAACATATTTTATTGCATAAAGTTCAGACATACAAAAAAAAATGAATTTTGGATTCAGCAAAATATCCACCATTAGCTCTGCGTAATCTGGCCATCCGAGCTGACAGTTTATTCAAACATTGACTTTGAATTGGCAATCAATTGTTGAAGCTGCAGTATTAAGGTGCGCTGACCCAAAAATATTTTAAAAACCTGGGCCAAGTTTAAACGAGTAACCAGGCATTACAGCTGGCAAAGGGGCATGTCTGACTTTGATATGTATATATTGCCATTATTATGTTTTATTGCTGGTCTACAATGATAATGTCAAGTTAATTTAATGTATTTGCATCAAAAAATGATAAGGATTTATGCTGATATCGTCCAAAACCACACTTTGTCAGGGGTGTTTCCAAACTTTTGGAGGGAAGTGTATATTATTGGCAACCCTACTCATCAGTGCACTGACTAATGAATTAGGGAGCTGTTTAAGATGTACCCAGAGATTTAGTTTGCATTTATTTTTCTTTATTAATTATTTGCATCTTAAACACACAGAAAAACTCCTGCTGAAGCGACTGAGATCCACGTGACACACGATTATAAAGATGGCGTTCGTTAAAGAGGAGAGTGAAGACATGAAGATTGAAGAAACATTCAGAGTCAAACATGAAGATACTGAGACACAAACAAAGATGGTGTTTATTAAAGAGGAGAGTGAAGACATGAAGATTGAAGAAACATTCAGAGACAAACATGAAGATACTGAGACACAAACAAAGATGGCGTTTATTAAAGAGGAGAGTGAAGACATGAAGATTGAAGAAGCATTCAGAGTCAAACATGAAGATACTGAGGAACAAACAGGTTAGTTTTTATTCTCAAAGCTGAACTCACTCATTTGATCCTTATCAAAATGTCCAGCTCTACAGACAGATATGAAAACAATGCAAAAGTAGCCTAAACAAAACAGTTATTTTGTATAACATTTAAGAACTTTGAAATGTTTTTATATTTACAAGAAAATATCTGAGTTACTTTTTCAAAAAAGTAACGCCAATTACTTTTTCCCCATTTATTGACTGACAAGTCTCCTGTCCCCATGTTGGGAGAAATCAGAAGTACAGAGGCATTGTGTGCGCTGTGTGGACATGATGTTACTGTAGTTCTAGACGAAATGTGCATTAATTAATCTCACTCGCAAAAAAACAGATTTAGTATTCATTAAAATGAATTAAAACAGTGAAATGCAAACTCAGAATATAATGCAATAATTAAATGTTAAACAACACAAATGCATCTAATCCCATTTTATTAACCAATGTCTTTGCTGCTGACCTTTGATGATCCAGTTCAATCATACTAAGCAAAAATGACTTTAGATAAACAATTGTGCTTCATTGTTTTTTTTATTGCTGAAGAGTGTTGAACTACTTCTGCGCTCTACTGCACCGACGTGAATTTACTTTTCCTTCAGCCTGAGGTTTATTCATTACACTTTTTGGTGTGAAAGGGCTTTACATTTGCTATAAATAGAACTTCTTATATCAAAAACAAACAATCAAGCCCTGCTCATATTTAAAAAGTAACTCAAAAGTAACGGAACGCATTACTTTCCATAAAAAGTAACTAAGTAACGTAATTAGTTACTTTTTTAGGGAGTAACGCAATATTGTAATGCATTACTTTTAAAAGTAACTTTCCCCAACACTGCAAACAAGTGCCTTCCAATTTGAGTCTGTGGAATTTGGGATTAAATGATTGGGCAGAGATTTGTACAAGACATGTTTGCAAATAAAAACATTCTGTTCTGCATTAATGTGTCAAATTATGCAAAAAGGAATCTGTGCATTTGTAGATCAGGTCATGCGCGTGCATTTATTGACGTCTTTGTTCGAGTCGATCTTGTTCGGTTCATTTGGATTTTGAGACTTCATTTTCACAGTTTACAGCATTTCCCCCCCACCCCCACACACACACACACACACACACACACACATAGCTACCAACGAACAAGGCCCAGGGCAATTCATTAACGCCAGTGTTGGGAAGTAACTAAATTACATAATTTAATTACAAAATAAATGTAATTGTAATGAGTTACAGAAGAAATGTGTAATTAAATTAGTTACTTATGACAATGTTAATGAAAGGGGGTTACATCTGATTTAATACTTACAGATTTAATTGATTGCTTTCATAAATTGCAGTGACTGCTTTAATATGAGACATCAATATTTCAGGAGTTTAGAACAGAATAGGACACCTGCTTATTCGATAACTGCTTTATTTCCTATTTGGGTTTATATATATATATATATATATATATATATATATATATATATATATATATATATATATATTTTTAAGATTAACTGTTTGTTTGTTTTTTCCCAAGCCATTGTTATATGCCAGTGTTTTCTGTCATAGCTATGCACAGATTTGATTTCAAAAACCGTATCATAGCTACTAAACTATTTCTTGTTATGGTTCTGAATCAGTATTTAACCTCAGAATGATTACAAAGTAAGTGATTTTGTGGTGGCTGTGCTCTAAAATTAAATTATTATAATCTTAATTTAAAGGGATACTCCACCCCAAAATGAAAATTTTGTCATTAATCACTTACCCCATGTCGCTCCAAACCCGTAAAAGCTTTGTTAGTCTTCAGAACACGATTTAAGATATTTCGGATGAAAACCGGGAGGCTTGTGACTGTCCCATTGACTGCATAGTAAATTGCACTGTCAAGGTCCATAAAAGTATGAAAAGCATCGTCAAAATAGTCCATCTGCCATCAGTGGTTCAATCTGAACTTTATGAAGTGACGAGAATACTTTTTGTACGCAAAGAAAATAAAAATAACGACATTTATTCAACAATTCGTCTCCTCTCTGTCTCTCTGTGTCATTTTGAAAAGCATCCGATGGGTGCAAAGTGCTTATGCTATTCTCTGTCATCAGTAATGCATGGATACGTATTGTACGTTTATTTACGCTGATTTGAACATAAACAGCGTATCCATGCATTACTGATGACAGAGAATAGCGTACGCACTTTGCTGAGATTCTTGTGATTCGAACGATGCAAACCATTTTAAGATACACAGCAGGTACAATCAGTGTCTTTGTCAGACCAGCAACAACCAAATAATCAATAACAAAACTGAAGGAACTCACTTATGAAGCCTCCTGATAGTCCACTGATCCATAGCATTCCAACAAAAACAGTAAATAGTTAAACTGTAAAGCAGTGATCCTCAAATCTGGCTCGCGAGATCCACTTTCCTGCAGAGTTTAGCGCCAACCCTGATCAAACTCACCTACCTGTGATTTTCTAATGATCCTGAAGACACTGATTAGCATGCTCAGGTGTGTTTGAATAGGGTTAGAGCTAAACTCTGCAGGAAAGTGGATCGCACAGATAAGTGACGCTCTTATCTGATAGCCAATTAAATTCTGAAAAGATTATTATGCAGCTTTAGCGGGACGATTCAACCTGTCAACACAGCTCCGTGCGCAAGGTATGACAGTGACTCGTGCGTCAGTGCGCAAAGTGACAGTGACGCATTCATCCATGCGCAAAGACAGTTTAGAGAGAGTTGTAGCTTGGAGAGTGTTTGACAGGTGAAAAATGGCAAAGAGATTGATGAAAACAAACTTTTCACTTGAAGAGGTTGTGGAGCAAAGCACTCGGCGTGACAGTGATGAGTCGGAGGATGACATTACTGAAGAAGAGAGCAATGTTTCATCCGTTGACTCGATAGCAGAGGAGATGTTTTTGGATGGGGGAGACGTCACTCTCGACAAGTAAGTGTTTTATTATATTTTACTGTATGTACTGAGGTATGTGTTTTGAGGTGTTCCTGCTAACTTCTGTCGTGTGTGTTTGGTGCGATGATGCACGAGTTTATATGCATGTTTGTGTCCATGTGTGTGTGTTTCTGCATTCATGCATGGGTATATATATATATGTATAAATGAATGTATGTGTGTGTGTGTGTGCGCATATATATATATATATATATATATATATATATATATATATATATATATATATATATATATATATATAATATATTAGTGCTGTCAAAATTAGCACTTTAACGCAGGACATTCATTTTTTCAGATTAACGCGTACAAAATATTTAACGCAATTAATGCAGGGGCGGGGCTAGGGTTGGCCACCCCATTCACAACTGCTGCCTCTGTCTCTTTTTTCTTGAAAAGGATTGCGTTTATTTAGATGCAGAACATCTTTGACCACATCTAAAGGGAGACGTTTCAGACACACGCTCTAACTTCACCTCCGTGCCAGACACGAGTCAAACAAGCGCAGAAAAGATACTGTGCTCATAGCGCGCGCTCTTCAAATACACGCACAAAGGTGCCGGCGTGTGCTGTAGCCTGTATCATTTCATATCAAACAGCGAAAGAAACTGTGCATGCAATGTACTAGTTATTGCCGTCAGTTAAGGCATGAAGTTACCAAAAAGGTGATTAAAGCTGCCTTAAAACTGTGTGCATGCATGCAATATGTTATATATGCGTCACATTTAAAAACATTTCTCTGAAATGGTTTTAAAAACTGCCCTGACGCACCCTAGCACTGTCTCCCTCATCTAAAACACCTGATTCAACTCGTCTGCTCAATAGAAGAGACTTTAAGACCTGAAGTGGGTCAGAAAAGGTAAAGAGAGTTGTGAGAAAATAAGATGCGTGTCAGATCCGCGTCACTTTCAGCAGCAGCAGCTTTTAATGCAATAACAGGCAAATAAGCTAATAACCAGCTGCTGTGATGTCTATTTTTCCAAGAACAAAAGAAAAAAGAGGAAATCAATAACTTTTATAGCTTTAAGGGGTTCATCCAGTGGTGTAGTGGAGGGTATACGCAGGTATACGGCGTATACCCACTTCTTTATCAGTCGGCATTCCGTATACCCACTTCTAAATTTTTTAGAGCATCAAAGGCTAGGCCTATATGACATTATAGTCAGATATGACTGCGCTAATGCAACACATCGCCGTGGACGAGCAGCTGAGCATCTCTTCAGCAAGCAGACACGCAAACTGCTGCCAATGAAACAAAGTAAGACGCAGACGGTCCAACCCAGTCTCACGGCAGTTCGTGATATAGTCAACACACAATCATCTTCATTAAAAGTAGTATGACAAACTTATCTTTCCAGCGCTCTCCTATTGCGGTCTTTGAACTTGAAATGAGCTGATAATTAATCAAATGGAGTGCTTATCTGATTTCGTTGATGTGAACTCAGTTAAATTTAAATATAGCGCGGGAATTAAAGATCGTATATCCGTTTTGCTACGACACATTTATGTGGCCAAGTGTAAATGGAAATGTTTTAACAAATCAGATAGATATCCGATCAGAGAAAAACGCATGTAATGAGGTGTAAACTGGCCAGTAGAAGTATTAACTTAGGAGTCACTATACGTGCAAGAATTCAGCTATTGCTGTAGCCAAAGCTATCTCTACTGTAGCTAAGCTGAATACAAAGAAACGTGAAGACAGTAAACACATGATTGCGACAATATGGTTTATGTGTTTTTCAAGTCATCTCCAGGTAATAAAAAGCATTGATTTTGAATAAAGCAGTGCTAAGTAGGCTAATTGATAGCATTTATTACACTTGCCAATATATACTAGGCTATAAAATATATTCTGCCTTATTCTGTGATTAAAAATGGGGGGGCTTGGGGGAATGTAGCCTAGTATATAGGCTAAACACTTCATAAAATTGTCATTAGGAAAATACAGGAAAAATATGAAATTATTGGTTATTGTCAAGCAGTGTATTTGATTTCTCAGCCAATTAAAAGCAAGAGGTAATAATTAATAATAATCGTAATAAAACCTGTCAATTATACAAAAAGTTATTATATTAGACATTTCTGTCCCCCTCACTTCTGAAATGATTGAGAATCACGATTTTTGTTGTTTGTTTCAAACAGAGATCACAATTCTCTCACAATTCTGAACAGACAACTAAACAAAATAGCATGCAATTTACTAGAGGTTCTGACAAAATGTCAGTTGTTTTTTTTTATAATTTATGGCAAAATCTGCACCTCTTCTGTGGATAATATTATTTTCATAATGATCCTTAAGCAGCAGAAGTTAAGTGACAGTGTGCAAATATTACTTTGAGTACCCATTTTGGAGTGAACTGAATATGCAAGACTAACTTTACATGTCACGGTGTATGACACGGTCGTTCATCCTTTGCCGGGCCGTTAAAAAAAAAATGGGGGCATAAATTAAGAGTATACCCACTTCTCAAGGCACCACTACACCACTGGTTTAGAATTTAGTGTTTGAAAACTATTCATTTTCTGTATATTTCTGCTGAAGGGCACAGGTAGCTAAATATGACATTATAATGGGTTCGTGTGAAGATTGTTTTAAGTTCACTTAAATTAGAAGTTAAGTCTTAATAAATGTGCAAATTGATAGCTCTCAATTATACTGTAATGCTGAATGGCTACAGTCAATGGTTAAATATTAGGGGGGGAAACTATTTTAGAGAGACATCAGTAGTATTGATATCAGTGATGCTGGCCTTAAATCATAAAAAAGATGCCATTAAAGAAATATACTGTCTTTATGTTGTTTGTACATTGTACATTTGAAGATTAAATGTGAAATTATTGCAATATAGAAGTATATTTAAAACTTTAATGTTAGGTGGGATTAATTGCGATTAATTTTAGAAAAATGTGCGATTAATTCGTTAAATTATTTTAATCGATTGACAGCATTAATATATATATAATCAGGGCTGGACTGGGACAAAAAAATCAGCCCTGGCATTTTGTGGTCCAGGCGGCCCACCACCACTTCTCTCTCTCTCTCTCTCTCTCTATATATATATATATATATATATATAATATATATATATATATATATATATATATATATATATATATATATATATATATATATATATACAGGTGCTGGTCATATAATTAGAATATCATCAAAAAGTTGATTTATTTCACTAATTCCATTCAAAAAGTGAAACTTGTATAATGTATACATTCATTCCACACAGACTGATATATTTCAAGTGTTTATTTCTTTTAATTTTGATGATTATAACTGACAACTAATGAAAACCCCAAATTCAGTATCTCAGAAAATTAGAATATTGTGAAAAGGTTCAATATTGAAGACACCTGGTGCCACACTCTAATCAGCTAATTAACTCAAAACACCTGCAAAGGCCGTTAAATGGTCTCTCAGTCTAGTTCAGTAGGCTACACAATCATGGGGAAGACTGCTGAATTGACAGTTGTCCAAAAGACGACCATTGACACCTTGCACAAGGAGGGCAAGACACAAAAGGTCATTGCAAAAGAGGCTGGCTGTTCATAGAACTCTGTGTCCAAGCACATTAATATAGAGGCGAAGGGAAGGAAAAGATGTGGTAGAAAAAAGTGTACAAGCAATAGGGATAACTGCACCCTGGAGAGGATTGTGAAACAAAACCCATTCAAAAATGTGGGGGAGATTCACAAAGAGTGGACTGCAGCTGGAGTCAGTGCTTCAAGAACCACTACGCACAGACGTATGCAAGACATGGGTTTCAGGGTCCATGTCAAGGCACTCCTGAACAACAGACAGCGTCAGAAGCGTCTCGTCTGGGCTAAAGACAAAAAGGACTGGACTGCTGCTGAGTGGTCCAAAGTAATGTTCTCTGATGAAAGTAAATTTTGCATTTCCTTTGGAAATCAGGGTCCCAGAGTCTGGAGGAAGAGAGGAGAGGCACAGAATCCACGTTGCTTGAGGTCCAGTGTAAAGTTTCCACAGTCAGTGATGGTTTGGGGTGCCATGTCATCTGCTGGTGTTGGTCCACTGTGTTTTCTGAGGTCCAAGGTCAACACAGCCATATACCAGGAAGTTTTAGAGCACTTCATGCTTCCTGCTGCTGACCAACTTTATGGAGATGCAGATTTCATTTTCCAACAGGACTTGGCACCTGCACACAGTGCCAAAGCTACCAGTACCTGGTTTAAGGATCACGGTATCCCTGTTCTTAATTGGCCAGCAAACTCGCCTGACCTTAACCCCGCTCTGACATCAAATAAATACGGTCTAGGAGACTAGAGTGAAAACAGCTGAGGCCGGCTTCTGCTCAGCACAGCCAATAACCTTAAAGGACTGCTAATTGCTGTATATGAAACTAAACACTTCGCACAATCACACAGGCTCGTTCTTAGCTGAGGTGCAAATTATTCTAATTGCCAACAAGTGCAATCAAAAATATAAACCTCAACGAAAATGCACAATAGAAAAAGGTAGGAAACAATGTATTCCTTCTTAGCAGCAAGTAAATAATTTAAACAACAGAACTGTGAAAAAGTATTACAAAACTTACGCGAGCTGCCGTCCTTCTCTTCTGGTGACTAATTGGCTTTCCCAACTTATAACAGCCACCAAGCAGTTTAAATACTTAACAGTCGCTGAGGCCGGCTTCTGCTCAGCACAGCCAATAACCAACTGCTCAATTCAACTGCTCTCCTCTCCTCCTGCCTGCGATCTTTATATAGGCGGAGCAAAGTACGTCATTGCTCCGTCTATAGCGCATTGTGATCGGGTGGTTTACTCTGTCAATACAGGAGACAAACCAATCGGCCACTGACTGCTCGCTGTCCCTGCGTGATGGTAAAAAAAAATAAAAAAAATAATAACTTCTGTCGGCCCCTTAAGTGCGTCAGCCCACCAGGAAAATGCCCGGTATGCCCGATTACCAGTCCAGCCCTGTATATAATGTGTGTGTGTGTGTGTGTGTACTCATGCACCGGTGTATATGTCTGGTTGCTTGTGTGCATGTGTTTCTGTTTATATACATGTGAGCATGTAAAAAATAGTAGAATATAGAAAATATGTAAATGTTTTGTAAATTATTTATTTCTTTGTATCACAGACAATCATCTGACATTGAATCAGATGAAGACTGGGAGCCAGTCAGCAAAAAGCCCCATACTGAGGGACACGATGACAGAACCTCATCAGGAGAGGAGCCCCGCCCCACACCTTCCCAGAGAGGTTCTGCCAGCAGAAGACCAAGAGTCAGAGGACGGGGGAGAGGGAGAGGGAGAGGGGGAACTGGCAGCAGTCAAGCTGAGATGTTAACCAGCACATCTGAAGAGAGATGGAATGGTGTTGATGTTCCAGACGTGACGCCACCACAGCCCACCTTCAGACCCACCAATTCACCAGGACCTAAGCTCAAACGTACAGCCACCTACACAGTTTTACAGCTTTACCAACTTTTTTTTACAAACTCCTTGTTACAGACAATAATTCAAAACACCAATGACTATGGATCAACTCACCACTCGAAGCCCTCCAACCCGTGGATTGACGTGACATTACAGGATATGTTTGCATTCATGGCCATGGCAATTTATATGGGTCTAGTAAAACTCCCTGCAATAACCGATTACTGGCAAGGAGGTAATCTGTACAACTTGCCGTTCCCTAAAAAGCTTATCACCAGAAAGAAGTTTCTTAGGATCTGCCAGTCCCTTCACCTCAGTAGCTTGGTGGACGATGCTGCTAATGAACAGAGAAGAGGTACAGCAGGATTTGATCGTCTCTGCAAAATAAAGCCACTGTACACTGAGATGAGGGATGCCTGCAAAACAAACTATCACCCTGGCCAGGAAATTTCAATAGATGACTGGATGGTTGCCTCAGAAGCACGTATCGGGCTAAAACAGTACATGAAAAATAAGCCTGTTCACTGGGGATATAAACTCTTTGTTCTGGCAGACTCAAGCAATGGGTATTCATGGGACTTTTTTGTATATGAAGGAAAGCTGCAGGGAAACAGTGGCAAGGAACTCGGTTATGAGTCAGTGATGGAGCTTATTGACACACGGTTGCTTGGCACAGGCTACAAGTTGTTTGTAGACAATTTCTACACAAGTCCCTCCCTTTTCTGCGACCTCCTTCAGAAGAGGATCTGGGCATGTGGAACCATACGCACAAACAGAATTGGTTTTCCAAAAACCAAAAGAAATAGTCTGGACTCTAAATCTCCCCGTGGCAGCATACGATGGATCAGAAAGAACTCCCTCCTCTTTGTCCAGTGGCGAGACACAAAGGATGTGGTCATGTGTTCAACCCTCCACACAGCCCATGCAGGGGATACTGTTCAGAGGAGAGTCAGAGATGCAGATGGGCACTGGGCATTGAAGGACATCTCTGTTCCACCAGCAGTGAAGGAGTACAACCGGTATGTTATATAATAAACAATTTTTTCTGCTATTTGAAATTAAATTAAATATGTGGCTCAATGTTGTTTTTTTTCTGTCCATACAGGTGCTTGAGTAGAGTGGACCTCTCTGATGCCCTGATCAGTTACTATGAAGTCATCCACAAGACCCAGAAGTGGTATAAGACATTTTTTTATCACTTCATGGACATTGCCATTGTGAATGCCTTCCTGCTTTACAAGGATATCACAAAAGGTAAAGGAGAGGTACCCATGCACCAGAGGGCATTCAGGGAGACACTTGTTGATGAGCTGGCAGCGGCAGCGGGAGCTGACAGGCCTGCTAAATCGCCCACTCCACACAGAGCACATCACAAGCCTGTGCATATCAGTGGAGACAGCACCACAGGTCGTCTGAGGTGCAGACACTGCCATATAAAGACACCAGTGAAGTGCTCTTCCTGTGATGTGGCTTTGTGCTTTTTGCCAAGTCGGGATTGTTATAATGAGTGGCATGTTGCCAATAACCTCTAAAAAAAAATATTTGTCAAATTTTTAAATGGTTATACAGGTGCATCTCAATAAATTAGAATGTCGTGGAAAAGTTCATTTATTTCAGTAATTCAACTCAAATTGTGAAACTCGTGTATTAAATAAATTCAATGCACACAGACTGAAGTAATTTAAGTCTTTGGTTCTTTTAATTGTGATGATTTTAGGCTTCTCAATTTTAAACCTCAACAAATTAGAATACTTCATAAGACCAATAAAAAAACATTTTTTAGTGAATTGTTGGCCTTCTGGAAAGTATGTTCACTTACTGTATATGTACTCAATACTTGGTAGGGGCTCCTTTTGCTTTAATTACTGCCTCAATTCGGCGTGGCATGGAGGTGATCAGTTTGTGGCACTGCTGAGGTGGTATGGAAGCCCAGGTTTCTTTGACAGTGGCCTTCAGGTCATCTGCATTGTTGGGTCTGGTGTCTCTCATCTTTCTCTTGACAATACCCCATAGATTCTCTATGGGGTTCAGGTCAGGCGAGTTTGCTGGCCAATCAAGCACAGTAACACCATGGTCATTGAACCAGCTTTTGGTACCTTTGGCAGTGTGGGGAGGTGCCAAGTCCTGCTGGAAAATGAAATCAGCATCTCCATAAAGCTTGTCAGCAGAAGGAAGCATGAAGTGCTCTAAAATTTCCTGGTAGATGGCTGCGCTGACTGTGGACTTCAGAAAACACAGTGGACCAACACCAGCAGATGACATGGCAGCCCAAATCATCACTGACTGTGGAAACTTCACACTGGACTTCAAGCAACATGGATTCTGTGCCTCTCCACTCTTCGTCCAGACTCTGGGACCTTGTTTCCAAATGAAATGCGAAATTTACTTTCCTCTGAAAAGAGGACTTTGGACCACTGAGGTAAGACGCTTCTGACGTTGTCTCTGGTTCAGAAGTGGCTTGGTAGCCCTTTTCCTGAAGACGTCTGAGCGTGGTGATTCTTGATGCACTGACTCCAGCTTCAGTCCACTCCTTGTGAAGCTCTCACAAGTGTTTGAATCAGCTTTGCTTGGCTGTATTCTCAAGCTTGCGGTCATCCCTGTTGCTTGTGCACCTTTTCCTACCCAAATTCTTTCTTCCAGTCAACTTTGCATTTAATATGCTTTGATACAGCACTCTGTAAACAGCCACACCTTTCAGTAATGACCCTCTGTGATTTACCCTCTTTTTGGAGGGTGTCAATGTTCGTCTTCTGGATCATTGCCAAGTCAGCAGTCTTCCCCATTATTGTGGTTTCAATGAACAAGAGATACCCAGAATTTATACTGTATGGATGGTCATTAATTGAAACTCAAATGTAAATATTCTAATATTTTGAGATACTAATTTTTTACTTTCATGAGCTGTAAGCTATAATCATCAAAATTAAAACAAAAAAACTTTTGAAATGTTTTACTTTACATGCAATGATTCTAAAATATATGAAAGTTTCACTTTTTTGAAGTAACCTACAAGAAAAACTTTTTCACGACATTCTAATTTATTGAGATGCACCTGTATAGTGTGAGATCAATAGTGTGAGATAGTGTTTTAATAAAAAAAAAAAGAATAACCTAGCCTTTGTTTTGTCTCTTTATTTGCACAAAGTTTAGTTTCACGAATTGAAAAACACTATAATGCGTTTGTTTCAGTTATTTATGAATCTGGATAAAGTGTAACCATTCATTAGAGACCAAAATTATGACTGCACATTAAAGCATTCAAGAATAACAGCATTTTATGTGTCGATGGTTACAAAGGGCCATTTGGAGTCTCCAAGTGGCCTTTTTTGGGAAGCGCCTAGACATAAACTTAGATAAACATGTGTAAAACACTCAATTTCTAAGGTATTATCAAATTTGAAATTGGGCTTGGTAAGGCTTCATGCTGTGATCCCATTGTGTTTTCCAGCTAATAGCTCCCAACTATAGTCATCTGCAGGCATCTGTTTACCCCAAAAAAATGTAGGCGGAATGTTTTTTTCCCCTTTTTCAGTGTGTTCCAAATTCTGTCACTCAATATCAGTAAGACTTACAATGATTCTGACTATTCAGGAACAAACCTTAGAGTGTCACCTTTCGAAATATACCAAAACCATGCATATACTCCAAATGGTTAAAGAACAGTGTGCAATTTACTTTGGGTATGCCTTTTTTTTTGGCAAATTTGACAGGAATGTTAAGGAGTCAAAGAGAGAGGCAAATAGACACAAGTGCTTGTAATACCAAGTTTCAGGCATTGTTTAAATAAGTACAAGTTAGACTGGGGATTAAGTAAAGGGTAGCCAAGTGTTTTTTTGTTTTTTTAGATGAAGTCAGATGGTGTCGAAAGATGAGTTTTCAGTTGTCGCTTTAAAATTGTCAGGGATTCAGCATTCCGGATTTACTGGCATTTTTGAAAAGGTAGTGTTCACACATGATATCTTACCGGTAATTTACCAGTAAAGACTGTATGGGTGAAAGGGGCTAAACTCTTCCTCTGCATATGCTGTGCTTAACGTTCATCTTGGAAAAAAATGTGTGCATTATCTCACTAGATTTGTAACGTAAATCATTTATAAACCTTTTCCAAATGCCAATAGAATACATCAACCTATTTCTAAAAATGACATTTATTGTACATCGCGATTTCATAATAAAAGTTTCTGAGTTTGCATGTGGCCAAATATTAAAATATGGTGAGTTTAAACATCTTTTAATCACGCTGTAAAGTGAAACGTCACCAGCATAGACGTCACCAGGCAGTTGGTGCCCTCTGCAGGTATTTGTTATAATCACTAGGGCTGTGACGGTATGGGATTTTTTCTTACCGAGGTGAAGCATCAACAAATATCGCGGTTTGGCGGTTAATCGCACAAACCCCCAAATCACCTCCCCTCCTGCCAGAAATCTCTAATGACTTTTGATCAAGAACGCATGCAGCTTGTAAATGAATGTGGAAATTAATAATAATAAAGTAGTCTTCTTTATTATTAAAACCGCAAATTATATAAACAATAATAACAAAATAATATATATTTTTTTCTATATCCTTTGAGTTTAATAGGAATTATGGAACAGTCTTTATCATCTTTTGTAACCCATTCTTTGCACAATAAATTATTAAAAGAATAACAACCTGAGCAAGCTGCAGATACAACAAGCTGAGCTCAACATGCCCCATGCTTATTTCTGGTGAGTTGTGCTAAACTTCGATTCCTATTTCTTTAGACATTGCTTTTCGGGTAACAGTCCATGGATATAAAGGCACTCGTCCAAACGCAACTTGTTGAAAAATTTGTTTATTGAAACGCATCGTTTGTAACAGCAAATTAGGATGTCATTAATATTATTTAACTATTAATTAGGCTACATTTATAATAACAACCTTTCTAAAGTGCAACATAAAAGAGGCTTTTTTTCTGATTTGGGTTTTTCAAAGTGCAACATAAAAAGGGAACATCAGAGCCTGTCTGTACAAGTGTTCGGCTGTCTGTTGTACAACTACTGGGCCGCTTAAGTTTTTTTAGTCCCGCTCCCGCAAGCTTATTTCGCACCCACCCGCTCCTGCTATATATTCACTCTTTGTTCACCCGCTGTCCGCTTAGAATAATTTTCTTCCTAATCTGACCGTTCCGTTAAATATATATCTCGTTTCCAGAATCTCACATTTAAATTTCCACTATCTTACTGAAAGAGAGAGAGATAACAAATACAAATGTCTGCACTAAAATTATTTAGTTATTAAATAAATTATTTATTATTTATAAATGTATATATAAAATGTGCAAGTGTGTAATGTGTGGGAATAAGTTCAGGCAAGGAGGGATGTAGTCCTATATGCAGGTAATTTATTAATGTATCAAAGGAAATAAAAATCAAGGAACACAAGAAACATGAGCAAAAAACACCGTAATGTCCAACTACTGACAAAGCACAAGGGAAACACAAGTGCTATATATACAAGGGAGAACAAAAGGAACCAATGAGCTATTATGGGAACTAACAAGGAGTGGGTATAGTCCAGCCAGTGGCTATGGCAACTAATGAGTGTAACTATGGAGACAAACAAGGCACACAGCAAACGGGCAGATGGAGTGGAAGAGGGCCTGGAGACTGTGGTGGAGCAAGTGAGCAGGTTGGAGCAGGCAGACCGGGTGGCCAGGACGGAGCAAGCAGATCTGGTGGTGTGGGTGGAGCAGGCAGAGTCAGAGACCACCAAGGCAGAGCTGAAGACCATCACGGCGACGCGGGCGGAACATTCACAGAAAGCAAAGCGAGGTTAGTAACAGCCTCTGTGGCCATGACAAAACCGGCAGAGTGTTCAGAAACGGCTTCCATGCCCATGACAGGACAGGCAGAGAGCTCAGGGATGGTTGCCACCTCCTCGGGAGGTTCTGTAACAGTCAGCGCCGCCTTGGGAGAAGCGTGTACAGCCCAGACACACAAAATGGTGACCACCATCACTGGAAAGGGCAGCAGACGGTGGAAGAACCGCTGAGGCCATTGTAGAATATTTTCATTGATCTTGAATTAACATAATACATAGTAGAATAATTTCCTCTCACAAATAAGCAATATTCTATTACCTACTATTATTAATCTGACTGTGTGAAGCAGGTGTGTGTTAAGTATTGCAGTGAGCCAAGAACTGAGTGAACTATTTAAAGCTTGAAAAACCCATATATGGAGAAGACCTTGTTCAGGAGCTAGAAATACATGCATGACAAGCTATTGATCACCTTCAAGGACACATATATTGTAAAAGACACTTTGTCCAAAAATACAACGGAGAACATATGGAGTATTGTGAAATGGCATCAGGCAAATATCAGTGTGAAACAGACATTCTAGAGTTACCGTTTGCAAACCGTAACTCGACTTTGTTTTATCAATGGCTTCAAAACCTCTCTAACAATTTATTTTGAACGAGGAAAATTCTACAACACCATCAGGCTTGAGAACGCTGAGGGTGCCAGGATACCAACTGCTCGCACTGACATCAGTGGTGGGTCCACCAAACTGCAAGCCCTTGCAGCCTCAGATGTGACGTTTGACAATCGGAAACACTGGTTTGGTGTCCATGATAGCTGGAGACTCTGGCGTGGTGGCCATGTCGTGATGAGACTGGGGTTTAGCAGCCCTGTGGTGACGAGACTCTGGAGTGGCAGCCACTTGGACCAACATTAATGGAGGGTCCGCCCCACTGGACGCCCCAAGATTGGTCCAGTAGCCGAAATGGTGCAGGCTGATAACACCCCCAAAAAAAATGTTTAGGGGAAGAGTCCTCCTGAAAACGCCTGACCTAGAGGATCATTCAGACCAGCACGATTAAAGGTAATGAGAACTGTCTGGAAAGTGAGTGTGGTTTGCTTAGTCCAAAAACTCATGGGTATGGTCCTCGAAAGAGTGCTCCCCTAGTGCAAGAGAATAAGCTGCATACCAGCTAGATCCACTGTTCTTGTAATGTGTGGGAATGGGTCCAGGCAAGCAGGGATGTGGATATATATTCAGGCAGTGTTTCCCACACGTTGATTTATTTTTGGTGGCCCGCCACAATATCCACATCAACCGCCACAAATACCCACTGCCCGCTGCCATCAGCTCCCGTGTCTCACACACACAAGCGTGACTTTAGCACAATATTTAGCTACTTTCAGACCCTTTTAGCTGTTTTTTTCAATAAAAGGTACATACTGACAAACCTAGCGACTTTTTTGAAAAAACCTTAGCTTTCATTCAGTTGGAAGATGTTGCCAGTACTGCCCCTCGAGCGCGAGCTCTGACTCTCCCGGCACGGTGTCGCCTCTCTCTGCATCTGTTCTGTGCAGTGAGCGGCAGAGAAGCAGCGCATTCAGCTGTCCGTACCGCAGCAGACTCGTCAATAAATGAGTACAAAAAAGCATTTCCAAGCACCTGTCGCTTACTGACCGTTTTGACTTTTAAATTTGAATGTAATTCGTCTGTTAAAATGCTCTTAGCTTGTTACTCAGACACAGTCAGTGCGCTGAATAAGACAAAACAATAACAGCCAAAACCATCGCATATAGTCGATTTTTAGTGTAGATGTATATTGATTTTATCAGAGGATGTCTCGATTATAAATCAGGATTTAAGGAGTATAGTGAGAGTGATTCCTGGTTAACGTAGTATTAATTGGTCGTGTTTAGTCACTATTTATACCCGTTTTATGTATGACAACAGAAAATATGTAAATGTGAACAGCTTTATTGGGCATTCAGTTGTATTACAGTATGTGACAGTTCATAGAGTAGAACATCTGAAGTGCCAAAACTTGTCTTAAATGCAAACTTGATGCAATGACATCATAAATATGCAAATTAATATGTGACGTCACCTGCTGCCACAAGTGTCACAAAATCCTGTGGGAAACACTGTTCAGGTATGTTATTACTGTACCAAAGGAAACAAGAGTTGTGTTTTCCATAGTTGTGTTTGATGAGATGTCTCTTCAATTACACAAAGTGGTAGCAGTCAAATAGATAGGACAAAAAACATTATTTCTTGTCCACAAATGCCTACATAATTCTCAAGCTTTCCAACAGAATGTTGTGGTATATGTTGCTGAAGATCCGATAGCTCTAGGAGAGAGATATTTCTTTAATTATAGGGTGACCATACAGGCCATTTTTAAGGGATGAGTCCTTGCCAGGATTTCTATATAGCCTAAAATTATATTTGCACTTTGTAGATCAATCCTTGTATGACATTCGCGAGAGCTATAGGGCGCAGAGCAGACGGCTCCTTATGCTTTTGAATTGCTCTCGTGGTACTTTGGTGTCATACAATGATCAGTGCGCAGCAACGCCTCAAGTGGAACAAACAAATGTGCGCGTATTTGCATTGCTTTGATTGTCCTCTGTAGATCTCACCTTCTCGCGAGCCACGATTGGTCGATTATATACAATACCTGCATGTTATTGGTCAAACTACTTTGGATGTTTAGGCAATATAAAAATCCTGGCCAGGACGTGTCCCATATAAATGGCACATGGCCACCCTATTTAATAAGCACAGTTTCTGTGTTACAGTGGGGCTTAAATCCTGATTGATATTGTTCAGAAATACAGTTTTTCTGCAAAACTGAACATCGTTGAAAAGAATATTTTCTAAAATTGTAGACCAGGGATGTCAAACTCGGTTCCTGGAGGGCCACAGCCCTGCTCTATAGTTTAGCTCCAACTCTGATTGAACACACCAGAATCAAGGTATTAATTACCTGAAAACTAAAGGTAGGTATGTTGGATCTAAATTCTGCAAGACTGTGACACTCCACAATCTGAGTTTGACACCCCAGTTGTAGATGTAAATCGCAGATTTGGGCCATTGTTACTTTGTTCTACTGTTGCTTTTTAATGGGGGTTAACTTGAATTTCTCTTTTTGACGTAGACCTGATGGCACTGAAAGAAGAGAGTGAAGAACTGAATGAAATGCAAGATAAAGATCAGTGTAAGAAATCCAAGGACTCCATAACTGGACAAACATCATTTAGTTGCTCACAAACTGAAAAGTCTTGCTCATCTAAAAGAGCTCAAAAGACTGGAACTAGAAGTCATTTCACCTGCCAACAGTGTGGAAAGAGTTTCAATCTACAAGGAAACCTTAAAGCCCACATGAGGATTCACACCGGAGAGAAGCCGTTCACCTGCCAGCAGTGTGGAAGTAGTTTCAGGCAAAAAGGAAACCTTAAAAGACACATGAGAATTCACACTGGAGAGAAACCTTATACATGCCCTCAATGTGGAAGGAGTTTTCCACATAAACATAATTTTAATGCCCACATGAGAATTCACACTGGAGAAAAGCCATTCACCTGCCAGCAGTGTGGAAACAGTTTCACTCAAAAAAGAATCCTTAAAAGCCACATGACAGTTCACACTGGAAAAAGGCCTTTCACCTGCCAACAGTGTGGAAAATGTTTCACTCACAGAGGAACCCTGAAAAAACACATGAGGGTCCACACTGGCGAGAAGCCTTACACATGCTGTCAGTGTGGAAAAAGTTTTACTCACCGAGGATGCATTAACAAGCACATGATGATTCACACTGGAGAAAAGCCATTCACCTGCCAACAGTGTGGAAAGAGTTTCAATCAAAAAGGACACTTTAAATCCCACATGAGAATTCATACCAGAGAGAAGCAATTAAACCTGCATCTGGAAAAGATAAATGTGGAAAGAGCTTCACAACAAAACAAAACCTTAGGTATCACATGAACAGAAGCTATTTACATGTAATCAGTATGAAAAGAGCTTCAGACATAAAGTAACAGGCTTCACAATGGAGAGAGACATTTCATGTGCAAAATGTTTCACATATCAAACAGACATAATTTGCAAACTCATTCTGGAAAAACATTGCCGTTCTTCTCAGTGTTACACGAGGTTTACAAAAAGGAGCTATTGCAGAAATGACTGTGCTAGATCTGCACAATCGGATGGCAAAAGCAGGTAATTTGTAAATTTAATAAGCAGCTTTTGTGCAATGATGGGCATTAAATGTTTACTGTAATTCTTCAAAATTACTACAGTTTCTCTGCAAAATCAAAAAACAAATAAATAAATAAATTATAGACTATTTAATATCAGTGGCGAGCGGTGACTTTTTTTTTACCGGGTATGCTGATTGATAAAATTATGACCACAGATGACAAATAGGAAACACCAGGTGTCGATTTAAAAGTATGCACATTTCCTACCGTTCCTACCATTCGAATGCTAGAAAAATATAGCTGGTTTTCTAAGTAAAAACCGCCAAATAACATTTACTAGTAGTTACGTTATGATACGTAATATTCTGATTCCCCCAGTCTATATGTCTCTCTGCATCAGCTAAATGATTATTTTATATATTTTTTAAATTCCCTGTAAATAGGAGTTAAAACTCCCACCTGGGTGACACTACTCCAATAACAGACCATACAAAATACCCAAAATAATAATATCTTTAAAATATTGACAAGTAATGTTGCAACCTTGCAAACAACAATAAAATCAGAGAAAGACTTTAACTGTAAGTGACACGAGCATATGCAAAACAAAGGGAGCAATAACATCTTAATGTTCAAAAAGTTCAGAGAAATTGTTTTTCTTTTCCTGATGTTTATTAAAATTTTATACAGCCCACGTTTTTTTTATAAACTTTTTTTATTTACCACATTGACAATAACATAGGCTATAGGCTACTATGTTCAACATACGTTGTCTATGACCAAAAATGTAAGATATGTTTTGAGTGGACTTTTAAAATTTGCTTTACTTGAGAAAACATAAAAATACAGTTACAGTGTGTTTTTTCTTTTGATTTAGTTGAGTTGGTTTTGCAACAAACACAATGGGCCTCATTTATCAATCTAACGTAGAAGCGAGCGCAGATCCGTGCGCACAAATCAACTTCCGACAGAGTTCACATGTGATCCATGAAATATTTGTATGCCACCAATCTCATCGTACATATGATCGTACGTTGATAAATGTGGCGGCAGAAAACAATCGTCATTTGAATATCACACCCCTAAAAACACCCCAGTTTAGAAGCCTCGCCCCTAGAGTTTACGACACGGAGAAACAAAACCCAGTCAAAAAGAGGAAGTAATCTCATGATAGAGAAATTTATCTTACTCCAAAAGCACCTATTAACCTTGTAACTGCAAACAATTACATATATTTACCGGTATTTAATATACATAAAGAAATTAAGGAAACCTCTACAAACATAAACATTATTTAGCCTATCAGTCCACAACACATCCTTTACATTTAACGATATTACAGAACAAGATTGACAAAATAAGCAGCTATAAAATTTTATATTAAATTATATATACTATATATGTGTGTGTGTGTGTATATGTATATATATACACAAACCCGATTCCAAAAAAGTTGGGACACTGTACAAATTGTGAATAAAAAAGGAATGCAATGATTTACAAATCTCATAAACTTATATTTTATTCACAATAGAATATAGATAACATATCAAATGTTGAAAGTGAGACATTATGAAATGTCATGCCAAATATTGGCTCATTTTGGATTTCATGAGAGCTACACATTCCAAAAAAGTTGGGACAGGTAGCAATAAGAGGCCGGAAAAGTTAAATGTACATATAAGGAACAGCTGGAGGACCAATTTGCAACTTATTAGGTCAATTGGCAACATGATTGGGTATAAAAAGAGCCTCTCAGAGTGGCAGTGTCTCTCAGAAGTCAAGATGGGAAGAGGATCACCAATTCCCCCAATGCTGCGGCGAAAAATAGTGGAGCAATATCAGAAAGTAGTTTCTCAGAGAAAAATTGCAAAGAGTTTGAAGTTATCATCATCTACAGTGCATAATATCATCCAAAGATTCAGAGAATCTGGAACAATCTCTGTGCGTAAGGGTCAAGGCCGGAAAACCATACTGGATGCCCGTGATCTTCGGGCCCTTAGACGGCACTGCATCACATACAGGAATGCTACTGTAATGGAAAACACAACATGGGCTCAGGAATACTTCCAGAAAACATTGTCGGTGAACACAATCCACCGTGCCATTCGCCGTTGCCGGCTAAAACTCTATAGGTCAAAAAAGAAGCCATATCTAAACATGATCCAGAAGCGCAGGCGTTTTCTCTGGGCCAAGGCTCATTTAAAATGGACTGTGGCAAAGTGGAAAACTGTTCTGTGGTCAGACGAATCAAAATTTGAAGTTCTTTTTGGAAAACTGGGACGCCATGTCATCCGGACTAAAGAGGACAAGGACAACCCAAGTTGTTATCAGCGCTCAGTTCAGAAGCCTGCATTTCTGATGGTATGGGGTTGCATGATTGCATGTGGCATGGGCAGCTTGCACATCTGGAAAGGCACCATCAATGCTGAAAGGTATATCCAAGTTCTAGAACAACATATGCTCCCATCCAGATGTCGTCTCTTTCTGGGAAGACCTTGCATTTTCCAACATGACAATGCCAGACCACATACTGCATCAATTACAACATCATGGCTGCATAGAAGAAGGATCCAGGTACTGAAATGGCCAGCCTGCAGTCCAGATCTTTCACCCATAGAAAACATCTGGCGCATCATAAAGAGGAAGATGCGACAAAGAAGACCTAAGACAGTTGAGCAACTAGAAGCCTGTATTAGACAAGAATGGGACAACATTCCTATTCCTAAAATTGAGCAACTTGTCTCCTCAGTCCCCAGACGTTTGCAGACTGTTATAAAAAGAAGAGGGGATGCCACACAGTGGTAAACATGGCCTTGTCCCAACTTTTTTGAGATGTGTTGATGCCATGAAATTTAAAATCAACTTATTTTTCCCTTAAAATGATACATTTTCTCAGTTTAAACATTTGATATGTCATCTATGTTGTATTCTGAATAAAATATTGAAATTTGAAACTTCCACATCATTGCATTCTGTTTTTATTCACAATTTGTACAGTGTCCCAACTTTTTTGGAATCGGGTTTGTGTATATATATATATATATATATATATATATATATATATATATATATATATATATATATATAAAATCACACACACTTATATATGGATATATACACAAATATACACACATATATAACTCTTATTTTCTCTTAAATGGCCTGGGTATGCAGAGCATTCGCAGCTTGTATGGACGGAACGCGGCTGTTTAATATAAATGTAATAGAGCCTAAGGTGTCCCCAGAATGTGTCTGTGAAGTTTTAGCTCAAAATACCTCACTAGTAATTATTATTATTTCATGCTGTAAATCCCTTTCTTGGGTGGAAGCAAAAAAAAATTTTCTCATGCGTCTCATTAAATGCCAATGAGCTGCTGTTCCCTGCCCCCTTTCCAGAAGAGGGCCATGCCTTTACACCAACAAACAAAACATCTGCATGTGTTTTTAAGCCTTGAAAGTGTGTGAGAACTAAGTTCAGATACAAAGTTATGTTAAAAACAAGTTCAAATAATTAGGGTTTCCATGGGGCCTTAAAAGGTTGTATAAAATTGTATGGCCCTAAAAAATCTTAAATGGTACAAGAAAGTCTTAATGATGATTTCCAGAGGTCTTAAATTTGTGGACGGAAACACAAGAATTGCAATATGGCTTAATGCAATTACTTTTCAAAAGGCTTTTGCTGCGTCCCAATTTGCCTACTTATACTATGCCCTAAAAGTATGTACTCTTTTTGTGAAGAAAAAGTACATACTTTTGAGTATGTAGCAGAATAGTAGGCAAGCTTTGGGACATACTACTTCGTCATAGCTGCTTCTTTGACGGACGCTCTGTTGCTTAGTTACGAGCATCCTGTAACTGTTTAAACTGTCCTGTCAATCATCTTGTCACAGTTAACATCATCCACATTTTGTTTAATTTAATTTCCTATCATATTGGAGAGAAATGAAGAGGCACATCGCGGGGCTTTCATGCCGAGATCTTTGCTCATGTGTTTGCATAATGATGCATTTAAAGGTTAATGACCAAATGTATCATTATAAAAGTTCACAGTGTTGCTGCAGATGAGATATAACATGGATAACATAAAATATTTTTTCATCAGGTTAGACATTGATTATTTACCACTCAAATCCCTTTCTCTACCTGTCCGTCGGTCGTGCATATTCGCCATGTTTGTAGTTTTTTAACACTTTTTATGCATGTTTGTAGTTCTAATCGAATCCTCGTCCACAGCGCAATGTGTTGTGGGCAATATTAGCCGTTAGAGTGTGCATCGATCTTTGGCATACTTTTTTAAACATACTATGATTTGGGACATAATAATTCTATTTTCGAATACTATTTAGGACGGATAGTATGCAAATTGGGATTGCATATTTTTTATTGAATAAACATGAGCGCTGCACGTTTCAAAGTCAGGTGCTGCACAGGCATTGTGTACTGCCGTTACCGGGGAAACCTCTATATTTCTGCTGTTCTGAAAGCGCCACCTGCTGCCAGAGAATGAATTTGTATTTTCAATAAAACCATCTGCTGTTGCTTTTTTCCCCATATCAATGGGAAATTTGACCCATATTTTTTTACGCAGCAAACACACAGTTGTAAATGTGAACTGGTGGATCGACAAGAAGCTAATGTTAAAGCATTGTAAAAAATCTAAAGAATTAAAACAAAGATATGATATGTTATAAAATTAATACAATAATAGTCTGGTAATAATTGTTTAAATCGGTGTAATTGATCATTTTGATAAAAATAATCATTTTATAAAACGTTTTGCTGAACTGTAGGCTAAACCATGATTTTTAGTCATTTTACATTCTAATGTGTTACCGTAGACATTTCCCTACCCTGCTTATGTTATTAAATAAGGTCTTAAAAAGTCTTTAATTTGATCAAAAGTCCTGCAGATACCCTGAGAATGTTGCTTATGTCTGTGAATGTGAACAGCTGGGGAAGAAATCAGATGTGTCAGTATTTTAAATCTGTGAAAGTCTTTTGGTCATGGTGACAATGCACTACTAATGCAACTCAACCAGGCCCTGGACAGGGATATTGTGGACGTGTACATTCCCAGAAGAAAATTCAGGACTACAATTGAGACATTTCAGGGAGTTCAGAAACAGTGCTTATTGAAATAAAGATAACTAGTTTTGGAGTGATTGCTGCTTTATAACGTTTGTGATCTTTTTCATGCTTAAACAGCAACATTACACACTAAAGAACGTTGAAAGTGTAAAAAGCATAAAAGCCTCCATTAAACATAAATGGTGTTACATATGTTAGCGATTTGTATTATTGTTTTGTTCTGCTGTTCTTTCGTGCATATGTGAATTTGTCCTCGTTTCTTTTCTCCCTCGTTTCTTTATTTTTTTACACCTTAATCCCTAGAAGATGTAGTAAATTGTTGATTGATATCTTTTTTTAAAGGATTAGTTCACTTCCAGAATAAAAAAATCCTGATAATTTACTAACCCCCATGTCATCCAAGATATTCATGTCTTTCTTTCTTCAGTCGCAAAGAAATTAAGGTTTTTAAAGGAAAACATTCCAAGATTTTTCTCCATCTAGTGGACTTCAATTTGACTCAAAGGGTTGAAGGTCCAAATTGCAGTTTCAATGCAGCTTCAAAGGGCTCTACACGATCCCAGCCAAGGCATAAGGGTCTTATCTAGCGAAAGATCGGTTATTTTCTAAAATAAAGAAATAAAAATTTGTATACTTTTTAACCACAAACGCTCATCTTGCACTAGCTCAACCTCATACATTACGTAATCATGAATGCGTGACATAGGCGGAAGTACCGACCCAATGTTTACAAAGCAAATGTGCAAAGAACGTCAAATGTCCTATACAAAACAGTTAAAACAACGATGACGGGGGCGATTCTGAAGTTGGAGGAGAAAATGAGATGGGGTTTTTCACCATGCCCTCTCTTTTTGAACCGAAGCACACAGATGAAAAACTACTGGCGTGTGACTTTTCTTATATGATTATGTAATGCATGAAGACGCACATGCGCAATGCAGAGCTAGTGCAGGACGAGCATCTGAAACTGAAATTTGAAAAACTGAAACCTTCAACCCATTGGCTGTCATTGAGGTCCATTATATGGAGAAAATTCTTGGAATGTTCTCCTCAAAAACCTTAATTTCTTTGCGACTGAAGAAAGAAAGACATGAACATCTTGGATGGCATGGCAGTGAGTAAATTATCAGGAAATGTTTATTCTAGATGTGAACGAATTCTTTAAACAGAAGGTTTAATTGCCAGCTTGGTAGTTTTTGAGACATGTCTTAAAGAAAGTGAGAGAGCATTAGCAACATTGAGAAGTGATTCACAAATTACATGTAATGCCTCTTTTTAGTTGCTTAGTGGGTATAGGATCTATTTTTATGTTGGTTTTGATACTTTACATGTCTGAATATTTTGACATCTGTTGCTTTGTGCCATTAAATTGGGGTTAATTTTTATTTGTTGTCTTTTTTCGCCTTAGACCTGATGGTGCTGAAAGAGGAGAGTCAAGAACTCCATGAAATGGACGAAGATCAATATAAGAATCAACGTGATTTTATAACTGGAGAAAAATCTTTTAGTTGTTCACAGACTGAAAATACTTCCTCAAGTATAAAGGCTCAAAAGACAGGAAGTGGTAGTTATTTCACCTGCCAACAGTGTGGAAAGTGTTTTAGACAAAAACAAGGTATAAAAAGACACATGAGAATTCACACAGGAGAAAAGCCTTTTGTCTGCCAACACTGTGGAAAGCATTTCAATCGAGAAATAACTCTTAAAAGACATGTTAGAATTCACAATGGAGAGAAGCCATACACATGCCAACAGTGTGGAAGGAGTTTCACTCAGCTTGGAAACCTTGGAGTCCACATGAGTGTTCACACTGGAGAGAAGCCTTACAAATGCCAACAGTGTGGAAAAAGTTTCACCCGGAAAGGAACTCTTTATTCCCACATGACAGTTCACACTCGAGAGAGCCTTTTCACCTGCCAACAGTGTGGATCAAGTTTCACTCAAAAAGAAAGCTTTAACAGACACATGAGAGTTCACACTGGAGAGCAGCCTTACATGTGTGATCAGTGTGGTAAGAGTTTTGATCAACATGAAAACCTTGAAGTCCACATAAGTACTCATAGAGAGAAACGCTACACATGCTCTGAGTGTGGAAAGAGTTTCCGTCAAAAACGACACTTTGAAGGCCACATGAGAATTCACTCTGGAGAGCAACCCTACACATGTCCTCAGTGCGGAAAGAGGTTTAATTATAAACAACACTTTGAAGCCCACATAAGAACTCACACTGGAGAGAAGCCTTTCACCTGCCAACAATGTGGAAAATGTTTCAACCGAAAAGATACACTTAACAGGCACATGAGAGTCCACACTGGAGAGAAGCCATTTATATGTGGTCACTGCGGAAAGAGTTTCAGACATAAAGCAGCTCTTAAGTCACACATGAGTTTTCACATATGAGAGAGCTGATTTTATGTCATCAGTGTGGAATTGTGGAAAGTTTCACAAACAGGAAATGTCTTGGGAATCATGTAATAACACCAAACAGAAGCCTTTTAGTTCAGAGTATGAAAAGACAATGCAGAAAAGCTGAACGGATGTGGCGAAAGACGAAACTCGAAATTCACTTAAGCATCTATAAAGACAGCCTTCATGCTTTCAATGTTGAACTAGCCACAGCTGGACAGACCTTCTTCTCAAACCTTAGAAACAGTAACTTTTCTAGTATCTTTTTCTGAGAAGGAAGCATTAATAATATCAGAAATGAGATTGGCACATCCTCAAGTTATGCAGAGGTCACACAGATTCGACCGCAATTTCAAAAAGAAGTGACTATGTTTTTGAAGCAATTGATAGCAAAATTTTGGAAGAAATAGTACAGCACCTTAAATAGTCAACCTGCTATTTTGACACACTTCCCACATCTTTTTCAAAAGTGTGCTTAACTGTTTAGAAGCAGATCTCTTAGAAGTGGGACTTCTTTCTGGGACTTTTCCAAACTCCCTGAAACTGCAGTTGTTAAGCCCCTTCTGAAAAAGCTTGATAACACCATGCTGAGCAATTATAGACCAATATAAAATCTTCATTTCATTGGTAAGATTATTGAAAAGGTAGTTTTTAAGCAGCTGAACAACTACTTAAACTCAAATGCATACCTGGACAATTTTCAATCTGATTTCCGAGCGCATCGCAGCACAGAGACAGCACTCATTAAGATGATAAATTATATTTGCTTTAATTCTGATTCTGGCAAAATATCAGTGCTGGTACTACTAGATCTCAGTGCTGCGTTTGACACTGTTGATTATAACACACTTCTAGAGAGACTGGAAAACTGGGTCAGGCTTTCTGGGATGGTACTCAAATGGTTCAGGTCATACTTAGAAGGGAGAGGTTATTATGTGAGTATAGGAGAGCATAAGTCTAAGTGGACGTCCATGACATGTGGAGTCCCACAAGGCTCAATTCTTGCACCGCCCTTGTTTAGCCTGTATATGCTCCCACTAAGTCAGATAATGAGAAAGAACCAAATTGCCTATCACAGCTATGTCGATGATACCCAGATTTACCTAGCCTTATCTCCAGCCCCATTGACTCCCTCTGCCAATGCATTGATGGAATTAACAGTTGGATGTGCCAGAACTTTCTTCAGTTAAATAAGGAGAAAACCGAAGTCATTGCATTTGGAAACAAAGATGAAGTTCTCAAGGTGAATGCATACCTTGACTCTAGGGGTCAAACAACTAAAAATCAAGTCAAAAATCTTGGGGTGATTCTGGAGACAGACCTCTGGAGACAGACCTGACAGTTTTAGTAGTCATGTCAAAGCAGTAACTAAGTCAGCATACTACCATCTCAAAAACATTGCAAGAATTAGATGTTTTGTTTCCAGTCAAGACTTGGAGAAACTTATTCATGCCTTTATCACCAGCAGGGTGGATTATTGTAATGGTCTCCTCACCGGCCTTCCCAAGAAGACCATTAGACAGCTGCAGCTCATCCAGAATGCTGCTGCCAGGATTCTGACTAGAACCAGAAAATCTGAGCATATCACACCAGTCTTCAGGTCCTTACACTGGTTTCCAGTTACATTTAGGATTGATTTTAAAGTACTTTTACTCGTTTATAAATCACTGTAAATCACAATGGCCTAGGACCTAAATACATTGCAGATATGCTCACTGAATATAAACCTAACAGACCACTCAGATCATTAGGATCGAGTCAGTTAGAAATACCAAGGGTTTGCACAAAACAAGGGGAGTCCGCTTTTAGCTATTATGCTGTCTGCAGTTGGAACCAGCTTCCAGAAGAGATCAGATGTGCTAAAACATTAAATCCAGACTCAAAACTCATCTGTTTAGCTGTGCATTTGTTGAATGAGCACTGTGCTACATCCGAACTAATTGCACTGTATTTTATGTATAATCATTTTCTACTCTTAACTGTATTAAATTCATTTTAAATACATTTTTATATAATTTCCTTGTTTTTATTGTGATCATTATCATTATTATTTTATAATTCCTTGTTATTGTTGTGATTATTATTTTTTTAATGACTATTTCACTTCCTATTATGTAAAGCACTTTGAATTACCACTGTGTATGAAATGTGCTATATAAATAAACTTGCCTTGCATGTGCCATCACTGTGGAAAGACTTGCAGAAACAAGGCAATCTTGAGGTTCACAGAAGCACCCACAATATAGTGGTGGATTTGGGCCTTGTTTACACCTGAGTTTAAAATGTGTTTTGGTTGATCGGATCTCAAATATTGTCTATTTTTGTGTGGGGAGTCAATGGGTGGGTAAATGCATGGGTTTTTCAGATATTTTGAACAAATGGATAAAATACATTCACTAAATTTACATATAAACATGAAATGAAACAATAGAAAAATATAAGGAGAGCAGAAACTTTTGTTTCAAATGCTGTGGATGCATGTTAGAAGTGAGGATTGGAAGAGAACATTGTGCTTGTACCAAACTTACAACATAAGCTGCCAGAGTTTATATCCCACCTGGAAAGATGCTTTAGATCAGTAGGTGGAGAGAAGGCGGTCTTTTGTGGCTATTTCAATCAATTTTACAACATGCATGTTTACACTATGAAAGAAATCCAATCAAATGTGTTTTTGACTACCCCTGGAAGTGGTTGAATTTAGAGGTGTACTTACGATTGGAACAACGAAAACATCTTAATGCCACATGTAAACTTGATTAATATGTAAATATGTGCTGCACGTATTCCTTTTGTTAACAAAATAAATGTGTTGACAAAACAGCATTTATGAAAGCATCATAATATTATTGTTATATAGCATCGTGGATATTATTGTTTTTTTTCATGAGGTATTTTTACTACACTTCTCTGGGGGTTTTACTACACTTCTTCTTCTTGTGTGTCTTATTCCCAGGTATAATGTCAGCTAGATTCATACAAGAAATGAGTCAATAATGTAAATTTATTATGAAAAACCTTTGGAAGACATAAAAAAAATCATATGGTATGGCATGGAGAGAAGGATTATAAAAAAGCTGCTAGAATGAGAGAAACTGGTAAAATGTATAATTGGTTGTTACAATTTTTTATTTCAAAGGACGTTTATAGTGCAGGTAGGATCAAGTCAGTCATCTGCATTTAATGCAGAAAACGGTATACCACAGGGAAGTGTAATTAGCCCTTTAATTTTATGATCAATGATGTATTTGACAATGTAGGCCCTGGTATAGGATGTGCATTATATGTAGATGATGGCGCCATATGGAAGAGGGTTCAAAACTTTTTGCAAGTAATTTCTTGCATGCAGGCAACCATTAAAAAGTAGGGATGTAACGATTCACTCAACTCAAGATTCAATTCAATTCACGATTTTGTTTTCACGATTCGATTCACGATTTTTTTTAACAAAATGAAATTAAAGACAAATTATAAATTGAATGTGTCCTTTTATTATAGCTTGGACAAAATGCAGCACGTTTCTTTGTGAAATTGAAATATAATGCTATAATAATATATTAATATAGAACTTGCATATTATTGCTCTTTTGTTGGTTTTGATTGCTTCTATTGTCCTCATTTGTAAGTCCCTTTGGATAAAAGCATCTGCTAAATAATGAAATGTAAATATAATGTAAATGTAAATAACAAAACTAAATTGAAATTTTAAGACAAACCCCAAATAAATAAGAAACAAATAAAATAAATCTCTTCATATGAACAAAATTAGGCTTTGTCTGTGTTCTTTCCATTTAAAATTAGAGGCAACCACTGCATTTTAATCATGATCTAATCAAAGATGCTGCACACATGCAACATGAGCAGTTTTTAATCTAAATTAGATTGTATAATTTCGAAATTTGAAGCAAAAACAGAATGGTCTGACCTCAGTTTTGTGAAACTATACATAAAAAAATATCTGCATAAGAAACAGCAGACGAGCTGAATGAGACGCAGATTCACTCTCTGCCAGCAGGTGGCGCTTAAAGCTTTTCCTTGGTTTCCGCTGCACTTTTATGATGATGCTTTTATACAGAGGCAAGATGAAAAGAAAAAATACCATCTAAACTTTTCTAAAGACAGTAAGTTCCCCTCAGACATACATTCATATGAACTCCTACCACTAACAAATCGCGATTTGTTTAGCATCTCAACCGATTTAAAACGTCACACATTTTAATCGATTTTCAACCAGCTCACGGTTAATTGTTACATCCCTATTAAAAAGGTGGAACAGTGGACTATGGACTGGAGATTTAAAATGTCAACAAGTAAATCATGTTGTATACACCTACTGTATAATACGGGGTTTCCGTGGGGCATTGAAAAGCATTAAGTGCCATTAAATGGTTTTAGCGAAAATTAAGGCCTTAAGTGGCATTAAAAGTCATAATATTACTTGTTAATTTTGAATATAGACTTTAGCTCGAACATGATGGCGCCACACATGGCTGCTTCGGTTTGTTGCTCGTTGGTACTTTTTCTGTTTTTGTTTGTTTGTCCTGTCTTAAGCAACGATTTTCCGATCAGCTTCACTAGAAACGAACTCTTGGACATAAGAAATAGCACACCAGATAACCTTTTGCCGACGTTTGAACATTCAGACGTTTTACTGGACATTTTAGTCGGAGGAGCTGCGTTCCTTTACAAGAGCTCCAGGCGGCGACGCAAGCGAGGGAAGCGCGCTGGTGCGCTTGTGGAAACCAGACAGCGCGGTTTAAGGACTCCGCTGCCGAGTATTCACCTGGCGAATCTCCGCTCCCTTGCAAATAAATCAGACGAACTACAACTCCTCACCCGCACAAACAAGGACTTTTTAAACTCTGCTGTGCTTTGTTTCACGGAAACCTGGCTGAACGGAGCTATCCCGGACAGCGAGCTTCATCTATCCAGATTCCAGCTGTTCAGAGCAGACAGAGTCACCGAATCATCGAGGAAAACGAGAGGTGGTGGATTATGTTTTTATATCAATGAAGGCTGGTGTACAGATGTGACAGTTTTAAAGAAGATGTGCTGCCCAAACTTGGAAGCTCTCTTTATCAACTGTAAGCCTTTTTATTCACTGCGGGAGTTTTCCACGTTTATTCTGGTGAGTGTTTACATTCCTCCTGACGCGCGTGTGAGCGCGGCGCTAGAACTGTTGGGCTGACCAAATCACACACACAGAGCAGCGTTACCCGGACTCTTTCTTTGTAATTCTCGGTGACAAAGCTAATCTCACACGCGAACTGCCTAAATACAGACAGCACATCACATGCCCCACCAGAGACAGCAATATACTGGACCATTGTTACACTGTTTTAAAGGATGCATACCACTCTGTCCCCCGTGCAGCGCTGGGACTCTCTGATCACTGTTTGGTTCACCTTCTACCAGCCTATAGGCAGAAACTTAAATCTTCTAAGCCTATCTTAAGAACTATAAAGAGATGGACTGTTGAAGCAGAGCTGGATCTACAAGCCTGCTTCGAACTTACTGATTGGAGTGTTTTTGAGGCTGCAGCTACTGATTTGGATGAACTCACTGACACCGTGACATCCTACATTAGTTTCTGTGAGGACATGTGTGTACCTACCAGGACTTATTTAACATTTAACAACGACAAACCTTGGTTCAGTACAAAACTCAAACAGCTTCGCCTGGCCAACGAGGACGCCTACAGGAGTGGAGAAAAAGCCTTGTACAAACAGGCCAAATACACACTGAATAGGGAGATAAGAGTGGCAAAGAAGAACTACGCTGGAAAGCTAAAAAACAGCTTTCAAGCAACGACCCTACATCAGTGTGGAAAGGCCTGAAAGCCATCAACAGCTACAAGACCCCTCCCCCCAGCACTGAGGCCAATCAACAACTGACTGAAGACCTGAACAGTTTTTACTGTAGGTTTCAAAAACAAAAGCCTGGTCTGACACCCCACACCCACACTGACCATCCCACAACACAGCCATCAACATCCTCACCCTCAAGCTCCCTCCCCCCTACTATTTCTCAGCCTGTAATAAAGATCTGTGAAGAAGATGTAAGCAAAGTCTTCAGGAGACAGAAGATAAGGAAAGCCAAAGGCCCAGACGGTGTCTCTCCAGCCTGCCTCAAAGCCTGTGCTGTTCAGCTATCATCCATCTTCACATTGATCTTCAATAGATCACTGGAGCTGTGTGAAGTCCCCTCCTGCTTCAAACGCTCCACCATCATCCCTGTACCCAAGAAACCAAAAATCACAGGACTTAATGACTACAGACCTGTTGCTTTAACGTCTGTGGTGATGAAGTCATTTGAGAGGCTCGTGTTGGCTCACCTGAAGGACATTACTGGACCCTTGCTGGACCCCCTGCAGTTTGCTTACCGAGCAAACAGGTCTGTGGATGATGCAGTCAACATGGGATTGCACTACATCCTCCAACATCTAGACAAACCAGGGACTTATGCAAGGATCCTGTTTGTGGACTTCAGCTCCGCTTTCAACACCATCATCCCGGACACCCTTCAGAATAAACTGACACAGCTCTCCGTCCCCACCTCCATCTGTCAGTGGATCACCAGCTTCCTGACAGACAGGCAGCAGCTTGTGAGGCTGGGAAAATTCTCATCCAGCACCGGTACGATCAGCACTGGAGCTCCTCAGGGTTGTGTTCTCTCCCCACTGCTCTTCTCCCTCTAAACCAACGACTGCACCTCTAAAGACCCCTCTGTCAAACTCCTGAAGTTTGCAGACGACACCACACTCATCGGCCTCATCCAGGATGGTGACGAGTCTGCTTACAGACAGGAGGTTAAGGAGCTGGCTGTCTGGTGCAGTCTAAACAACCTGGAGCTCAACACGCTTAAAACTGTGGAGATGATCGTGGACTTCAGGAGAAACCACCCAGCTCTCCCCCCACTCACTATCATGAACAACTCTGTGAATGCAGTGGAGTCATTCAGGTTCCTAGGAACCACCATCTCTCAGGACCTGAAGTGGGACACTCACATCGACTCCATCGTGAAAAAGGCCCAGCAGAGAATGTACTTTCTTCGTCAACTGAAAAAGTTCAACCTGCCACAGGCGCACATGACACAGTTTTACGCTGCTGTTATTGAGTCGGTTCTGTGCTCTTCTATAACTGTATGGTTTGGGTCAGCCAGCAAATCAGATATAAGAAGACTGCAGTGGACTGTTAGGACAGCAGAAAGGATCATTGGTGTGCACCTGCCCAGCCTTCAGGATTTGTACTACTCCAGAGTGAAGAAACGGGCAGGTAACATCATCACAGACCCCTCTCACCCTGGACACGACCTGTTTGCGCTTCTCCATTCAGGCAGACGCTACAGATCTCTGTGCACTAGAACAGCGGTTTTCAACTCCAGTCCTCGCGCCCCCCCGCTCTGCACATTTTGTATGTTTCTCTCTTCACTTCAGACCTTTGTTCTATTCGACCGTAAGTGCCCTGCGAAGTGGACTTCACAGGATATTCCGCCATCATTCCAGTTCGAAGCGAGCGTATATGTTCCATCCAAAGGGCATTGAAGTGTGCGAGACGTGAATTTAAATTGGATTTATTTACAGAGGTATATTTTGTCACACTTCACTAGTAAGTTTCGTCTGTGTGTGATGACGCTGGCGTAGCGCAAATCCGTGAATAAATAAGTTTCGAAGTGAAGTAAACGTCAATGGATTTCTCATGCTTAGGGAGTAGGGAGCAATGAACACTGTGTAGGGAGCATGTCAATCGGTACACAGTTCATTCATGTAACTTTCTTCTAATGAGCTGATGATCTGAATCAGGTGTGTTTAAACAACAGAGACATGCAAAATGTGCAGAGCGGGGGGGCGCGAGGACTGGAGTTGAAAACCGCTGCACTAGAACATCTAGGCATAAAAACAGTTTTTTCCCCTATGCCATCTCCAGCCTAAACAACTAACACAGGAATTATTACCTGTGTTCTGTAATTCATCCCCATCTCTAATTATTTACTCTCTCTCTAGTACTATGTAAATATGTATGCATAATTTTCTATACAGCTGTATATATAGAGTAAATAAGGCACAAATCTGTACATAAATCTTCTGTTCCAGATTCAGACACATTATTATTATTAAGGCTTATTTAAATGTTCTGTTCTCATGTCAGATATGTTTATATGTATGTACCAAGAGCTTCTTAAAAACCACAACAAATTCCTCGTGTGTTTGCACACACTTGGCGAATAAAGCTGATTCTGATTCTGATAAAGCGAAAAAAGACTTTTATTTTGGTGTGGCGGTGTGACGTCATAAGGCTGCGCCTGTGATTCGGCTGAAGAGAGGTGAGCGCTTTTATTCAGATGTTTAAAGTGTTTAAATCAATACAACTCGTTTACGTTCAGCGCGCACGTGGACTATTTTACCGATGTCCTTGCTAAGTTTCTGTGCTTTGATCGAGCACCACTTGTTTCGTTTCTCTGTGTACAGGCTGTTAAGAGCTGAAATGACAAAAAAAGCTACTCTATAAATAACAACAAACAGCATTTGAAGGTAAAGAGTTCAATTCAGAAATCTCCTGACTCTGATGATTTTACATTCAACTTATTGAGCCATCGTAAAAATAAAAATAATATAAAATAAATATATTTAATAGACACGTGGCAATAATCTAATTAACATTTCATGCAGTGTGTTTAGGGCTTAATGGGGCAGAAGCAGATGAATTTACCATGATTTTAAATCTGCATTCACACACACCTAAAAAAAGAGAAATTGATTTTAATATTTAAATGCCTTTTATCTTTCTGCTGACTTTCTAAGGCTGTGGTTTAATTTGGACCCAAATATTGTCTTAATTGATGTGCATTTGAAAGAAAGTAAACATTTATTATTTGAAAGTATTTTGTAGAACATAAATATACATTACATCAATTAAGACTGATTATATAAATTATATTAATTCTTACAAAATTCTTTGTATAAATCTAAATTTATTTTATTTATATCCAAATGCAGACAACTGGTGATAAATATTAGTATTTTCGGCTGTCCTTGCATTTTAACCCAAATAAATAATGTCTAAAGACACTCAGTTATATTAAACAAAGAAATTAATGTTTTCAAGGTTCTTTATTATTTGTCATATACACAATCATACAGGGTATAATCAGAAATGTAGGTCAGGACAGGTCCGCTCAATGGACAGTGCAAAAAAATAAAATGAAAGATGATACATAACACAGGAGAGTATATATAAATATAGATAAGAATAAGATAAAAAAATAAGTAAAAACAATAAAATAAAATAAGGAGTAAAATGTGCAATACAGTCTACTGTGGGTTTAATAAATATTAATATAACCAGGGATGTGCAAGAGGAATGTGCAAACAGGTTGTACCGGGTATGTACACATAGCAGCAATGCGGATGATGGAGAATGATGGGTGTTACAGTTAATTAAATTGAGTCCTGTAGATGTTATGAGACTGAGTTTAGGAGCCTGATGGCCTGAGGATAGAAGCTCCTCCTCAGTCTCTCAGTTTTTGCCATCATGCTCCTGAAGCGCTTGCCAGATGGCAGTGTGATGAAAAGACGGTTACCGGGGTGATTTGAGTCTTTGATTATTTTTTCAGCTCTGCTTTTGCAGCGTTTGAGGTAGATGTCGTGCAGAGAGGGGAGGGCAGACCCTGAGATGCGCTCAGCTAAGCGCACGACTAATTGTTTTATTAACAAAAGTAGCGCTTTTGGATCCGCCATCATATGTCAGTCTACTCGCATTACTCTTGTTACCCCCTAAATGCTCAAAATACGTTCCTGTGTCTATGTATAAAGATACTTAATTATTAACTGGAAATATCACAAATGCCCTGTAGTTAATAGGGAATTGAGAGCACTTCACACTTGCTTATATAAGATCTATGTTATTGATGACTTAAGGAATCTGTGATCAGTGTTGCCAGATTGGATGGATGATTTCCAGCCCAAAAGCTCACAAAAACCAAAACATTAACTGTCAAAATAATGTGATAGAATGTAAATCAAGGTTGATAAGAGCCATTTTTAACTCCTTATAATGACGACAAAATAATATAAATATAATGCTAGATAAATTTACCATGGATCAAATCAGGGCAAATACATTAAAGAGAACTACCACATATAATTAAAATATGCAAGCAGACACTGTCAAAACGGCAATGAAGATATTGACCGATACCATCGAAAAACACATGCATCATTTTCAATGTCAACAGTCAGAATTTAAATGCAAAAAAGTGCCCAATATAAGTGATCAGAATAAGCAAAGTAATTATAGGTATTTCACACTCGTTCATGCACACATGACAGTCAAAACTGTGTCATTCTGCATGATAAATAAATCCGACAATAAAAAAATTAACAATAACATTAATGCTCTTACCTTCGTGTCGCTCTATAATTTCAAACAGAACCAAGTCTTTCGTGAAGTTCATATTGAACATAATGTAGATCTTTACACAGTCAAAACTAACAAGTCCAGCAGCTTTAAAGGATCCAATATGGACCGTTTAAAAGATAAAAGTCAGGATCGTATAGATATAAATAGATTTTGATTAAATAATTTAACTGTGCTCTGATTTCGGAGTTGCAGTGATCATCGTCTTCGTGTAATCTCCCTCAACAGGTGTAATTCACGTTTTGAGAGTTAAAACACTCTCCACTCTTTACCATCGAACTTATATGGGCATTATGATTACTTACGGTTATACATTCAAAATCAGATCCGTTATCGCGCTAAAAACCCGTCACTCATGAATCATCACGTCTGTCTGCTGATCCCTAGTGATTGGCTAAAAGTCCGGCAACACTGTCTGTGATTCATCTCTTACAGATCTATGTGACACACTGTTATAAAGATGACGTTTATTAAAGAGGAGAGTGAAGACATGAAGATTGAAGAAACATTCAGAGTCAAACATGAAGATACTGAGGAACAAACAAAGATGGTGTTTATTAAAGAGGAGAGTGAAGACATGAAGATTGAAGAAACATTCAGAGTCAAACATGAAGATACTGAGGAACAAACAGGTTGGTTTTCATTCTCAAAGCTGAACTCACTCATTTGATCCTTATTAAAATGCCCAACTCTACAGAAAGGAATGATATTTTAGAAGAATGTCATATGAGTTTTGTAATTAGAAATAGGGATGCACGATATTGGATTTTTGCCGATATCTTTCAACTCATTTTGGCTGATACTGATATATTTTCTTTTGTTTGGAAACAACACCAAGTCTCTCCTGTGCAGAAATTATAAGCAAAATATTCTTAATTTTGGTTAGTTTTTAACAAGAATTTATTTGTTAAAATTAAATAAATAATAATGAAGGTTTTTGACAGTACATTGAAGCTTTGAAATCAATTATTATCAGTCTGATAATATCGTGCATCCTTAATTAGAAATGTTTTATTTGACATGGAGCGGGTCACATCGTGTTAGGGTTGCCACCTTCAGCGAGGCAAAATAAGGGACACTCATTCACGGCACCATTAAAAAAAACAAAAAAACACCAGGGACACAAATAATCAGTGAGTTCTGTTCAATTCATGGCTTTTAGTGACCGGCTCGAAGACCTGGAGGGCAAAACATCCACAGAACTGCAGCACAAGCGTGTCAATTTTCCATCTGTTTCACAGCCGCAAATATTTAGATCACCTCTCAAAAGAATAAAACAAAGGTATGTGAACAAAATGCAAGTTTTGGCCATTTGCAATCCATATTAAGCACCCGCGGCAATATTTCAATCATTAAACAGTGCGACAAAATGTTGTAAAAACACTTAAAGTGCCGTAATATATTTAAAACAGTAATATTAAAATATCAAATTCAGTAATGTCTATTTTAATGATGCATAGTTTACACGGGCAAATAGATGAGGCCGAAATATGAATGCAATCCACTTAATGGTTCAGTGTTTTCCTTCTAATGGGTTTCTATTTCTATGGTAAACCATTTAACGTGAAACTTTGCACATTGCGTTTATATTCTGGCTTCATCTGCTTGCCTGTACAAAATATGCATCATCAATAAGGTGTTTACTGAATTGCACCTTTTAATATCTGCGTTCCCTCTCGAGCTTTCACGAGACATCACGGAGAATTCTCCGTTATGGGAACTCCTTCCTTCCAACCTTTCCTGAAGTCCTATTGGCTCACGCCAGTCAAATGACTGGCCAATTGTCGCGAAGTATACACATCGCATGCAAATACTGACAAGCTGAGCGGCAGTATAAAATGCGGTGCACGCGACAATTACGTCAGAATCTTCTCCTTCACTTTGCTGAACAACCTAGATTTATGGCTTATAAACTATTACAGCTCACAGTTGAGGTTCGCTCATCAGAGGGCGGTCTCTGTATGGCCGCTCCTCTGCAGCGTTCAGGTGAGTATGATGTTTTTCTTAAGATGAGTCCGTCTGCCCTCGATCAGCGGTGGACCTGGACTCTGGTGATGAGCTCATGCCGACTAAATGTCCGCATTCCTCTCACCCATCGAACCTGCAGGACAGGACATCAGCCCGGCTTCTCACGTCCCCCTTCCATGGCGGAGCGGAGCGCCGAGTGCAGATACCGGAGCAAAGGGTTCCTATGTCGCCGCAGATGCCGCACGGCCCACTGTCTAAGCATGCAGCCCCCCACCTTAGAGCGGCGCAATCACTTGGCTCCTCACTCATTCACACGATACCAGCCCCTCATCAGCGGTCTGCCGTGTGTAGAGGACACTCTCTCATTCACATGATACCAGCCCCACATCAGCGGCTGCCGTGTGTAGAGGACACTCTCTCGTTCACATGATACCAGCCCCACATCAGCGGCTGCCGTGTTTTGGAAGACACTGATCTTTTATTCACACGATACCAGCCCCACATCAGCGGCTGCCGTGTGCAGAGGACACTCTCTCATTCACATGATACCAGCCCCACATCAGCGGCTGCCGTGTGTAGAGGACACCCTCTCATTCACATGATACCAGCCCCACATCAGCGGCTGCCGTGTTTTGGAAGACACTGCTCTTTTATACACATGATACCAGCCTCACATCAGCGGCTGCCGTGTGTAGAGGACTCCGCTCTCTCACTCATTCAAGGTGACATGGAGCCCCTGCTTCAGTCGCTCACCCACTCGCCAGTAGTGAAGCGGCCCCCGCCTCAGAGCGGCAGTGAGTCATATTATGAAACGGCGCGAGGAGTCACCTGATGCCCCTGCGCGGAAAAGCGCGTGAAGGCGAGGAGTCACCTGATGCCCCTGCGCGGAAAAGCGTGCGAAGGCGGGGAGTCACCTGATGCCCCTGCACAGAAAAGCGCGCGAAGGTGAGGAGTCACCTGATGCCCCGGCGCGCACCCTATCAGCCTTCAAGTTTTCACTGGACTATTACGTCAGTTGTTCACGCCCCTACGAAGTGGTGTTCAACTAGGTCGTATAGCATAGTCGCAGTCTGTAGTGACAGGTGCTGATGCATATCTGCACAAAGATCGGGCGCCGCTCACAGTCGTCTGCCACCCTCACCGGTTAAAAAGCAGCAGACCGTGAGATCGAGGTCTTCTTTGGCGCACGGCTCATCGCAGTGCAGGGACACAGTGACCCGCGACCGCTCCTGCCAAGAGCCGGATGTGCGGGGAAAAGAGTAAAGAGGCCCGGGAAGAGCCCGCAAGCTGTCTCAAATTGTTCAAATTTGTGTGATAGTGCATGTTCATTAAAGTGCATATATTTGCGCAAAAGCGCTCTTTCCTCCTCACTCAGTCAATACAGCGCTGCTCGCCCCACCTCAGAGCGGTACAGATCCACTGCTCATGTGGGTTATAGCTGCCCAGCACTCGCCAGCGCATCCAATGACCAAGCCGCTATGTCAGTTCTTGAGCGCGTGGGAAACTATTCCGAGAATCTCAAGCTGGTTACTCGGCGTGATAGAGCGTGGGTACGCCCCTCAATTCAGATGCAGACCACCCTGTTTCAATGGCGTGGTGCAGTCTCTAACATTGCCTCGAAATGCCCTGGTCCTGAGACAAGAGCTATGCAACCTACTCGAAAAAGGAGCGATAGAATCCCGGCGAGCGAGCTGGAAAGTAGCTTTTACAGCCGCTATTTTGTGGTGGCCAAAAGGGATGGAGGACTCTGCTCGATTCTAGATCTCAGGCCCATCAACAGAGCGCTCTGCTAGTGTCCGTTCAGAATGATATCGCTGGAACTGATTGTGGCGCAAATTCGCCCCGGGGACTGGTTGCGTCCGTGGATTTAAAGGACGCGTACTTTCACATTCAGATAGCACCGCATCACAGACATGTTCTGAGGTTTGCTCTCGAGGGCATAGCGTACCAGTACCCTGTCTGTTCTCCTGTTTGGGCTGGCTTTGGCCCCCGCGCACTTTCTCGAAGTGCATGGACGCAGCTCCTCCCATCCCCTCAGAGCGAGCGGAATGCACGTTCTCAATTATTTAGATGACTGGCTGATATTAGCTCAGTCACGGGACACACCAGCCAGCCATATAGACAAACTGCTTCGTCACTTGGAGTTCTTGAGGCTATGCGTGAATATGCGTAAGAGCATTCTTGCCCCGAGTCTAACGTATCTGGGAGTGTGCTTCGACTAAAAGCAGTGGAAACGTGCGCTCGGCCACCAGTTTGTCTTCCCTGTGCCTTTTCAAACTGGACAGTTTACTACACATGCGCCCGCTGCAGTTTTGGCTGAAATCTCGAGTCACTTGGACGGCGTGGACCTCGGGCCGTTTGCTCATCGTGGTCCCCCGCGGCTGCATCGAAGCTCTGAGGCCGTGCCGCTAAAGTCTCTTCAGCCGGGGGTTCCCCTGGGCTTGGCGACGTCACGTGTCGTGGTCACGACTGACGCATCGACTGGAGGCCGGTGAGCAGTGTGCGAGGGCATGCCGACTTTAGGGCTGTGGTCAGAACCTCAGAGCCGTTGGCACATAAACCGCTTGGAGCTGGAAGCAGTGTTCTTAGCTCTAAGGATTTTCGGCCGCAGCTGGAACTGCGGCATGTATTGATTCGCACCGACAACATGTCTGTGGTTTCGTACATAAATCACCAAGGAGGCGTACGATCCAACAAGCATGCAGCGAATCTCCTGCTATGTGCGGACCGTCACTTTCTCTCAATCAGAGCAGCGCACATCCCCAGTCTTCTGAACCACAGGGAGAACATGCTTTCGAGGAAGGGGATTCCTCAAGGAGAGTGGAGGTTGCACCCTGAGTCGGTTCGAATGATTTGGACTCGCTACGGGGCAGCAGCGAGCAAGATCTGTTCACCACGAGCTCGAGAATGCACATTGCCTGCTGTTCTTCTCCCTGTCTCACTCCCCGCTGAAGGGGGACGCGATGACATCGCACTGGCCAGCAGCCAGGCTGTATATACAGTATATTTAAAAAAAAAAAAAAAAAAAAAAAGAGGTGCTTCGGTGATACTCATCGCCCCGAACTGGCCGACCCAGCTTGGTTCCCGGACCAGACAGAGCTGCTGGTGGCATCGCCCTGGCCGATCCCCGTCAGGAAGGATCTGCTATCTCAGATGAGCGGCTCGGGGTGGCACCCGAACCCGGAGTTGTGGAGCCTTCATGTGTGGTTGCTTCGGGGATATCAGAGGAGCTGAGTGCCCTGCATTCTCGTGTGCTCGGCATCCTCTCGGAGGCGCGGATACCCTCTACGAGGCATTTGTATGCTCTGAAATGGGGAGTGTTTGTGAAACAGTGCCGTTATGTTCATATTGACCCTGCTGGTTGCTCCGTGTCGGATGTTCTGCGTTTTCTATGGTACAGACTGGATAGTGGATCTTTACTATCAACACTGAAAGTCTACGTGGCCGCTATTGCCTTGTTTCGTTCCCCGCTGGGCGGGCAATCGATTGGTAGGCATGCGCTGGTGGTGAGTTTTCTTGTAGATTGCATCCCCCGCGCCCTCCTTCAGTCCCGCCCTGGGTCCTAGAGGTGGTGTTAATAGCTCTTTCACAGCTACAACTCGAGCCTTTAGCATCCGTTGATATGAAGGACTCTCAAAGTGCACTTCTTCTTGCCCTTGCTTCGGCTAAGCGCATCGGGGATTTACATGCGTTTTCTGTGGACAGCGACTGTATTCACTGTGGACCTGGTGACTGCGGCGTCACTCTCTGGCCGAGAATCACGTGCTTAAAATCACCATCTACCCCCTTCAGAACGCAGACTGTTTCACTGTCTGCCCTGTCTTCTGAGTCATCGACCTCACTTGATGCGAATGCTCAGATTCGGTGTGCCCAGTCAGGGCTTTGAGGATTTACATCGACCGTTCGGCCAGCTTTCGGCAATCTGACCAGCTATCTTGTGTGCTACGGTGGTTGTGCGAAGGGCCGTATCAAAACAGAGGCTTCCCACTGGATTGTGGACGCTATCACGGCTGCTTATACGAGCCAAGGTTTGGAATGCCCCTTTCACATTAGGGTCTACTCAACAAGGGTTATCGCCTCCTGTGTGTGGTTGAGAGGTATGTCTATTCAGGAAATATGCTTTGCAGCCGGCTAGTCTTCTCAGAATACCTTGCCAGGTTTTACAAGCTGGACGGTCAGTCCTTGGCCTCCTAAGTGCTGTCGGTGAGTGACTGATTCACGTTTATGCTACCTCTATTCATATGTGTTTGCTGCCTCGCACAGTAATTACTCTGTGCAGCCCTTTTATGCTATTGTTGTTGTTGTCTGCCCTGTACTCAGTGCAGCTCCAGTTATACAATGTATATTCTATTGGTGTACCATCATGTTTTGTGTTGACTGCTGACACGGTTATCTCTGTGCAGCCTTCTCACAATGCTGTTGTTTTTGCTTCTGCCCTGTTTCTCAGCGCAGCATACGTTATTACTGACCAGATATGCAAATTTCGTATACCTGGGCTTTAGACGCTCATTGGCTTATCTCCACCTATCAGCTGCGAGCCCGCCTTCAAGCGTCGCTATTTGTGGGAATTGTGTGTGTGTGTTCTATCTTCGCTAGAGTGTAACTTGTACAGGCTGCTCGTAGCCTCTCTCACGGCGGGATTGAATATCATTCCCATAACGGAGAATTCTCCGTGATGTCTCGTGAAAGCTCGAGAGGGAACGTCTCCGGTTACTGTCGTAACCTCGGTTCCCTGAGAGCGGGAACGAGACATCACGGAGGTCGCCGTGCTCGCTACACGACCATCTAAGCGGCGTTCAGTATCCGATTCTGACGTAATTGTCGCGTGCACCGCATTTTATACTGCCTCTCAGCTTGTCAGTATTTGCATGTGATGTGTATACTTCGCGACAATTGGCCAGTCATTTGACTGGCTTGAGCCAATAGGACTTCAGGAAAGGTTGGAAGGAAGGAGTTCCCATAACGGAGAATTCTCCGTGATGTCTCGTTCCCGTTCTCAGGGAACTGAGGTTACGATAGTAACCGGAGACGTTTTACTATACATTACTACTTAATGCAAACTGCGTGACAATAACTGGCGGTCAGTGGAGCAAAGCTTCGTTTTGCCCTCCAGGTGGGTGTTCCTAGAAGGGTGTGATGTAGAGCTGCACGATTCTGGATAAATTGAGAATCACGATTTTTTTTCTCAAATAGAGATCACGATTCTCCCACGATTCTGAACTAAACAAAATAACGTGTGACAAAATATTAATTGCTGCAGTCTATTTAAAAGTGTTTAATTTAAATTAATTATTAAACATTTTAATATATAATACAGTATGGCCAGGTTTCACAGACTGGGCTTAGACTAAGCCAGGATTAGATCATAGTTCAATTAAGACATTTAAGCAATTTTTATAAACATGCTTAGAAAAAAACATTACTGGTGTGCATCTTGAGACAAAACAAAGGCACTGATATATTTTAAGATCAGTCAATGTGAGTTTCTTTCAGTTGAAACAGCTCAGATTTACATTTTTGTCTAGGACTAGGCTTAAGCCTTGTCTGTGAAACCCGGGGTATATGTATTTAAAATATAGTGTATTTAATACACCAACTTTTAGAATTAAAATTATGAAAAATTGGTTTGTATTAATGATTCAATGACTCACTCATACCTCACTTGTTTCATTAAAGGATGAATCAGTGTTTTTGAACGAATCTCGAATGAATGATTCAATAACAAATACATTTTTTAACAGTCACTTGTTGCCACCTAGTGGCGAAATTATGCAATTGACACAAACGTTATTTGAAGCGCCAGTTGCTTTCAAAAGATGAGTGGCTCTATTTTGATCGCTACCATATTCATCAATGTTTGTAGCCGAACTATACACTTTTATCCCAGTATTTCTATGAATGACTGTAAGACAGAAATAATACTGTGTAGTTGAAAAGACTGTTTGTGAAGCTTTTTCTTACCTAAACATGTTAACTGCCTGCTCTCTGGATCAGCAGCAGTGCGAACGCAGATTTGAATGTTCCGGTATGATTTTTTCAAAGTTTTAATAGACATGGGCGAATCGTTGTCATTCAGAAATTAGATCGTGTGGGTATTTGAATCGAGATCGCGATCTTTTAACGATTAATCGTGCAGCTCTAGTGTGACGTCACGTGAAAACTATCAATAGACCATTAGAACACATGCTCAAGTATGTGAACTTGCAACAGATCACTTTAATATTGTTATTTTAAATTTGATTATACTTATTATTAGTCTTTTTTTATTTTTCACAGTTCTGCAGCTGTTACCTGGATGGGATGAATTTTTATTCATTCATTTATTTAATTCATTTGCTTAAAGTTGGAGTACATGATTATGTAATTATTTGTCCCATTTTTATCTAAATTTAGCTTTTTTTTACTTTTTAAAATACCAGATTGTATATATGATTATATATTTATGATTACTAAATATGGTATAACATTAATTATAATATATTAATTCATCTAATAATGTCTAAAGATATAATAATTATCTACCAAGCTCTGATAATGTATTGAATATTATATTAAACGACTGTCCAAAATTTAATAAATCAATAGGCCAATGCCACTTTAAAGGTATGGTTCACCCAAAAAAAAGAAAATTCTGTCATAATTTGCCCAGGGTGTTCTAAACCTGCATAAAGTTCTTTCTTCTGTTGAACACAAAAGAAGATATTTTGAAGAATGTGGGTAATTAAACAGCTTCTGGTCCTCAGCAACTTCCATAGAAGAGAAAAAATACTATCATTGTCATTGGACAATTGGAGACCAGAAACTGGTAACTGTGGTTACCCACATTCTTCAAAGTATCTTCTTTGATGTTCAACAGAAGAAATAAATCATTACAGGTTTGGAACAACTTGCGGGTGTGACAAAATTTTCATTTTTTGGTTTACTACCCCTTTAAGGCAGACAGTCCACCGTGAGCAACTGAATGCTTCTCTGCAAACTGCGCGTTCATTAGTTACTGGACAGACCCTTTGATAACTTTCCCATTCAGCCCCACATCTGGACAGCCTTGTGTTCAAAGGGCAGATGTGAGCTCTAGATGATTTCAACCATGCAGGAACCGCGCATGCTGCTTTAACGGCATGCAATCTGGAGACTCCATCGCTATGGAAACAAATATGTCAAAATGCAATCACGGGCAAATGGGCTTCTCTAATACTTCATATGAAATTGATTTCATTATAATTGGTATTAGTATTATAAACAGTGCAAAATACTTATTTGTTGATTCAACTTTGGCCTTTGTAAAGTACAGGACAAATCATGTCCCATATTGATTTGATACAGGACACATCAATTTATCTTTAAGTATGGGATGATTCTGTATTTTAAGGCACAGGTGGCAACCCTACATCATGTGGACAGACATGTTGAGATCACGTGACCCATTATATAAACATATGCAACTAAGATTACACAATAATCTTGGCTCTTTTTTTATCATCACTTCGAATAATGGAAAGAAATTTTAAGATCACATTTAACATCTCCTTTAATAGCTTAGTGTGTATAAGATCTACAGGTGCATCTCAATAAATTAGAATGTCGTGGAAAAGTTCATTTATTTCAGTAATTCAACTCAAATTGTGAAACTCGTGTATTAAATAAATTAAATGCACACAGACTGAAGTAGTTTAAGCCTTTGGTTCTTTTAATTGTGATGATTTAGGCTCACATTTAACAAAAACCCACCAATCTCAACAAATTAGAATACTTCATAAGACCAATAAAAAAAACATATTTAGTGAATTGTTGGCCTTCTGGAAAGTATGTTCATTTACTGTATATGTACTCAATACTTGGTAGGGGCTCCTTTTGCTTTAATTACTGCCTCAATTCGGCGTGGCATGGAGGTGATCAGTTTGTGGCACTGCTGAGGTGGTATGGAAGCCCAGGTTTCTTTGACAGTGGCCTTCAGCTCATCTGCATTGTTGGGTCTGGTGTCTCTCATCTTCCTCTTGACAATACCCAATAGATTCTCTAAGGGGTTCAGGTCAGGCGAGTTTGCTGGCCAATCAAGCACAGTAACACCATGGTCATTAAACCAGCTTTTGGTACCTTTGGCAGTGTGGGCAGGTGCCAAGTCCTGCTGGAAAATGAAATCAGCATCTCCATAAAGCTTGTCAGCAGAAGGAAGCATGAAGTGCTCTAAAATTTCCTGGTAGATGGCTGCGTTGACTGTGGACTTCAGAAAACACAGTGGACCAACACCAGCAGATGACATGGCAGCCCAAATCATCACTGACTGTGGAAACTTCACACTGGACTTCAAGCAACATGGATTCTGTGCCTCTCCACTCTTCCTCCAGACTCTGGGACCTTGATTTCCAAATGAAATGCAAAATTTACTTTCATCTGAAAAGAGGACTTTGGACCACTGAGCAACAGTCCAGTTCTTTTGCTCCACAGCCCAGGTAAGACGCTTCTGACGTTGTCTCTGGTTCAGAAGTGGCTTGGTAGCCCTTTTCCTGAAGACGTCTGAGCGTGTTGACTCTTGATGCACTGACTCCAGCTTCAGTCCACTCCTTGTGAAGCTCTCCCAAGTGTTTGAATCAGCTTTGCTTGACTGTATTCTCAAGCTTGCGGTCATCCCTGTTGCTTGTGCACCTTTTCCTACCCAAATTCTTCCTTCCAGTCACCTTTGCATTTAATATGCTTTTATACAGCACTCTGTAAACAGCCACACCTTTCAGTAATGACCTGTGACTTACCCTCTTTGTGGAGGGTGTCAATGTTCGTCTTCTGGATCATTGCCAAGTCAGCAGTCTTCCCCATTATTGTGGTTTCAAAGAACAAGAGATACCCGGAATTTATACTGTATGGATGGTCATTTATTGAAACTCAAATGTAAATATTCTAATATTTTGAGATACTGATTTCTGACTTTCATGAGCTGTAAGTTCTAATCATCCAAATTAAAACAAAAAAAACTTTTGAAATGTTTTACTTTACATGTAATGAATCTAAAATATATTTCACTTTTAGAAATAAGTTACAAGAAAAAATGAACTTTTCCATGACATTCTAATTGATTGAGATGCACCTGTACATGTTGTTGGTTTTGATGTTTGTTCTTTGTGCCATTAAAAATGGTGTTAATCTGGATTTGTCTTTTTTGCATTAGACCTGAATACAGATGAGAGTCAAGAACTCAATGAAAAGGAAGATAATGTTCAGCATGAGAAATATGATTTCATGATTGGAAAAAAATCATTTAGTTGCTCGCATATTGAAAAGACTTCACCAAAAAGAGCTCAAAAGACAGCAAATAGAAGTTATTTCACCTGCCAACAGTGCGGGAAAAGTTTCAACAGAAAAGGAACCCTTAAAAACCACATGAGAGTTCACACTGGAGAGAAACCTCACACATGTTATCAATGTGGAAAAAGTTTTAAACATAAACAACACCTCGATGACCACATGAGAATTCATACTGGAGAGAAACCTTTCAACTGCCAACAATGTGGGAAAAGTTTCAACAGAAAAGGAACCCTTAAAGACCACATGAGAGTTCACACTGGAGAGAGACCTTTTACATGCAAACTGTGTGGAAAGAACTTCATTCAAAAAACAAACCTTAAAAGCCACATGAGAATTCACACTGGAGAGAGACCGTACACATGTTCTCAATGTGGAAAAAGTTTTACATGTAAACAACACCTCATTGACCACATGAGGATTCATACTGGAGAGAAACCTTTCACCTGCAAACTGTGTGGAAAGAGCTTCATTCAAAAACCAAGACTTAAAAGCCACATGAGAATTCACACTGGAGAGAGACCATACACATGTTCTCAATGTGGAAAAAGTTTTGCATATAAACAACAGTTCGATGACCACATGCAAATTCATACTGAAGATAAACCTTTCACCTGCCAACAATGTGGAAAGAGCTTCACTCAAAAAAGGACCCTTAAAGACCACATGAGAATTCACACAGGAGTGAAGCCTTACACCTGCAAACTGTGTGGAAAAAACTTCATTCGAAAACCAAACTTTAAATACCACGTGATAAGTCACAGTGGAGATAAACCTTACACATGTTCTCAATGTGGAAACAGTTTTAAACATAAACAACACCTCGATGCCCACGAGAGAATTCACACTGGAGAGAAACCATTCACCTGCCAACAATGTGGAAAGAGTTTCACCAGAAGAGGAAACCTTAAAAAACACATGAAGATTCACACTGGAGAGAAGCCTGTTTACATGTGATCAGAGCAGGGACGAATTATTACTTCAAAAGAATATTCAAACAATTCTCACTCTGCGTCAAATGCCTGTGCAACACCTATGTTAATCATCTGTACAGCAGTTTTGTTTTTGTTTTTATTTTTTTGTAGCGCTAGTGGAAACAACACAAGACCATATACTACCGCAACTGTCAAGACCGGCCCAGATGGTGTTTAGTGTCCCCACCAGTGGCAATAGAAGTGAGCACGCCTTCAAGGGTTACTCATGACCAAAGATTTTTCTAGTCGACTAGTAGTAGTAGTAGTAAATACTAAACCATAATCTGCCTTTTAATATTTAGGCTATACCTAGCCTATTCTATTCCACGCTCAGTGTTGCAATGATGAAGTTGACAATCCTGATTCGCCATCTCCTCACAAATCCCTCTACGGATTACATAATGAATGAGTTTTGTTTGCGAATTATTGAATTATTTCATTTTGTAGTCATTTAAAGCTTTCTATAGATATATGTGTTATGTCTGTGATGCTAGTATTTGCTGAGTTTTGGTTCATTTTTGTGAGATGGCAAAAAGCGCATCTTGTTTTTTTTTTTTTTTTTTTATTTTTTTTACAAAAGCAACGTTTTGTTGATACTGTGAGTGCACTCAAATAAAAGTAGACCCTATACAGTACTAAATGATGTATTAGTCTTATCTCTGAGCAAAAATGACGGCGTATTTTAAGGTGTTTCCAATGTATTAAAAAAAAAAAAAAAAAAATGCAAGTGATCACGTTGGCGAAAACAGATGGTATTGTTGAAAACTTTTTTCTCTTCGAAGCAGAGACCAGGAGACGTTGGGATATCTTTCAAGCAGAAGTTCCTCTTTATTGAGAACTCTCTGTGCGTCGCTGCAGTCATCCAAGTCTAACTAATTGCTCAGCACAGTAGAGTTTATACCTTTCAAGGGGGAGGGATACATAGTGGTGGAGACAATCTAAACAAAGCATGCAAATGCAGTACAGGAATCAGCCCATTACCAGAATTTCCCCAGCCCTGACCTCATCAGCATAACAGTGTCATTCAAATGCATAGGTGCTAATCCAATCAGCCTGACAGTATTGCCCATACCGTCATATTATAATAGAGACAAAGGCACAGCTGTGCCTTGAGCTTAGCATTCACCTTTAACTTAGGTCAGGAAGTGCATAAAGACAAAAGGTTAATGTCTCAGACACCTGGGCTGCCTGAATTGATGTTCTTAGAATGTCATCATCTTCACCTCAAAATGTAAAACACAATGTTTCAGTTTATATACTATTACATTGGTACCTAGATTTATCATTTTATAAATTTGTAATCCCACAATTCCCCCTTTGAGAGTTCTAATAACTCTCACAAAATACAAATTTAGACACTTAAAAGTTAATTCTTGTAACTTGTAATCGTTACAGGCACATTGTACATGTTCTGTGTTGCTTATATGTAATTGCATGCTGACACAGAAAACAAAACATGCAATTAGGGTCTGTGAAGTTCTTACGGGTAATACTCTTTTCTGGTTGGAACTGTCATTTCCTCGTGAGAGGCAGGAGTCATTTGCTGAAAGAAACACTTGATACTGTGGATGCATAGATAGTACGCAAGTAGGAGAAACAACAGCAGAATTGCTATTTCCTTGATCCACAGCCAGGGTTTACCTAACAAGTTTCCGAACCATGAAGAATTATCTTCAGTCATCTGGTGTAATTTTGCTGAAAGACCAAGAATGTCTTGTTGGATTTTGTTCAAGTTCTCTGTTGGATCCATTAACCCGGTGCAGCATTCAGGAGACTTTGCGTGATGTCCATGATGGTTAATAGTACGAAAATCTTGATCATGTTGATGGATGACTGAAGTTCCCGTATGTGAGTCTCTGCGTTGTGTATTTTTTTCTTTCTTCTTTCTTTCTTGTGTGGTAGTTGGCTCGGCAATGGGTCTAGTTGTCTTTTAGAGGTTGTGGCTTCATACGCAGGTGAGGAGGGCGGTGCATATGGATCTCAGGACAGCCATCAAGTGGTATCTGCACAGAGGAAGAAAAAAAACAAAACAAAAGAGAACAACGGCACATAGCAGTATTTGTTGTAGAGTCTGCAAACATTAGGGTTGTATCCTCTGTTCAAATATAGTCTGCTATTGTTGTTCCTTCTTTCCCTATTTCTCAATTCCTGCGACACCTAAAGAACAGTGAGGTAAGGATGGACTAGTGGATGGGGAAGGGCCTATGAGGAAATCTTCACCGCAGGGTTAGCCCCCGACGCCTGTTGCATTCGGTTCTTCCCTGGGCTCCTCACTGGTCCGTGTGTCCTATCCTATCCCTGTAGGTGGGGGAACAACTTTACAGTGTGACACATGAGTCCAGGCTTTCCTTCCCTGACACAACACTGCAGCTGCTGTAATCAACATCACTTGATGTGGTCCGTGCCACTTAGGCTCTAATGGCTTGTTTCTGAATGACTTTATCATAACCCACTGACCTGGGATGATTGTGTGTCCACCTTCTGGTGGAGTCTGCCAACACGACTCAACTCTCTCTTTGGCACTCTGCACTGCCTTTGTGAGGTTTTCACAGTAAGCGATCAGGGCATCTGAAGCAATGTGCACATCAGCATTTCTAAGATCAATCACACCTGGCATCTGCATTGGGCGTCCAGTAATAATCTCATGAGGGCTCAGTCCTACTGATCTGTTAGGTGATGCTCTCATACTACACAGTACTGCGGGCAGTGCTTCCACCCATGGTACTCCTTCCTGATACATTTTGCTTAGCCTGGTTTTGATTGTTCTGTTTGATCGTTCAACCTGTCCTGATGCTTGTGGCCTATAGGGACAGTGAAGGTTCCACTTAATCTTCAACATTCTAGACACTTCCTTGACTACCTGTCCTGTGAAGTGGGTACCTTGATCTGAGTCAATGCAATCTGGTAATCCCCATCTGGGAATGAAATCAGTGACAAGACATTTAGCAGTATGTGCAGCTGTAGCACGCCCTGTTGGATAAGCTTCTACCCATCTTGAGAACTTGTCTATTACTACCAAAACGTCAGTTTTTCCTTTACAAGGGGGCAACGATATGTAATCAACTTGCAGGTGACGAAATGGCCCTGGTGGAGCTGGGGTATGTGCTGCTGGTGTAGTGGCTGCTGGTACATCATTATTTTTCTGACATGTTACACATCTCTTGACTGTTTCAGTGGCTGCGTTTCTGAATTTTGGATTCCACCATTGATTTGAGAACCTGTGATTCATCGTTGCTGGACCACTATGACCCAAACTGTGTATTTGTTGAGCCAAATATGGCAACAGTGATTCGGGAGCAACATACTTTCCCCCTTTGGTCCAGCAGCCGGATGAATCCACAGTGGCTCCTTTGTCTAACCATGTCCATGCTTCATATAGAGGAACATCTTTGTACAGATCAATGATTGATTCAGGAGGCAGAATTGCCTTCTGTGCTGTACTACCTGAACACACTTGTACAGTTGCATAGAAACAAGCCTGTTTAGCCGCTACATCAGCAAGAGCATTACCTTTAGCTTCCGTAGTATTAGTTGTGAGAAGTGCTTTCACTTTGATCACCGCTAATTTCTTTGGGAGTTTCATGGCAAACATTAAATCTTTCACTAATCCAGCATGCTTAATGGGGGATCCAGCAGAAGTTAGAAATTTTCTGGTTTGCCAAATGACACCAAAATCATGAATTACCCCAAAAGCATACCTGGAATCTGTGTAGATATTTGCAACCGATCCTGAAGCTAGCGTGCATGCTCTAGTTAAGGCTACTAGTTCTGCAGCTTGAGCTGAAAAATGATCTGGAAGACGACCTGAAGCAACTACTTCAGTGGTGGAAGTTACTGCATATCCTGCTCATCTGTTACCTTCAATAACTTGAGCTGAACCATCAACAAACAACTCCAATTCTGCGTTCTCTATGGGAGTTTCTGCTATTTCACTTGTTGCTGCACATGTAAGCGTAACACAATCATGAGTCATTTCGCCTTCATCCTCTAACACAAATTCAGTCATTGCAGACATCATACATGAGGATGGGTTCGTGACTGGTGCACGCTGTATAACAATATTCGGGGCTGTGAGAGTTGCTAGCCAATTTCCCCAACGGGAGGAGGTGACAGAAGTGACTTTTGTTTAATTCATGAGTGCGGACACTGCATGAGGGCATCTTATGTTTACAGTCTGTCTTAACACCATTAGTTTTATTCAGAAAGAATCGTTCAGCTTTGTTGTACATTACTGGGGAAATTAAGCACTCACAGCCCTAACGGTTAGCACCTTAGCAAACTGCTCCAACAGTTCGGTGAAGTGGGGAGGGGCTGCTTCAGAGTACTAAGTAAACTGAGTAGGAACTGAGTAAAGCTGTTAATTTCTCCTAATGTCTTTTTGCTTTTCCTACACTCTTTCATCCAGTTCTCTAGGTTTAAAACAGTAATGACAACTGCCCTCCTTCTTAGGACATTTAGGTTTCTGTCGTTTCTCTGTGTTGACCTTAAACGATGCTGCTGCAATCTTTACTCTGGCTTTAACATCAGAGTCTCTTTCCCAAGTAGCTAACCTGTCCAAGCTGTTTTGTAAGCTTCCAGTGGACCATGTTAGATCTAAGAAAGGCAAAGCAGATCTATACTCTGATAAAAGGCCATCAAACCATGTTCGAACTAATGGTCCTTTATGATCCAGTACCTTCTCTGGAGTGTCAGCTATTCCACTATATGCTGCAGCTGACTGACAAAACCTTTCAGTGTACTCACTTACAGTTTCATCCTTCTTCTGCACACAACTAGTGACTTTTGACCAATCCACTTTTGGTCCAACAATGTTCTTTAGAATTTTCAAAACACCTTCTCTCAAATCGCCTTTACTGGCATGTTGTAGTTCAGAAGTAACAGCAGACTCAAAACTATTGAATTCAGATTCAGTTAGAATTTGTGACATCAGCTGCGTGACTTCTGCCAACGACATGTCATAAAGACGCATTTTACTGATCAATGTTCTTCTAAATTCAGAAAAATGTGTGCGTGCTGACGGTAAACTCTGAGATAGTCTCTCTATATCTTGAGGACATAAAGCTTTGGCAACAGTTTGTATTTGCACAACAGAAGAATTGAGAGGAACACTATCAGTTTCCTCAATTCCCTGAGATCTCCTCCTAGCACCACACACATTGACGGAATTTACAGGCACATCAGTTACTGATTGGAGAGCTACATCTGTTTCAACAAACGCTTGTAAATCAGGGTAAATGTTATCAGGCTGAATAACTTCCACATCAGTTTTTGCTGCAGCTTTCTTGAGGTTCAATTTTTTAGTCAAAGTGGATACTCTAGCATGGAGCTCTTTGTTCTGTTCCTCTAGCTCTGAGTTACGCTGAGACTGTTGTGTAGCTAGCGCTAAACTGAATTCTCTGTGGCAGCAGATAATGTCTTTCACATTGTTCTTACGAATACTTGCTCCTAGCACCTTTTTACACTCATCTACAGACCAAATCTTGTCTGGATGAATCTCATATTTCTGCGTTAGTTCTTGTCTAACTTTCTCAGTGACTATTATGTTCATCTGCACTCCTAACAGTGATTTGAATTCGCTATCTGACCACAAAGGAGTCGCAAGACCACCTTTTTCAGTTGTGGGGATCAGTCTAGCATTCTTTCTAAACATTTTGTGAGTTTCTTTGTTACCACACAATCAAAACACTAAAACTTCTCTGATCAACAGAGGGTACACTTGTTAACACAGATCAACTAGTGTTAACCTTCCCTGGCAAAACAGAGGATAACACAAATTACTAGCACTTTACGCTAATCTTCCCTGCCTACAAGAACAGAGGATAAACCAAACTTATTAGCACGAAATGCTAAAATCTTCCCTGCCTGAAACAGAGGATAACTTTCATCTCTAAAAGAAAAACTTTAGAGGATAAACTTAGTTAAACCAAACCCTACAGCTGTCTGTTAACTCTTCTCTGACGGCGCAGAGGATAAAACTTTGTACTGGTCTTAAAGGTTCTTTTGGATAGAGTGACACTCACCAACACTTGGTTGTACAGAAAGATTCAGACTGGAACAAAATCAGATCTTTGTTGAGCTTGAAGTTTCAATCTGGGTTCAGGTGAGGAGCTCTATCCGGGTCACGGCACCATCTGTTGTGAACTTTTTCCTCTTCGAAGCAGAGACCAGGAGACGTTGGGATATCTTTCAAGCAGAAGTTACTCTTTATTGAGAACTCGCTGTGCGTCGCTGCAGTCATCCAAGTCTAACTATAAGTAACTTTACAAGGTTATTTTATAGGCATTTTTGGAGGAGGGATTCTTGGAGGTGGAGCCAAATTTAAACAAAGCAAGCACATGAGGGACATACTAATTCAATCAACCTAACGAATCCACGTCTGGGCCAGGGATTCTTTGAATATACATTGATTCAACATAATCAAATGCATAGACACTAATCCAATCAACCTAACCAATCCACGTCTGGGCCAGGGGCCTCTTTGAATATACATTGAGTCAGGAAGAAGATAATAAGAATCTAAGTTAAACATTTAAACACAATGTTTCAGTTTATATACTATTACATTGGAACCTAGATTTATCATTTTATAAATTTGTAATCCCACATGTCTTTAAAATATGGTTAAAGTGTACAACTAATGTACTAACAAGCAATTAATGTTAACTAAAATACACTTTAATGTCAGTTAACAATACACTTAAGCATGAATTAAATGTAATATTTTCGACCACCTAAATGCATGTTATTTGTAATTGATTGCAAATTTATTAAAATTACATTAAATGCAATTAGTTGAACTATTGAGTGATATTTTTGAACCACTTAAGTGGGACTTATATGTACTTTGAAATATGGTAAATGTGTACTTCTCAATAAGCAATTAATGTGAACTAAAATATACTTAAATGTCATTTCAATGTTATATATCTCTGAAGTTTAAATTTAGTATAGGCTATTTAAAATTTTATTTAAAAAATCTCTTAATTACCTAGTTACAATCAACACAAACAAAATGAAAACCCACTACATTTATTGACAAAACAATCTCTATAACAAATAAACAAAAATGCTTTTTGCTTATGCACAAGAAAAACCCAACACTATACACAGCTGCAACACTTTAACTCACTTATTAGAAAGAGTCTGGAGAACAATGCAAACTCACTTACATTCAAAAGTACCTAATCTCGCCATCATAGAAAACATCATTCTGTATGATGTATACGCCTGTTTCCTCATTGGGGACCTAAAAATGTCCACAAGGTCAAAATTTACTGGTATTACTATCCTTGTGGAGTCATTTGGTCTCCATAACTTATAGGATTACTAACACAAAAACACACATTTAATACAAAAAAAAATTCAAGAACATTATTCATACAACAAATGAGACCTTATTGTAAAACATTACCAATATGTGTCAATGGTACCCTCAGTTTCACAGACAAGGCTTAAGACCATCCCCAGACTAAAATGTAATTCTGAGCTGTTTCGACTTAAAGAAACTTGCACTGACTGATCTTTAAAAATATCAGTGCCTTTGTTTTGTCTCAAGATGCACACCAGTAATGTTTTTTTCTAAGGCATGTTAATGAAAATGACTTAAATGTCCTACCTGAACTATGGCCTAATCTTGGCTTCGTCTAAACCCTGTCTGTGAAACCAGGCCATAAATTCTCAAACCTCTACTAGCACCAACATTAAACCGGACCGAAAGGTTTCTTCTAAAATCTTACTCCAGCATTAGTGAATGCAAGTTTGACTAAATAAATAAAGTTCTAAATGAACTTGCTGGGAAGTGGTGTTTGTCAGTGTCTCAGAAGCTCTTCATCGTCAGTAAACTTCAAATGTCATAAGCTGCACACCATCTCTCCACAGTCTCTGTGAACGGAAATGTTCCAAAGAGGCAGGAAAGTCAGAAAAAAAATTCCTTGAAGAAAGAAAGAAGAACAATTGTTATAAAACATATCTAGTCATTATAAATGGTTCAGTTGAGTAAAAGGAATAGACACAGTTGCAGTCCAAAGTTTATATACACCTTGCAGTATCTGCAAAATGTTAATAATTTAAGCAGTAAGAGGGTAGAGGGGTAGAATCATTACAAAATTGCAATTTCTGCTCTGATGAAGCAGTTTATTCTGCAAGGTGTGTGCAAACTTTTGACCACATCTGCATCACCTAAGAGGTGAATTACCTCAATCATCAGGGCAACATCGTAGTAGAATGCTGGGAGATGTTCCTTCAGATTTCCTACACTGGGCTTTAAAAATAGATAACATTTTTACAAAACAAATTTAGTCCTACTTTACAGGGAATAAAACATAACTTTATCAGTTACTCAAATACAGATAAATATCCCAAAATCTATGAAAATGAAGAAAGGTACCATAATTTTTTCCCCCTCATCTTGCCTTGCAAGCTTCTCTGGCACATATTCATGGAGAATGTTCCTGTATTTGCCACGACTGTCACAGCAAAGCTGCTGTCCTCTTCCTTTGGTTTGTTACCTGTAAAATATACAAAAATGTAAAAATAACTTTTACATTTTTTATTCAGTGGTGGAAATGGGCTTCCATACCCTTCAGCTGATATAACTTGAACTAGAGTTAGCTTATATTGAAGTTAGCCCCATTTAGCAAGCCTAATTTCACAAGTGTGTGTTTGTTTTTCGCTAATAATGAGGAAACCATTGGTCGGGCTTTAATTGTTGTCCTGTAAACCAAGTAAGTCTAATGACAAAGAAAGGCATCAATAATAACATTTAAACAAAATGTGATCATTAATTTTTAGCCTCGTAATTTACCTGGACAGTGGTTTGAGCACAATGAGAACAATTCACCCGCGGACTGGCTCTGTCTCCATAGCAACGGAGGATCATGGGTAATGCTGGCGTCCACTATCCAAAGCTTTTTTTCTTAACATAAGAGTTTATTCTTTAAAACGGATAACTTCTTTCCTTAACAGAAAATCATGTTTTTTATTATATTATCATGTTTTTATTGTATTAGTTAGCTGTATTTTTTTGTTTTACTTAATCAAAATAACCCAACTGCAGTTTGATTGAAATTAATTGTAATGCACAATGAAAAAACATGATTTCTGAAAATGTTTAAAAATGGAGTTTGTTTTTGCAAATAACCTCTTCACATATCACTCACAGGGGATACATACAACACAAATATTATTTAAATTAACAATATATGGCTTGAACTGACACAAAGCAATTAAGTATATACACAACCAGAATACAAAACACAGCGACAGTCTACTAAAATAGTTAGGATAAAAAAAAAATAGATAAGAAAAATAAACAGATACGCAAACAATTAAGAAATATACATATGTAGTACTCCCTTGACAGTGAATGAGAGAGACAGAGACGAGAGTTAGTGGTTGCCCAAGCGGTCCTCTTTTGTTGTCTTTAATAAACATTGCATTTCATTAGAACACTTTGAATCACAGTAGTCATTAACACATAAATACTTAAATCAAATCATTGTAAACAATAAATAGATCATCATATATACAGAAATGTTGTAGATCTTCCACACATCTGGATTTACTCATAAATATCTCAGATCAACTACTCAGATAAGTATTTCAGGTAGTACGCAAACGACTCGGATAAACTTCTCTATGAAACAGGTATTAAAATTACACAATTACACAAATGATCAATTTAAACAAATTATTAACACATTAAAGCATGTTTGATAAATTTAACTAACCTTGACAGTGAATGAGAGAGACAGAGACAAGAGTTTGTGGTTGCCCAAGCGGTCCTCTTTTGTTGTCTGAGGATGTGCTGCAGTTGTCACGGTAACTCTACTCTCCATCAACTGCCTCCAGGAATTCGGAAAATGCAGCTGGACTGTCCAGTGCAAACTCATTATAATACATTAAAGTAATTTAAATTAAACTTATATACACATGTAAATAGAAATAGACATACATATATACAAATAATTTAATATTTATGACACAGCAGGGTGGTCACACTCTCCCCAACAAAATAAAATGTCGTCCCGACATTAATACACTCAAAGTCCTAAACCAGTCTATCTCGTTTCACTTCACACTTGTAAGGGTACCAGGTCACATGTTTTTCAATACTTATTCTCAATTTTCTTTTCTTTTTTACATTCAGTACATACATTCAATAATCACTCATCATGTTCCTGTTTTACAGACAGTCCTTGTTAGCTGATTATCAGCTTTTCTGAATTCAAGTTCAATGAGCTGGTGCCCCAAACAACAGTCCCAGAAGCAAGGCACTAAGGAATGTTCATTAAGAATCAAGTCCATACAGGAAAGTCAAGTTCAAGTGCAACAAATACTTCAAGCCGTTCTCCGAGGTGCTTCAAGGACAGTTTCAGAACATTCAGTTCGTTTAATTTGTCTAGGCCTTTTAACAGTCCATGTTCTTTCAAAGTGTATAGTCCATTTAATCTGTCTAGGCCTTCAAACAGTCCATGTTTCTTTTGGCCCAACAACAGTTAATTCTATGAGTGTTACAGCCCCTTTGTTGGCAACAGATAAGTGCAATCAGTTAGGCAGTTAGTGTCAATATGATGGTTCAATATGAAGGTTCATTGGTGTTCTTTAATTTGCTGGATAATAGATAAGTGAGGGCTGAGAATAATGAATCGGCATTGGTACCCAAGAATTCATATTTTGTGTTCGTGTGTGTATGGGGTGTGGATTAAAGTAATTTCTTGCATTTTGTACACTGTAGCATGTAGGAGTTCCAAAATTTTCATATGTGAACCTCTTTGGTGGTCGTCGTTGTTGGACTCTAGATGGTTCCTCTGCAGGATTCCTCTGTGCAGTTAAGTGATGTTCTGGTAAATGTTGATCAGGTAATCGTCGTTCTTCAACAGGTAAGTGTTGTTCAGGTAAGCAGTTTTCTCCTGCAGGTAAGTCAACATGTTCTATTACATCTTGTTCCTGTTCAGCTAAATGTGGCAACACGGTCAACTCAAGATTTTGTTCTGACTGAGGTGATGATTTCTCACTAGTATGTAACAGGTGTGATGTGGTTTCCTTTTCCATCTGATTATGACTATTCAGCTGTGTTCTGAACTGGTAGGGTTCAACTTGCACATAGTACTCGTCATCACTTTCACTGTCATTCTCTGGCTCATGTTCCTCCCTTCTCTCAGCAGGTAAAGCTGTGCTTTTCTGTTGGTGTTTTCGCTTCAGTTTGGCATTTTGAGTCTGTGTGGTAACCTGAGGTAAGTGATCACAGGGGAGAAGATGATTACGATGCAACACTCTTGATCTGCCTTTGCCCTGCTCAGGTTTCACTTCATAGATTGGAGTATCTTCAGCAGCCTGGCGAATGACAACGTGGACTTCATCCTCCCAGAAATTTCGAAGTTTTCCTGGACCCCCTTTTTGAGCCAAATTTTTCACCAGAACTCTGCTGCCAGGACATAAACTAGTACATCTTACTTTTTGGTCATAATTTATTTTGTTTCTCTCAGTACACTTCTTTGCATGCTCACTGGCAATCTTATAAGCCTCTTGCATACCCTTTGTCCACCTCTCCACATATTCACTGTAGTCGATGGAACCTTTGTCTGGATTGAGGCCAAACAACGCATCAACTGGAGTCTTGGAGAGCGACCGAACATGAGGTAGAAAGGTGAGAATCCAGTCACTTCGCTTTTAGTACAATTGTAGGCAAACACTAGCTTATTCAATTCCTCTTTCCAATTCAATTTCTGTTTTTCTGTGAGAGTTTTGAGCATCTGCAGAATGGTCCAATTGAATCTTTGTACTTGTCCATTTCCTTGCGGGTGGTACGGGGTCGTTCTAGAGGCAGTGATATCGCTGTATTTTTGGAGCTGATCGAAGAGTTGATTTTCGAATTCCCTGCCTTGGTCATGGTGAATTCGCGAGGGGAACCCAAACCTTAGGGCAAAATCATTGAACAAACGATCTGCTACAGTTTTTCCAGATTTCGAAGTCGTAGCATATGCTTGCACGAATCGAGTGAAATGGTCGATGATCACCAGGATATACTCGTAACCCCCCTTGCACTTGTCTAAGTGAAGGAAGTCGATGGATACCAACTCAAATGGATGCGTCGTCTTGATGCTCTTGAGGGGTGCCCTAATCTCTCTGCATGTTTTTTTCTGCTTTATGCATGAACAGGTTTCTCAGCACATAGTGTTCGATATCCTTTTTCATGTAGGGCCAGAAAAAGTGATCTCTGACGAGGCAGGTTGTGCGATCAAGACCTTGGTGACCCATCTCATCATGCAGTTCCCTCAAGACAATACTCTTAAACTGGGCAGGCAACACTAGCTGCATTCGTTGTGATGTTTTGCGGTGCAGTATGCCGTACTCGTCCAACACCAGCTTGTCCCACTCACGGATAAGACCTCTAACTGTAGGATTGGCTGACCGCCACTGCTTTGAAGAAGGTCTACTTTCCGACTGTAAGTAGTCTATGATTTCTTTGACATTCGTGTCATCTCTTTGTGCTTGCCGGATCTCCTCTTTTGAGAATGATTTGTAGGGTTCATCACCAATCTCCATGCTTGCTGGTGCACAATGACAGACTAACATAAGGGGTGTATCTGGGTCGTGCTGAACCTCCACAGCTTGTATTGTGGCTCCCACACATTCTGATGAAAGCTCCTCTGTAAATTCTCTCATTGCTGTTTCTATATCAACTGGCATTCTGGATAGTGAATCAGCATCCAAATTCTCTTTATCTGGGCGATAGCGAATGGTGAAATGGAAGTCTGCAAGTTCAGCAACCCATCTGCATCCAGTGGCATTTAACTTTGCAGAGGACAACACATAAGTGAGGGGATTGTTATAACTGTACACGGTGAAGGTAGGTGCATAATATAGGTAGTCTCGAAACTTTTCTGTTATAGCCCATTTGAGGGCTAGAAACTCCAGCTTTCCACTGTGCAGGTGGTAATTTCTCTCTGCATTGGTCAATGTTCTTGAACCATAAGCTATCACTCTG